>JAHQIW010004769.1:0-349567 GCA_019055375.1 Parelaphostrongylus tenuis
TTTTGCGTATGAGTTATTATGATCATTTCGAAAGTTAAATCTTGTGGTTAGCGCGATAGCGTGGCCAATTTGAAAAAAAGAATCCTTTATATACGCTGCATAATTCAAAATAAAGCTATGTTTCACATTGGCTGCGCAATTCACTTATTAGCTCACTCGAAAGACAGTGAAAAGCCAGGAACGTATAGAGGAAAATTTTGTAAGTATTTGAAGTCATAACGTGTTTAATAGCTTTGGAGTGTGTTTCTATTCAAAGCGGAGAGATGTATGACTTCCTAATTGTCATAACAAAAAGGTCTGCGATCATTCGAGGCCTTCTGGTGTTTCTTTTTTGCATGGGTGTCGAATAACGGTGATGTGTGCTAGACCCCACTTTTAAGGGTAAGCCGCCCACCCGCGGGCCGCGTGAACTGGCCAAACGGAAATGTGATCGCCTATATGTGAAAAATCATCGAAACAGCATTCCTTTATTTGTCCTTTCGGGGGGGGGGGGGGGGATTGGGCAAACAACTGCATGGGGAAAACATGTCTTTATTATGAAAATAAAAAACAGAGGCACGATGGAGAAGCCCACGCTTCGTGCGGAAACCCTTAATCCTACGCTGAGGGTCGGGGGGATTGGTTTGAAGGTGAGCGGTATGGTTGAGCGAGTGAAGTGGGTGTAGAGGGACGGCGTGCGGGGGGGTGATGAAGATGGGGGACAGTGCTGTGGGGAAAAGGGGGTGGGTTTTCTTGGTGGGGGGATGGCTGTGGATGACGGGGGGGACGGTGTCGATGGAAGGCGTAAGAATTGTTTCCAGGATATAAAATCATATAGCTGCCGACGTAACCGCTGCTAATGATGGGTCTCATGAACTACTTATTATGATTGGATAATCCAGAAGTATTTATGCTTTCGAATGATACTAATACTTTATGAAACCTTTTCTCCAGCGATAAATCATATATTTATTTTTCGCGTTATAATGGTATCTTAATAAAATTTCTTAACTTTAATCGTTACTATTGGACGGCAAAAAAAACTGGCTTTGGTTCACTATCTTTTGATTTTTTTTCATGATTTTTATTCCTGATCACAAAAAATTGATTGGAAACACTCGTAACTCTGACTCACCGTTAGAGAATTTCTGCCGAACTTCAGACTTTTCACGTAAAACTCCTACTTTAGTCTCAATCCAAATTTTTCATACTTTCATTCATTTATTGTTTGTCATCTAAACACCAACAAGGTATGAAATATTCTTTATTACGATAGAAACAAATTTTTGGGAAGCAACTGGACGCATTTTAATCAATACTTTCTCGTTGTAAGATATTACAAATATACATATATATATATATATATATATATATATATATATTATATATATTATATATATCGAGTAATGTTGAGTGATATGTAAGACTTTTAATCGTCAGACGAGAATAGAACCCTCTACCATTTCTAGGAACGCAGGCTAACCGCTAACTTACTGACGCTCCTGCTTCGCTTTCCACACTTCCTGTGAAACAAGACATCGTATAAACGCCAACGGTTTGGCCTGGCAAGAACATATTCAGCTTTTGGCCAGTATGCGGACCAATTATTGGATAAATGTAAGAACAGTTAGAATTCTTTCTATTCAATACGTTTTTAGGCAGTGGTATGATGTTACAAATACATATCCAATCACGTTTGATTGATATGTAAAACTTGGATGTCAGAACGATAATCGACCGGCATTTCATCCCTTCAGGATGAACATAACCATTTGCACTACCGACGCTTCTGTTCTGACCATCATTCTTCCTGCGATACATGCGAATTTTTTTTCTCTTTCTCTGCGATAATCATTAGAAAAAAGGCGAAAAACGTTTGATATTGACAAACCTTCCAGGAATGATCAATGCTTTCAACGAGGAGCTTTGGAATTAGACCTCAACCATGTAAAGGTGGTTGAGTGCATGCTTGGTTAACATTTTTGGAGGAGCACTGATACAGCAGTTTAATGTTGTTATTCTCGATAATTTGTCTGGGAGAACAATACCAACCCTCTGACTGCAAGTAGGGGGGGGGGGGGGGGGGGGGGGAGGGGGGGAGAACAAATTGTTTGGCACAAGGACACTGCGTTGAACCAAAGCCCATCCTGTCTTACAAATCACGTCTAAACTCTGTGTAGACACGCTCATGGGTTATCGAGATAGAATTTTCGCTGAGAACAAAATCAACTTGAGAGAGGAATATCGATGCACACTGATGAAGTCGAGTTTTGTTGTTGAAAGTGATTTTCGAAAGGAGCTGGTTAATACGACAATAGAGAGATGCGTGACATTACGGTGGTATTATGTCGAATTCCAAAATCATATGTACACCGATGCGGCCAGATCTGCACCTAGATGATACTTGAAAAAATTGACGTACACGAGTCTTCATTATCAAGAGATGACTCCAAATTTCGCTTAGATGTACCACGGACAACGCTTAATTTCACGATTTGCGGACGTATTGCTATTCCGAAAACTTGTTCCAGAAAAAAGATAACTTTTCAAAATTTAGAGGACATGAGGAACTCTAACATGACAAGATTGTATGGCCGCTTTGTTGTACAGTTTCAATATGCAAAATGTGGTATGTCACAGTTTATCATGTGTTATTATGGCCTACCAGACTAACATATTGCTGTAAACATTTGGACATGTTCTGTAGTTTATATCAGTACATTTCTGTGCTCTTTATGATCGCTCAATTTACTTATGCTTTCATTTCTCTTTACACGACCCTTCATTACGTTTGCTTTGCAGATTTCAGAACTTCTAACACTTAACTTGTTTTCTTGTATTTCTTGCCCACAGTGATTATTTCGTTAATTTGGATACCTGCCTGAGGATTTCGTCCGTTTCGTGAATGAAATGCTAGCCGAGTCTATTCTCCATACAGCGTAGAAAGCAGTAGACGTAATGCGTTCCCAAATGATTGTAGAAAGTGCTGTGAGATGAGACCTAACCAACGCCTTTTTGGATATCTTGCATTGTACGACGGCCCGCCAAAAATATCATTGCTAAGTAAGCTACGAATTGATGACAAGAAGTACTAGAAAGTTTGAGGATAAACCATCAGGAAAAACGACCTCAATATAGATTATATTGGGGCACAATGTCTTAATGCCTATAGCCTCCACAGCGGCTGCGCTATCCACGTAGATGTTTCTGATTATATGGTTAAGCGTACTACAGGTGCACATCCGATCAGTGGGTTAGCGTTTTTCGCGAAGATTCTGCTTAAAAAATGGGATGCTTTTCAAATTCCTCAAGCTGTCATAGCCCACTGGTAAGTTATGAGCGTGGCAAGGACGTAGGGAAAGTTTCATGATATGAATAAGCAAGCAAGATGATTAATTAGTTCAAGTTGTCATCAAACCATCAAGACCCACCCATGCCATGCCACATGACGACCGGTACAGGTTCCGACTTGTTACGATAAGGTCAATTGAGGCATGACACTATGGCCATAGAGACGATGAACAAGAATACTCCCATGCTGTATCACATTTCTTTAACAGTACGTTGTAACATGATAACTGTGAGGTGAGATACTTCCAATATAGACTGACCGTGACTCAAAATTGCTCAGGTTTCATCCAGAGAAGATTGCCTACGATTTGACGAATTAATAACGAATCTTCATTTATCACAAGTGTAGATCAATACCACGCACCACAATAACTTCATCAGAAAAAGGTACAGAGGATTAATACCAAACTAAGTTAAGTGATCTCTCCGACGTATAATTTCGTACAAAGCAAGCGCAAAAAAAAGCAAGAAAAAGTATAGAAGGACCACAAAAAACACAAAACTTAAGTTTCTTACCATCATTCGGCTACTGAAGTGAACAGCATGCCGATTGAAAATATCTACATCATTGCAGCAGGTTGTAACAACAAGCTGAATCTCAAAACGTAAAAATGTTGGGCACTATAATACAACTGTTAAAAATCGTCAATACTGAGCTACAATCGGATCGTGACATTCGACTAAGAATTCTAATAAGAATACAGCCGTGTTAAATCTCAGTAGTTTGGCATCCAGCTATCGACTCTGGAGCAATAGAATGCTTGCTGAGTTAGGGACGCGGAATCGAACAAAGAAAGACTTGTCTATTGCATGGTTTAACTAACCAGTACGCTACACAGCCTCCATCGGCATCTTCACACATCAAAAACTTCGAACTCTATGTAACTGTGGTTAAACGAACGTTAATATGAATGTCAGAGTGAATTCTACAGCATTGAGACTCTGCCTTGATCAGATCTCTATATCCTATGATCTCTTGCTTTTTATGGTACCACTCCTTCAGAGCACGGAGTACATCGTAACATGTTGCCATTAGCGCACAATGTGCATATCCAGTCCCTTTTTCTCAGATTAAATAGGATTATTGATACAACGTAAGAATTATGCATTGATGTTCCCGCCGAGCTGTGTAATTCCTCACGCTATCTGCCTTAGTTATATTACTTCTTTATTGAAGGATAGCCACCCTCTTCAAGATTCTCAGGACGATCAATCTATCAACTTCGACACAAAATGAATATTTCAATGTTTATCTTGATGAGCAAATTGGAGAATGGTATTAATGTATTAATAGAATTTAATGAATACAACTTGGCACAATGAAAGTTTTGGTGGTGTCGCATCTTTTAGAGTCTGGAAAGGTTTGTTTGACATACAATCTGCTCACTTGAACACTTTTCAGCAGCAAAAAAATCATGAATAAATTTTGGGTCGCATAGTCGGCAGATTTTTTTCAAATCACTCATCGTCTTAATATTTTCATGTCTTTCAGTTACTTGCTAGAGAAAAGCTGCGGAGAGTCGTGCGCATGTAGGAATGTCTTTCTGTGATGTACGTGGCCAGTGGAGTGTTTTGTATTATTACAACTTTTTCAATTAAGTGGTCATCCATACAGCCACAAAGTGCTCTAGCCGTTTCCGCAATCTCTTCGTCCCGTATGCATTGCAAGAGATTATACCGTACCAGGAACCATTCGGACACCGTCTCTATCCTTAGGACAAATTATACAATTTCATATGAACAGTTACGGACTAGTTCTAGCTTGAGAGTGTTTGATAATGTTCTTACACTGCTACCATCTTGTTTAAGCCCGTTTTTCAAGCAGCGCTTTATAGATATGCTTATTTCGTTAGAAATGAAGGATAGGATGGAAGAGAACTATCTTCGCTCTGCCTTTCACTTGTGTGATTCCCCTCCAAATTTGATATTAGAAGCTACTTCCGTAAATCTCGCGCAAAGATTCATTCTTGTATTCTCTTCTTGTACACACTAAATTTTGTTCGAAGCATGCTGTTCATATACGCACGTTATGTGCGTTGAAGCATAAGTGGAAAAGTAATGACTTAGTATGCTTCACGTAGCTCTTGATACCATTGGTGATAAAGTTTTTTTTTAGATGGGTTGATGTAGACGCTTGGAAAGAGAAGTCATGTACACGTTTATGCTCCCCTTGACCCCCTGAAAGTTCCTACAGCGCAAAGTGGTACCCGAAAGCCAAGTAATAAAGCATACTAAACATAGAACAATGAAATAATTGTTCTCTACACTTCCTCTTACCTCTAGCACCCAACACGCGTGCTTGTGAAAAAAATGTTTCGAATAGCCTCTTGTGTGTGCACAAGAAAGGGCTACAAGGACGAAGTTCTGAGCTTGGCACGAAAGATAGCCAAATTTAATGAATACGATATGGCGGCAACTTTTAGAAGGAATTTGACGCCTCAAAAAATAAGCCTAGCAACGAAGATACTATCCAACTTATCCTTCATTTCTGACAAAGTAAGTAGATACAAAACTGCTTAAAAAGGCGGATTTAGATGGGACAATAGCAGTGGTTGAAACTACACCAATACACCGAACACTCTAAGGCGATCGGAACGCAAGATTACATAACATACATAACTCGTCTTAACAGTAGAAAGGAGTGATCCCAAACTAGAGATTGCAATAACTTCTTGATATTTTGTTTGTTTCTTGACGTGTGCAAGTTAGATCAATGCTAGTCTAACGAAATGAACTAAGTGACTGACTCGAAACCGGTATGAGTTGTTGGCGTTATTCGATAGCTAACCCATGGCGACTTCAGCTTCTTCAGAGCGCGCAAAACTCTTGAAGCCTTTTAGATATTTGAAAATTCCAAAAATGAATCAGGAAGACGAATACTTCACTGTCACGCATGACTTGGGGCCTTTTCTCATTTGAGTTTCTTGACCTGGGTAAATTATGCGCGTCATGCCATGGGAAACTTACAAATAGTCTCACACCTTACATAACGATGAGCAAAATTTTGATAAAAATAGAGTTGATTTATACAGAGATCCTTATAAGAACTGTAAATGATTCATCGACTGATATGGATAGCGTTACATGAAATATGTCGAGGCACTGAAAAGGCAAAATCGCCGAAAGGCAATCCAATGAAGTACATTAACAACTACAACCTCGCGTCAGCCCAACCAGGACAGTTCGCAACATCAGAAAAAAAGGACCATTCGAGGATGTTCAAACTCTGAGAAATGAGCCGTATATTCAACTTCACTAAGTGTTACTAGATATAACTGAACTCAAGGCCCTTTCAAAGACTCGCGGTGCCCTATCGATGTATTACGTCAGTGTTGCTATTCTCCTAGAATAAGTGAAGTACCAAATTGCCGATACTGGAGAGATGGAAAGCTTGATGGGCCCATAGTGCTAGGTAAAACTAAAGACCTTGTGTGTTGTACGACACTTCTAACCACTGCAATAATGCGACACTCACAAGATTTATATGAATTAACCGCTGGTGAGGAGATACGTAGAAAATCGGCCTTTTGAGCTCAATGCTGCTGTCTTCTTCTAGATCGAATAATTTTGAAATTTGGAGGCTCTACAAGCAAGCTGGATGTATAGGAGTGAGTCAAGTTAGAGGCACGTTACAAAGAATTTACATCTCTCGTTCAAGGGCGGAGATCGTAGATCATTACAGGGAGCAAGGCTCAAGTTTACTCAAATACGATGTACCATAAAATCATTTTTGAGCCATGCATGTCATGTAAACTGCCAGAATGGACTGCTAGAATGGACTGAGTCCATCGATACACGTGTTTCGACCTTCAGGTCTCGTCAGTCGGGCAGTTACCCTTTCTCGTCTTTTTCCAATCCTGTGTGGGTGCTGCAGTCCTCCACACTAAGAGTTAGCGACGAACTTTTTACACTCTATGTCCAGTGAAAGTGTCACCGAACACAGAGTGTTGTACACTCGATTGCTCATAACTAGTATAATTAATATCTCATATCTTCCGTTTCGAGTGTTTTCTTGAGATCACAGCTCAAATATGTGTCATGAAATCATTTTTGAGCAACGCATTTGAGCTGTGGTTTTAAGAAAACACTCAAATCGAAAGCAAATACGATGAGCATCTATGACAGTATGGTGTGGGGCTTCGGACAGAATTGTGGGCCTCTTGAAACCTTGAATGCCGAAAGGTATCTCATCATGTTGAAATCTAGCGACTTAGTAGTACATAGGATTGTTGAGAACTCGATGTTCAGGCAACGAAACACACTGCTCCACATTTTGCTACTGTTGTTAATGCAAATGTCCGCAATGAAATGACTGGTTGTCGTGCTCCGTAAATGGATAGCCAAAAGTTTTTATCCATGGTCGGACCATTCAAGTTTTTTGGAATGTTTGAAGAAACAAGTCCACTTTACAATATCCATCAACTTTGAAAGAATTTCAAGCACTGATACAAGAGATTATGCGTTCTAGACCACAGGAGTCTTGTCGAGATCGGTTAATGCGGTGCCCAAACGGTTTGAAAAGCCGGTGGCGGTTACCCTGGGCTATATCGAATAAAAGGTATACTACACTTCCTTTGCATGTTCAGTTCCTATAAAAAACACAGTTAAATGAGTTCCTATGAAAACATACTTAAGTGAGTTACATGACATTAAGTTTGGAGAGCTACTTTCTGATCACTCTATATGGGCAAGGGAAACATGGAAATAGGAGCTTCACATTCAATGAGACCGATGAACGTCATGAACCATGAAAGCTGCTTTGGTCATATATAGATCATTTTATTCCTGACTCGAGAAACATACACTTGCGTCTGCAAACGTCATATGGAAGAAAAAAGAGCAAAAAAAAAACTATACAATGCGCAACTCATGCGACCCACGTTGCAACAAATACATAAGTTAATATTAGATTTAATCAAATGTATGCCCCTAGAACGAATGAATGGAAGAGATTCTAAACACACGCAACTTGATTCTGCCACACAATAACATACAGAATGAGACGATGCGGTTAGCAGCAAAAGAGCACAAAACGAGACAAACGACCACCTCATTGTCATCACTGAAAGTGGTACAGGAAAAAAGAAATGAATCTTGAAAAAGCAGCATCGGCTGAGCAAATCGTATTAGAACAAATGTAAGGACGACTTGAGTTGAGGTTTATCATGGGATCACCCCGGAGGTTCGCCCTGTGGTCGGCCGAAACAAATAATTCATACAAACCATTCACATAGAAATTTTGACCCGATAGTCCCAGGTCGCACAAAAAGGAAACGATACAGAGAAACTGTCCCGATTACTGTATACTTATTGTTGCTAAATAGAGTCAAGTATACGATAACCGAATCAAACGATTTAATGACGAAAACGAGAAAGAAGAATAAACAAGAGAGATGATTTGGCTGGCGATGGTATCGCATAAGCTACACAACCTGACAATAATAGCCAAATTTGTGGGGAATAAGAACATACAGTACAGGGCTGGGGTTAACAATTATAAGACCGGACCACACGTGATGGTTTCCTTACAGCAGTACTTACATGGTTGTCCCGAGCAATGAATCAAAAAATATCAATAAAGAGAAAAAATGAAAAGAAACCGGAAAAACGAAGACCTTATTGAGAGGGACCAACTGCTAGAGGCCCTACCGGTACTCAACAATACCTACGCTACGCATCTCATACTCTATAGCGAAAAGATTTTCATCCGTTTCCGGCTTAACTTAAAGAAATCCATATAAAGACACACGTACACAAGCACAGATAGACAGATATATCGATAACGGCAGCGATAAAACGGACTGAGGAGAAACGACGGCACACGTGGCAAGTGATGGCCTTCTACTACATAAGTGTCGATTTCAAGAGATACCACTTTAAGCTACAGCGGTCATCGATCCGTTCTCTGCCCGTGTTTCTTTTAGTTTCAGTGGGCTGCTGTCCAGCTTCCCATTTTTCCTATCATACCCGTTCTCTACACAGGCTCGTTTCGATGATGGTGTCTTGGGCGATACACTAAATTTTTGGACCTTATTTTCACAAGCATAGCTTTTGAAGAGCATTCAATCAGGGTAACTCAAAACTGTGACAACACTTACGTCGTCATGAATTCTCGAACGCTTGAATGCGCCTTTCTTTCCCGTCGACGCAGGGGAGTCGCCGTTAATGGCTACTGGTGAAATATCGTCAGCAACAACGTTCTCGGAAGTGACGTCGGTAGAAGCAGAAGAGGCCGAGTCATCAGGTGTATTCTCACATTTTGCAGCTTCAGATGCATCTGAAATAAAAGAGACAAAAGTAAAAATCCATACAAAAGTAAAAAAGTGATACGATTATAGCAACCAAAAAAAAAAACCAAGATAACAAAAAAGTCGTAAAGGAACGATTCTCAAAGCTATTAACTAGATCTGTCAAGGTAATCAAGGAAATAACGCACCTCCATCTTGCTTACAATTGTCTTCATTCGTAGTTACATCGACTGTTTCCTCTTTACCATGCATCGATTGAATTTCATACAGAGCATCCGCAATCATACCAGCAACGCGAGAATCCATCTAACAACATTCTACATGTACAAACTACTTTAAAAAATGATATATAATCCTTCATTTGACTCTTCAGTATGGGAATATCGTGACGGTGTAACAATTTACCGCGTTCAACACACCAGACCGCCGAGCTTGAAGCTCTGGGAACTTGGTAGACCTTGAGAATCCCGCCTCATCGGAAAATATGTTGAGTCCTCCATATATGTTTCAATGAAGCGGGATTCCTAAGGCCTACTAAGAATTTTCACTAAAGTCTAAATGATAACCGTGCAACGGAAACCCCAATTCATCAATTTTCTATAACTTTCTCACAACAAAGCAAACAGTCAGTCATGCACCTTGTTTCTCCTAGACGGGCTTGAAAATAACACCACAGAATATGAGGCACTTTTTGAAAACAAATTCCTCACCAATTGACTCATTGTGAACTGCAGTAGCCGCTGTTGAAATTTCGCGAAAACTCGGTAAGCATGAGGGACTTTGACAAGAAGGCGTAGCATGGCAGCAGCTCGTCGCAACATGCCTACAGACGTGCCCATCATTTCTGGATTGTCGCGTAACGCGGGCATTCCATGCGTCTGCATAACCTGCAGGTGAAGTATCGCTAATTGATAGACTTATGACAAAGAAAGGCATGATATGGAATATCCAAAAAGAAATTGCCGCGAAATAAGTAGTTGAAAAGCGTTACAAAATCTGGATATGCCTTACTTGATGCATATTTTGATCGGACGCCTCGATAAATGACACTAAGTTAGCGATTGTTGGTGATTGTACCGCAGCAACATAGCAGACTGCTTCCGACGCGTTGCAGAGCGCATTCAGAATGACTATGGCAAATTCCCTAGAATTGAACACATGTGAGAAATGGAATCTAGCGAATAAAAAGGAAAAACGAAACTGGGGTGGCAAGAAATTTTCTGGACTTTTTTGTTGATTATTTCTCATGAAATAAATTTTTTTCTACTGTCGTTTAAGCAGCTTTTTGCGGTTATTATGATATATGACATTTATACATTCGTTTCAGATGGAATTGTCCAGAGAGCAAAGAAGATCGCTGCTACTAAATGAGTATCGTTGCGTGCCAAAGCAGCATTTGCACCTTAACGATACTCATGTAGCACCTACAAGCGTTTTTGCTCTTGCGACAGTTCCATCTTAGAACAACGTATAGGCGTTACACATCAAATAACCCAAGACGCTGCCCTAAACGACTACAAAAACAAAAACTTGAATGCATGAGAAATAACTAACAAAAACAAAGTTCGGAAAATCTCTCGCCAACCCAATAGTAGTGAAAAACTTGGATGGAAAACTGAAGTCATACCGGTTGTGCGTTTCGTCGCTCATACTCAACATCTTTGCTAACATATGCACAATTTTCTCTATCCGTTGCCACGATCCAGTAGATACCAGCATATCCACATTGCGCTCCATCACCGACATTTTGCATATTATTTCCAAAGAGTAATTTCTAAATATTACATTCAGCTTAAAATCAATAGCAAAATGAAGAAGAATCAAGACACGTTGACGTCTGATAAAGTTGAACATTAAAAGGATGAAGGATAAAGCTCTAAGTTTCGAGCAATTTCTGAGGGGATGTATTCACGCATTCGACTTCAACTAGGATCATTTGAGACTGACTGAATGCGTATCCGGCCTTTAAACTTGCGGTAACCTATCGATGCATTACGTCACTGCTACTATTCCCTCAGACAAGTCTGGTATTAATTCACCGACGCTTGCAGATGGAAGGCTTGAGAAGCCTTGAGTGTGGCGTCGAACTATCGATCATGGACTGATCGACCAAGTGTGTATAGCAGTGTACCTCTAACCACTGCGCCACGCGCGCTCGAGTCAAAACATTTCCATTCGAAATTCGTGACGCATAAATCGCACGCATAATATATGAAGATGTTAAAGAGAACACATTACACACCGTGGGGATACTGCGGCCCGGAGTTATCGGATCCGTGGCTTCAGGTACACTAGTAGAACACCAGTGCAGGATCCCGTCATAAATAGGATACGATAAGCGATCGGGAACATCATACAGATCCAACTGAAAAACAGGTCGAACGCTATTATTAATGAAGTAGAACATTTCAAAAAAAAAATGAAATTGAAATGGTAAACATAACAAAGTAGAAATGACTTACCGCAACACTCATATGACATAACATCACAAATGCGTCGTCACGCAGTTGATTAGCCGTTTCGACCAGTAAAAGCTCCCGCGTATCGTCAGCGTCAAGCAATGAGAGCGCACGTTTCTTCACTACATCGTACGATTCCGGCTCCGGTAAAGGCGCATCCTGGAAAACAAGACTCCAAAATCAAAGCAAATATGTGAAATCTTAACACCTCTGAACAACAGAGTAAATAAATGAATGCCTCCAGAAAAGCTACGTAAATGTCACGTACATATACGCATAGTGTGTAACCTAATTTTAACGTATGAACATAAATATATACCACATCAATTTTCGGAGCAGATTCATTCGTTGTACAGGCACTTCTGTGACCATAAGCTGAAGGAATCGTCCTAGAAGGTACAGCAAACCATTGTGACCACATAATAACTGCTCACAACCGGGTAAAAAACGAGAAACCACGCAGGATGTTTGATAAGGCCCAGTGCACGTAGTGCCTAGAACAATAAAGCATAGTATTTTGAAAAGTAGATACATAGACAGGGCAATGATCAGATGGCACGTTTGGAAGATTAAGCCTAACAAATCTAATTTAAAAAAAGGATTTCAGAGCACCGAATAATCAATCGCTTACGGACGCTTGAACAATAGCCTTATCTATCTTTGAGATCGAGAAAAACTGCTAGAAATATAGTAATAAAGCTCACAGACTGTGATCAGAAAAGACACGTTCTAATAAAAATGTTCACATAAGAAAAACCAGAGAGCTCTTCTTCATTTTCTATGAGATTGTCGGGAATAAGAAGTTTGTAAAGACTGTAGACTCCTCTATAAGAGTGCGTGTCTCAAGCAGACAATAAGATATTCTAAAGCAAAAAAAGGAAGTCGAATGGTTCACTTAGAAAAAAGCAACAATGTTTTCCTAAATCCAGAAAGCTGCTTAGCTTGAGTGCTACCAATATTCGCACCTAATAGATAACTTGAAAAATAAGATAGAAAAATATTTATTCTAAACAGAAAACCCACAAATCGTTGGAGTGTTTCATCGTGACAAGCCAATGCTGTCGAACGTGGCCAGCGTATTTCAAATTCGAGCTGTTGATTAGGCGAATCATTCGGACGATCTCGACGTAAGAGGAGGATCTCGGAAACCTTAGAAGAAAAATATACAGCGAAAATCGGAGGTTCATCTATGCTTGTATTATAACCGAGATATCAGACCTCTTCAGCGTCATTCTTCACCTCCTTGCTTAACTTTCGATGAAACGTTTTCTTCCATCACCGTATTACTTCCTTCACGATCCTCAGCACATTTACAAGACCCCACTCGGTGTTGTGCTCTGGATGCTCGCCACTCCGCTTGAAGTTCGAATATGCCACACGTTCGGCTAAGCCGCCACCAAGACCCACTTTTACTCTTTCTTCAACGTATTCAGATGTAAGCGTATCTAGAAAAACAGAGGTTGCATGGTGGAAAGTGTCACCGAAGCGAAATATGTTTTATGAAAAAATCAACTGTCAAGAAAAGCGTACCATCAACAGGTAATGAACTTGGGCCTTCTTCCAACATCAATTTCCTTTTCAGTTGCTCCGGCATCTCCATCTCCAGTACCTTTATTTTTCGTCCTGTTCTTGAACACTTAAACACACAGCTTAACGAAAGGTGAAAAAAATTGCTTACTCTGAACCCTAAGAAAACTACTAACCTTGTTGTAATTCTTCTTCTTCTCGGGATTTCTTGTTGCAACAGGTTGTTTCACCTCTTCGTGAGCGTTGCCGTTCGTCAAAAAAGGCAAGCGTAACACATCGTAATTGCCTTCCGGAATTTGAAGAACGGATGGCTCACCCAACTGAAACTCAATTAACTGTGTGAAACTAAAACCAAGTAAAATTCAGCGAAAGTAAAGACTAATGGCAATTAGCCATGTATCAACTTATGAATCGAGAAACGACACTTTGATACTAATGAAGGGAAGAATGAATTGTAAAAGTAACACATTATCAGTATGGAAAAAAACCCACTGGAAATGTTTCAGGATAAAGGACAGATAAAGTCGCCCAGAAGTGCTCAATGATCACATTTAGAAGTCCAGGCATTTGGGTAAGGCAAGGATGTGGATTAGTATCGTCGTACAACAACACATTCAAGGCGTTGATCGCCCAGATTGCTTCCGTTTCCAAACCGCTACGAAGAGCCATAATTAAGCGTCGCGGAGTGGCCTAATGTAAGAACGTATAAGTTATACATGAAACCGAAAACGGTACTATAAAATGAATGGAGAAAACAAGGACTGACATGCAAAAAAGGAAAATGCTCACATTAATCAACTCCCTGGCCATGATCTTGCGTCGTCGCTTCTGACTGATTACTGTCGCTTCAACACTACCGTTCGGAAAATGATGTTGATGAGAGTACGAAATCGGAGGAACAACTATTGAAGCAGTCGCAGTGAACCGTGTGGGTAACAGACGATGGATATGAGCCTCCCAACTGCGATGGCACTTGTAGGATACTGCTGCTGTTGTTGCTGTGGAGCTACAACTGGTTGTGAAGGTGGTGGTTGAGGAGGGTACTGAAACTAGGCTTTATTTCTTAGGTTACCAAGATATTAACTGAAGAAGAAATGAAAAAATTACTCAAGGATGAATAACGAAGATTTACCCTCATTTTGTTGGCTCCGGGTGACGGCGCACTTTGTTGATTCGGAGCAGCCTGTGGTGCAGGAATTCGTGACGGATATGCATACCTGGGCGCTTGTGGAGGCATTTGTCCAGGTCCTGGTGCAGGATAAGCACTTCTCCACATCTTCAATAAAAGAGCGATTGTTGACTCAATATAAAATGTTGTTGCTTTCACATTTTGTACATTTTTCCTCCAGAAATCAGGTTTTTTTTGGCGTATAACTTCAGAAAATTTATGAAAAACTCTTAGTGCAAAAACCATGCAAAAAAAAGTATCAGAACCAACTGCTATCAAGTGATTGCTTTCGTTAACAAAAATAATTAGTCAACACAAACAATGGAGGGTTTAATAAAGGTCAAAACAACAAGTGATAAGCTCAAATGAAACTATGACAAGCAAGGAAACACAGTATGAAGAATATTCGAAGAAACTAGTTCGTACCTGTTGTTGGTGCATATATTGCTGATGTTGAGGATGTGCAGGATGAGCGGCAGGATGTGTCCCAGGGGCAAACTGCGGTGCTGGTGGTGGTGGTGGTTGCTGAGATGGTGTGACTGCATGACCAGGTGGCATACTAGCGTGAGGAGCATGGTAGGGATAGCTCCCAGGGTACCCAGCTAAGAAAATATGTCCGTTAAAGCGTAGTATCAAAATAAAACAAAAAACAAAAAACAAGGAAACAATACACACGATCGAAGATCAGTTAGAAAGAAATGGTTCAGCAAGATATACCTGGTAACCGACCGCGGACCATTCGGATACATCGGCGCCGGCTGGCCATAGAACGGTGTGCCTGTTGGTTGAGACGAACCACTTGACTGTCCTGGTGGTCCAACAACAGCCATACTGCAAGTACCAGATGTACTTCAAACCATTAATGCACTATACACACTAGAAATTCAAAACAATAGTAGTAGTTAGATCAATTCCGTTATCCTCGTCATGTTCGAGCTCTTTGATAAAAAAGCATTTTTAGCTTTTTTACAAAGTTTTAGTAATCATCCGATAGCTTGACTCAATGACGTAATTCATTTATCTTCTTGTCGAATTATTACATTAGATCAAACATTACGAGATTATTGAATTATTCTTTGGGGGTGCCGCAGCCAAGTGCTACTGATGCTCGTCGCAGCGGGACGTGGAGCCCAGCTCCAACCCTAACAGTCTCCAATCCTATGGAACGCCACAGCCAGGCTATCCTCAAGATTGCAATGAGACTCGCTCAACCAGTATTCCACTCAAGATGAAGACGAAAAACGAACTGAATGCTAGAGTACTGAAATCTGCTCATTGAAACAAAAAAAAAACACTGTGATGACGGATCAAATAAAGTGTTGAAAAAGAGCGATTTGATTTCCTGAACGGCTTTTTTGCTGCGCTGTGACAGTAAAATAAGATTATGTTTTTTACTCAAGCATTTTTGATCGGACAACGCTGTTTTTCCAAACATACACGCCCATCGACATTGAAAGCGAGAGAAGAAAGATATGACGCTCAGCGAATCCCTAGAGCGAGGAGGACCCACTGGGCTACTCTTGCACGCGATAAAAGAAAAATGGAAGAGTTGCTGGTACCCGCTCGAGTCACTCGACAATCAACGGGACGACAGGTGACACTTCCCATTTGATAGCACAAATCTCGACGATTTCCATGGTGTAGTTGGCTTTTTCAAAGGACTTTTTGATGCGCTGTAACACGACAAAAAAAGTTGCACATTCATGTGGCGTGCATTGTTTGCTCTGGTATGTAGATGGGAGGATTCCGCAACATTGGCATCAAGGCACCGCGCTTTTGCAACATCACTCGCGCCCCAGCCGATAAGGAATGCGCGCCCAATGCGAAACCCAATCTTTTTTTGGCTACTACGATACGCTATGGAGACTTTTTGAAAGACCAAGTACAGTATTGAAATCGTCGAGAATTGTGCTCTTGAATGATCACTGAAAGTTCAGGAAGGAAGCTCTGTTCAGAGAAAAAAATGCTAAAGTGTGAAAAACATTTTCGTTTTTTATTGCCACGACGCAATAGTAGAGCCATTTTGAGAATAGAGTACACCATTGGAATTTTTGAGAGTTAAGCTACCGAATGATTACTGAAACTCTGCAAAAAAAAAGCAAAAAGCGCGCTTTTACCAAGGGCTCAAACAGGGTGAAGATAACGGAAAAACATCTGAGACTTTAATATTAGATACTGGGTTTGTACTACTCCCTCCAAATTTAGTATAACTATTACGAAATTGTTTCTGTAAAGCCCATGATATTGGCTTAATCAAAAAGAATACACCGCATCTACTAATCGAATGGATTTGTTAACGTGCTAAAAAAGAATGTACGGACAGATTTACAAAGAAATGCTCAAGGTACTGACCCTCGGTGAACAACACACATAACAACACAGAAAAGAAGTAATTCAATACTATGCAAAACGATCACGATAAAATGACGTCATTTTGTAATCTAAAAATAAATAAGCGAAGTGCAAAAAAAAAACGTCGAACGTCGCGCGATATTCAAATTCGCGTCTCATCGTGGGCGCATGGCTTCAACGCTTCGTATATCAAGCAACATCCATGCACATACAGACATGTATGTACATCTATACATGTATATGTATATATACACGTACATACGTTTACATATATGCATATACAAATATATAAATACATATATATATATATGTAGTTACATCATAAACTGCTAGATCTGTCATACGAAGCACTCAAACGACGAGTTATCTATTATTACAAAGAGATCGTGCATCGACTACTCGTAGCACGAAATTCGTCTACGTTTTCAGGATTTCACGAGCAAGAAAAACACCGCGCAGTAGCCTCAGGTAGTATGAACGCGTCCTCCCATTTCTGTGCGATCGATCGATATTGCTACTTACTGCTGTCGGTCGACGACGACGACGACGACGTTCGTTCGTTGCCTATCTGATTCGTTCGGGGCCAGTAGTGAATCAATGGAGCCAGCCGCCACGAGTCACCCGCCCGTCCGACCGACCGATCGTCGTGTAAGAAGAAACGTCTGCGTGATGAGGCCGGCCGCCGCCGTCGCCGTCACCACCGCCTCAGCTGCGCGCGGATCTGACTGACGACGGACGGAGGCGCAAACCGGCCGCGCACAAGGTCACCCCACCACCACCACCACCACCATCAGGCCGTCGTCGCCCCCACTCTCCTGACGCCGCCGCCGACGACGACCCATCCTGTGGTCGTCGCCATCTTCATCATCATCATCATGATTGTCGATTGGACTGAATGAACCCATGGTGGAGGGTCTAAGGGAAGGCGGAGAAGGAGAAGAAGGAAAAGGAGGAGAAAGAGGAGGAGAAGAAGGAAAGGAGGAGAAAGAGAAGGAGAAGAAGGAAAGGAGGACGAGCTGGAGAAGAAGGACTAGGAGAAGGAGAAGGAGATGGAGGAGGAAAAGAAGAAGTAGGAAGAGGAGAAGGAGGAGAAGGGCACCAATTTGTCGAAAGTACTCGAACATTGGATTTGAATGAAAGTAACGTTCATCCTGTCGAAATCCGGGTGTGAGATCACCAGCGGCATCCTAAGATGAACCAGCACTATGACAGGTGTCCGTATCGTTGAAATACCAATCTAAGGAGACTAAAGGGTACGCAAAAATCCGACCTCAGGCGGGAGTTGAAACCGCGTTTCACCCTTACCCGAGAGGGGGAGGTAGGGCGTGCTATCAGTGCACTACCAAAGCCACCACTTTACGACTGACCCCTTTCTTCGATATGAATTATCGAAGCTGTCAGCAACCAACTCTTGTTCGCAATGTATTATCATGACGACGACAAATTGAGAAGCGCTTTTGGAGGTAACACCAGAACACCAGTTTGCCAAAAGTGCTAGAATAGCAGATTCAGATGAAAGTAGAGTTCATCCTCTCGAAATATGTGTGTGAGACTAGCAGCAACATTCTCAGACCAGAGATCAACGCCCATTCAAAACTGTATAAACCAAGTTAATGTGACGAGAATGCAGTTTTATAAGACAGATTTAGAGAAGAGTTGAGGCGATAGCGCAGTAGATAGCGATGCAGTGCATCAGGTAGCAAGATGGTAATCAATGGGATGGTTCGATTCCTACTTCGAAGACTCTCTTGCAATCAATGAGCTGAACGCTTAGGAACGTCTAAGCTTGGCTACCTTCAAAATGGCAGGATTTTACTCGGCCACCATTCTCAAACGTTCATTTCGATGACAATAGTAAACTGTCATGACAGGCTGGTCATGTGAAATAGAAACAATAGAAAAAAATTCCAGGAAGCAAAGCAGTATGAGGGATACACTGGAAAGTACAAATAACTCTAACAACAACTTTCCATAAGTGCATAAATGTTGGGGATCTCCAAAAAGTGATCGCAAAAAACAAGTAAAACCTATATCAAACAGAAAATACCACATTAGTTTAGAAAACCGTTAAAAAAATTTTCAACAGAAAAACAAATAGCGTTCGTTTGAAAGTAGGACAACATTATGTATAGAGATCTCAAAGCACTTAAAGGCACACTACTCCAATACAAAAATGATCACAATATTAAATTCATAGTTAATCAAGCTAATAGAACGAAATTGATGGAAATGGATTTATTCGGCTGATGCTCCGAAATCCAAGACATTGGTTAATAATCAAGGGGTAAAAGATTGATTTGTATTATAAAACTCAAAGAAAAATTCGGCTTTCAGGTGTCAATTTATTTTTTACATGATAGAAAATGAAATATGAAACTTTCGACATTCATCTAACCTTGAGGGATGCGCGATGCGTTTGTCTTCATCTAGCATTGTTTGAATCAACTGAACGCATATCTGACTTTTACAATGACTCGCGTTGGTCTACTGATATATCAAGTCAGTGCTTCTATCCTTCCAGACAAATCTGATACCAATTATCCCATCCCGGAAAGATGGAAGGCTTGCTGAATCCTGTTCGCGGGATCGAACCATCGACCATTGATTGATCGAACACGTCTGTGTCACAGAGTACCTCTAACCACTGCGCTGCACGTGCTCCATTTATAGATACTATCTACTTATAACTAACAAGCATCAGTAATATGGATTGACTGCAAAATGTCAGGAAAAACTTAAATAACGACTATGACGACAATTCTTCAAGAATTTTTGGAAGACAGCGAGCATTCGTCGCATTTCACTGTGCCACCATGAGCGCTATTCCTTTCCATAATAAAAGCGCACTGTGGACAACACCGCCACGGCCACGTAAGCATTCTGCATACAAATACCAGCATCGACATTCACTTTATGAAGAGAGAGAGAGGGAAGAAAAGGGCCAAATTGGGCTATGGAACCAAAAATACTATTACATGAAAAAATATTCGACCGTAGAAATAAATCATCTCGAGAAAAGAAACCACGAAGCTTCACTTAGTATCTAATCTAATTACTATCTAATTTTTCAACTGACACACTACTGATATTCTTACAAACCTACCCGTATAAAATAATTGAAGAATCAAAAAAGTCCCAGAAAAATTAAGAAAATGAGGCCATGGAAACGAACCTTGTGGAAGGCTGAGGAACTGGATGAGGTGCTGGCGTCGGAGTAGCAGCAGCAATAGGAGTTCCAACCGCAGCCGATCCAGCATCCGATCGCTGCAAGTCAGCGCTAGTATCAGCTCCTGCACTCATCCTCGAGCTGCTATCTGGCGATGTGACACTGGGGACGGGGCCGGTGCTAGGCGCACGGCTACCAGACTGACTAGGTGTATCCATCTAAAAGAGATCATGTGCAATGTAAACAGTTGAAATCCAGATACTAATGAATCCAACTACTACCACATTAACACTTACTTGTAGAGTCGCAGGGTGGGCGGTTGGTCAGAACCAGGTCGCACCGGGGTTGCTGGCTGAACAGCTTGCCCAGGTAAGGGTAGATTTTGCTGAGCTTGTTGCTGCGGCTGCTGTTGCGATTGCGACTGTGGTGGCTGTTGTTGATGTTGAAGTGACTGCTGCTGCATAAGCTGTTGTTGTTGCTGGAGGTGATGGTGCTGTTGTTGTTGCAGAAGTTGATGATGATGCTGCTGCTGTTGTTGCTGATGGTGTTGTTGTTGTTGCTGTTGTTGCTGATGTTGTTGTTGCTGTTGATGCGCCATTTGTTGATGATGGTATTGTTGCTGCATGAAGTAATGGTGCCGTTGTTGTTCATCCATTTGTGAAAGATCCGGTTGTGGTGCACCGACCTGAAAAACGATTTCCAACGACGTACTTCCGTTTTTTTTTTAAATAAAAACCGATTTATAGATTTGAAGCCATTCCACAAATCTCATAAAAATGCTTAGGTAACTTTAGTCTAGCAACTCTTTCAGCACAGTTATAAATCGAACACTTGCTGCAGATTACTTTTCACACACACACATCCACACACAAAACATAACAAAACATACCATGTGCGGTTGCGGATGTGGTGCTCGCATAGGAGTAACTCCAGGAGGAGGTCGAGGAGGATAAGCTCCAGGGGGATAACCAACTGGTGCGCCTGGAGGTACCGGTGGACCAGCACCAGGTGGAAAGCCATGAGCTGCTTGTTGTTGCTGCTGTTGATAATACAATGATGGATCCTGATTAGGCTGAGGTTGAGCATGTGCCGGACCTAAAATGCACGACTAATATTTTCTTGACTATTCCAGAAAGATAAACTGTCAATCCATTTGAAGTTTGTAACTATGTCTCACGTTCCATGATTGAAACCGTTCCAACACAAAATCCTTATAGATGTTAAAAAATCGGCCTTTATCTCGCATACAGATACATTCCTTAAATTTTATTTCTTTTCATAGCTCCTCTACCATCTAGAAATCGCATCCTATTCATTCAAATCTAATTAATAACTGAAGTTCATTCATTTGTAGTATAGCTTTTCTTTTGTGAACTTTAGAACATCCTATTTACAAGCAATTTCGGGGTGACAAACTCCATTGTAATATCATGGATCTACTTGCTGATTCATTTTCGCAATTATCCACTATCTTATGTTATCAGATTATATTGTTTCCAAACGAAGTCACAAAATAGCAATCAAAAGGTATCGTTATACATGCTCTTTGACAGCCGTAAGCCATGCAATCGACAACAAACACTCTCAAAAAACGTCACAGTAATTTTTTCACCGTACGCTATGTATAAACAGCTGAACGTCGAATCCTCTATATAGCGGATGTGTCCTCAATAAACTGACGAAACCGGGGAGCACCATGCAACTGATGAAGCTATAGGACCGAAACACTTATCTTGCACTGTATAAGTGTCAATAACAGACTTGATGAAAGGCTCAAAATATGCTATCAGTGTACCCATTATTTTAGTACAGACGATGACGATAAATATAATCGACAATTCTACTATTATACCCTTCGATTTCGTGCTTTTCTATTGCCTTTTCTAGTACCTGGTGTTTTCATTGCAAAGAAAAGTTTCAAATAGAAGTACAAATGGTTAACCAGTGTAGAATACTAATTTGCACGGAGTTTCCTAATTCTACGGAACGACTACACTTTTGGTTGAGAGGCTACGTAATACACATGTACATATATGCCCATACATATACATACACATATATGCACATACATATGTATATATATATATATATGCATATATAAGTATAAATACATATCCAACAATGCAATATCGACATGGTTTCACAGCAGCACTAACGCATATGTCAACGACGTTACCATGACGACACCGTATTTGACGGCTTGTCTATTCCTATACTATACGTTCTAGAAGAATATAATGATAATAGCAAATTTCAGTAGTGACAGTTGAACCGGACAAAATGAATCCTAAATCGGCTATAATATCTATTCTACTCAAGAATACACCCAAAACTAAGTTATAACAACAAATTATACAAGCTAATTAGTTTATTTCGCAGTTCTAAGCGGATTTAGTTGAATATCTCGATAAAGATCATCCTCTTAAGCTATTTATACCCACATAATGCTCATTTTTCTTGATAGAATAAAAGTAATCATCTTAAATCCCATCGAAAGATACTAATGACATCATAATCCTAATTTCTACGAGACGATTGCTTGAGCATTATACAAGTAGTGTGCTCTGCTCCAAAAGTCTATTCTGCATAAAAAATTTATTTTTCTCTGCTGTAAATAATACCCGATTTTCGTACGATGATCTGTAACCGCTTATTAGAAGTTTAACAAGTGTAATCTCATAACCACACAAGTATTGTCTCACTGTAAAGCTTCCTAAATAACCAATTCCGATAACCAATTCCAAGGGTCAGCTGGTAAGGTGAAGGACTCCCGCATGTCAAAACTGCTGAGAACAGCCGCTCATTTCAAACTCTTCTCTCAAGAAAATCACTCGGGCCGCGCGGATCTGCGCCGAAAATATCTCGATAAAACGTCAGACTCCCCGACATTTCTGACGTAATCAGCATTATCACAACGCATCTTGGTTGTACCATTTAGAAGAAGGATTAAATTTTTCATGGCAACACTCCATACAGTACAGGAAGAGAACGAAATACAAACAAAACTAGAAAGCACAATCCATTCACATTCTCACCGTATGTCGTTCGCCACTCGGATGGTTGTACAAATGGCGGCATCAGGTGACGACTACGATAGTATGCAGCCTCGTGTTCGCGTTCTCGCATTAGCTGATGTTGGTGATAGTAATTCAGGGCATATTGAGCGTAATGTGATGGGCTTAGTGACGTCTTCATAAGACTCTCTAGAGTGCTACTGTAACCCGTAGGCGATGGTTGATTGTAGAGGTGCTGTTGCTGTTGTGACGATGCTACAGCTGCCGACGGACATGAGGAACCGTTCATTGAGGAACGCATTTGTTGCATCGGAACCGATAGATAACCACTTCCGTGTTGTGGTCGTTGGGGATACCACGTGGCAGTGGCCATAGCTGTGCGAGCACCCATCGCTGCTGCTGTTGATGATGCTTGTGCCTGAGTAGATGGATCGAAACTTGTCGACGGCAATAAGCAGGAGGCGGTCGGATAACTACCGCCGCCGCCGAAAGCGTCAGCTCTCTTCGGAAGTGAAATGTTGATCTAGCCAATCACCAACAGCCGGGTGGGCAAAAAACCTCACTCTGCGTGTTGTGTGTGCGTGAGTGTGTGTGAGTCACCTGAATAGCATAACGTATCAGTTTCACGGATTCACGTTCACTATGACATGTGGGTGGTCATAGTTTGCGCCATGTAAATGAATGTACGACAATTCATGTGCAGAAATGTGTACGCATCATAGAAGAGCAATACATATATATGCACATAAAAGTCAGCAGTTCGGCATCACTAAAACGTCGCGTCCGACCGAGAAAAAACGACACTACACGGCAATTTGTCTGCATACTTATCTATGCAAAATATTTCCTCATTGTGACGGCAGCAAAGAAGAATTCGACTTGACACTACCGCAGAGATCGTTAGAAAAAGCGTGGTGAAAAAAAAGGAAAATGTGATCCGCTCGACTCTGCCATTGTCCACGAATATGTAAAGATGGAGGGAAACGATGACAAAATAGAAAGAGATCATCGGTGTGAGCGATAATCCGAAGAAAACTACCAACATATAGAAAAGAGGTTGTTCCATCGTGGGCACGAGCAACAGCGGCACCGATCATAGGAGGGAGAAGAGGCGGTCTGAACAGCAGGTGTCTGAGTCGCAGAATGAGAAAGACGAGATGAAAACGCCCAGCAACGAATGGTCACTCCGAGAGACTCCTGACATCGCTAAGGGTGAGAAGCTAGCAGAGAGACAACTACGGGAGGAACCCCTCAGTAGTAAGTATATTCACACTACTCGTATAGTTTTACCGCAACCACAGTCACGAAGACCTCTTCACTAGAAGTCTATCTCGTTTTCCTCCTCTCTGTCGAAAATAACGCCATTATTCATGCACTTTTTTTGGACTCAAGTCACATCCATGAGAAAAAAACTCTTTCTCTCCATTGTCTTTACTTCCTTTTTCACATTTTACACTATGTACTCGAAAGTCATACAATCAATGATTACCCTATTATCTTGAGTATCTCAAAGGAAAAACACTAGTAATGCTATGTATATGGTTAGAAACATTCTACCATACTGTACCTACATTAATCAATAATCATTCTCTTTAGTCTCTCCAAAGACCTCATAAAGATAGACCTTAACCCTCAGCTTTGAAGGCCAAATTCATTGTTTTTCCACTGATTATTTCATCTCAGTAAACTCGCAGTAGACAATTTTATTCACGTAGATACAACGAGCGCTCCTACAATTCTCTCCGGCTCTGTTGATACCGTCATGTTAAGCGAATGTCGCCCTGCCAACCGCATTCGACGAGAGCGCTAATGAGATCTGCGCCTACATTTCAGTAAGCCTAGGGGAAAGGTGTAATGAAAGGCTATTATCAACTTATGGTTGAATTTCTATGAATTTCGAGCTTCCCAAAACTAATACAATAAGACCACTTCAAAATTCATAACTGTACTATGTCAAAGCTTGATTTATATGCTCTTCAAAAGGTTAACTCAATAAATAGAGTTAATAAATTACGCGTAAGTAAATCCTCTGTAAAAAATCAAAATAACTATTTTTTTGCATCAGCGATTGATTTCACATAAATTACAAGCGTCATTCAACAAAATTAACCGTGTGTGTAAAAATAATTTTAGTGTAATGTATAAACTTAATAGGATTTGTATTAGTTGCTAAGATAAGGAAACCTTTGAAGGTTCAAAATCGGAAAATGCGAATTTTCTGGAAACATTCACTGAAAAAGATACTATTTCTGAACTGTAAAGATGGCTAACCAGGGAACGGTGGTAATGCATTGCTTGGAGTTCCACCAACACTAGAAGAAGGCTCTTTCCTCCGTTGTCTCTTGAGTCCATCAGCAAAAGCTACTGCATCTTCTGGTCGACGACCTGTCTCGACACATTCGAGCAATAACAAATGCTTCTCGTAATGCTTTCGAAGTTGATATCCTGCAGCGGAAGACTGTGAGATTTCGGGATTAGCCTCACTGCAAATCGCTTTCCATGCTTTGTCCTTAGTAACCTAAAGTAGCACCATCAATGGCGAGAAATTGAATGTCTCCGGGAGCTATTTTAGAAAAGAAGCAAGAAAATGAAGCCCTCAGCAACTCCATTAACTTTGCTAAAATTGCCTACATATGAAAAACGCGTAACAACACTCTTGACTCTGAAAATTACCGAGCGACATCCCATCTATTTTGTTGAATTATTTCTGGGAATTATACACTAGTGAACAAAAACGCTTCAGTGCCTCCCATAAAAAAAACCTGGCTTATTTGAGAAAATTATGTATTCTATCGGCACCAAGTGTTAAAAACCCTAACTAACCGGGAAGCTTAGCGATGTGAGTACAAACCTGCTCAAATCCTCCACGATTTCGAACACCAATATATAACCGATGCAGATCAACATTTTGTTTCGAAACCTGCAATATGGCTAGATCTCATTTTGCCTTCTGAGAAAGGAAATATCTGATGACTAGATGAAACAAAATCAGACTGATCCAAAATGCTACTGAATCAGAAATCCTAACAAATTCCCAATTCAAAGACCAGAAAAACATCGCGTAATCATTACGTTCTCTACTGCTTACAAGAAATTCCATAGGCACTCTCACTGCCTCTCTTGTTGTTAAAAAGAAGCACTATGCGCTTGTACCAATGTTTGATGATTGATGTGTCGGTCACTTTGCCCTTTTCAGAGCCACCTCACCTATGTAAAGAGTGATACTAATCTTGAATTTCCCACCTAGTACAGAGGATAAACAAGTCAGGCGGATTTGACGAAATGTTATCTGCTGGACATCAAAAGTGCATATTAGCGACTACATATCACTTAATCGACGACAGATGTCAGTTAATCTAAGTTGATCAATAATGTCGAGGTTAATAGAACGTCGCTCTTGCAAATTATTCATGACATTTTGATTTGTGGGAAAAACCACGTCTGCACACAAAGACCACCTAGAGTGCGAATGAACGCGAGTATAAAAATGCACTCACTCAACCAGCGACCATCACATTCTTGCTCACACATCACTAACCTGTGGTATCATGGTGATCGGTTCTCCATGCTGTTCACAAAACTGGACAAGACGTTCGAAAAACATGCGTCGTTCGGGCATCACGCGTGGAGGGTTCGCTGCTGTAGGTGGTCCGACCTATGCATAACCATACCAGATCATTGAGCAGATTATAAATCATTCTGTCGAAACCCCTGGACTATTCAAACGTTTGGAGTGGACGCTCGAGATAAAATATTTGACCAACTTACAAGTTTGTCAACTATGCTCTCTTTTCGAGATCCAGGAGGTCCACCTGATTGCATGACAGGTGGCATCATTCCTTGTGGAGGCATGATACCAGGGTGCATCATCATTCCAGATGGAGGAGGCGGACCACTTGGATGCGGGGTACGCTAAGATAAATGATACATTTAGTTACTAGACATTACACAATCCACTGATAGCGAACAAAAATCATTTGAATGAATTCATTTTGGAAGGAAAACACTGAGTACTTATGACGAACTTGGCCTTGATTTGTCCATGAAGGTGACTCTAAGCGAGACTTGTCATCTACCGACTCATCCGCTATGGAGGAAGTAGCAGGGCTAGGTGCCGGAATACTAGCTGGAGTCGCAGGATTTCCCTCCTACAATAAGGAGTCCTGTATTCCATAAAATCACAGATTTTCAAAATGAGATGAGATATTACCTTAAGAACACGTTGTTGTTGAGCAGCCCATTCCGCTGGCGTTGGTCCTTGGGGCATCCGTACAAGTTCTTGCTGTTGAGGTCTCATCATATGTACACCGTAGCCAACTGGCGGAGTAGCACCCCCAGGATAACCGGGTTGGGCCGTGGGCACGCCAGGATAGCTATGTGGATAGCATGGAAAACCAGGTGGTCGCCCTTGGATGAACTGTGGTGGTAAACCACTTGGATAGTGATGTTGAGCCTGATGAGGGATTTGTTGGCCATCTGTAAAATTAAACTGCTTTCTACGTGTTTATGCTCCTTATTTCCTCTACAAAATTCGATTTAAACGAGTAGCAAGAGATTGACCTGATGGATGCCCAGTCGGCTGAATTGGTGAGCGCGGCTGTTGCCATTCTTGTTGTTGTACGCCGGTAAGTTGAGCATGTTTCGGTGGAATGCCATGGAGCATTGACCCTGCTCCAGCAGCTACTGCAGCGGCCGTTGCCGCGTACCGATCAGCGGCAAAAGTTGTTCCACCGTTTAATAAATTTTGATCCTACAAAAAATAGGACTTAGTATTGTACACCCACAGACTTTACAGAACACTTCTCAGCGACTCTAAAAACTTTCGAAAGAACTAATTTTTTACATTACCGTTAAGACACCTATATTCTTCCAATTCAGACGTGTTCGTTTGATAATACGGCACGAATAGATGATGGCTGACGTTTCAGTGACTTCGTCTCCTTCAAAGCCGTTCTGTCAGATGCTAGAGTGAGTTCTACACCTGACAAAACGGCTCTGAAGAAGACGAAGTCGCCAAAACGTCAGTCGTAAATTTTTATAAAGAGGAAGATGTACCAAACTCGCTCAAGCTTTAGATAAAAAGACAAATCGTGACATAATTTTCATTTTTTATTTCGAATGCCGAATCTCACTGAAAGTCGGTTTTTCGATTTCTAGTACGGATAGAATATAACCATGTCCTCTTAAAACAAAACTATACAATATCTGAGAGTAGACTTTGATAAAATGCAATTATGTAAGATAACGATATTTGAGAGCATTCTTCGATAAAATGGATTTTTGTGATCTTCCATGGTTACGGCACAGAAATATTCAGTTTTACGAGAAAAGAAAATCAGCGTCAATACAGTCAAGGAACAGATATTGTACATGTTCCTAACATGACCTAAGACTATGAGAACTTCAAAGATGATAATGAGTAAAGAATAGGAGAAGAACGATCGTTCTTCTCCTTTTTCTTTCGTTCTTACTCCCTCTCCATCTCCATCTCCATCTCTCTCTCTCTCTCGCCTACCTCTCCTTCACGTGATAATTTCGTCATCTTCGGTATTTGCACTACATGTCCGTTGGTTTGGGAAACCCCCTCACGGTCCCGCCTCTCTTATGATGTGAAAGCGGGTGCGACGTAAATGTGGATTGATCTTAGCTCGCAGCCCGTGGGAACCATATGTATGTATGTATGTGTGTTTGCGTGCGTGTTTGTGCATGTGACCAGTTTGACAATGTCGTTTTTTCTTTCTATTACCGCGAATCGCCTGAGTGTAAGTGACCATGACCGGATAGCCAGCCATCCAGCCAGCCGCCACCCAACCAGCCAGTCTCAATTAGTAGTCACTGGGCAGGCAGGCAAAGATCAAACGGGCACGGCCACCACCACAAGACATTGACGAAGACGAGAAAAACTCCGATGAATTGCGCGATCGTCGTATCATAGCTCATGAACAAAATCAGTGTGGTGGTGGTGACAGCCCTCCAATAACGACGTACACCCGATCGCCAGCCACCAGTGAGCGACCATCGCAGGCCAATGACGTCATCTCAGGGAATTGTCTTCTCACCTTGCCGCCCGCTCTTTCCCACGCTATCCGTCCGTTCACACAACACACACATACATACACATACACATAGATACACACCACAAACATAATCATCTCTCCCACTGGCTGATCGTCGCGATTGGTCGTCGGCCGCGACAAAAATGGGTGCGGTTCGTTACATCATAAACAATGCGCACCAATTTAGCTCACCACCTACTGGTCACCCCCCCTAATCCGCATAGCGTGAAACACGCTCGGTTAGCTTCCAGAAGAGTACTATAGGAAATCCAGAAAACACCGTTTTTTGAACGTCGTATGAAATCTAGTCTTTTTATTAAAACAGGGCTTGACGTTAGTGGAGAGTCGTGTTCCCATGAATTTCTCAAGCCTAAGCCTAAACGCGCACTCTTTACTTTCTATTTATAGAAACCATTTAAAAATACACTGATGGAGCCACGGCTCTCCATGAGGGCTGAGGGCTTAATTTTTGGTACAAAGAACAACTGCATCTACAAGAGCGAACAAATACCACGAAAAAACACGCAGCTACGTAAGCCCTCAACATTCAACTCCTTAACATTTCAAGAGTCCGTTTATTTACGTGTACATACATATCCATACATACATATACACCATACATAAACACGTACATACGTACATGCATGCATACATACGTACATAAGTAGTTACAGGCATACATAGACATATACATACGTACATATATGTGCATGCATACATACGCAAGTAGGTACGGACATACATATAAGTTCATACATATATACACACGTAGGTAGAGACATATATATGCATACGTACATACATTTGTAGGTACATACATACATACGTAGGTAGACATAAACATATACAAATAATATATGTGCATACATACATACGTAGGTACAGACATACATATAGGCACATACTACGTACACATGTGCATACATACGTACGTAGGTACAAACACATAGGTACATACATATATACATACGTGCGCACACACATACATACGTACGTACATATATATTCGTACATACGTACATACCTACGTGGGTAGAGGCATACATATACATATATACATACGTACGTACATATATACATACGTAGATACATATGCATACGCACATACACGTACGACGCAAACGCTCCCAATGAAACGAGGAAAGATCACTGACACAAAAGTATCAATTTCTCCACGAATGACGTCATCTGATTACAAAATGAGACATATTATGGCTGTTGACTTCTTTCATCTTCCCACGCTCTCGATGTGTTCACGTAACTTTCGTCGCACTCGTTGTTGTTCGCGTCGCTTTTAACACGCGATTCATTCATAAATCGGCCGATGTCTCCTCCGCGTTCTCGAGTGCGTGTAGCCTGGCCACGGAACTCACACAACACACACCCGATATATATATATATAATATGTTCATCATCAGATGCCAATTCACTTAATCGGTCCCCGGTCTGCACTCTCCGATCTTGTCACAGTGCATCGTCAACGTCGACTCCCGCCGTCCCGTTTCCCATTCTTTCATCCCCATCGCCTTTCAATCACACACACAGCGGCCGCACGGTCAGACGGCGAGAGTGGCGGAGAGAGAGCACGGGCCAGACATACCGTACGACGTGTCGCAAACACGTCAGACACGCAGAGGTGAGTTATTTGCATTCGCTCGTGGCCGCCCGTCCGTCACATCCCGTCCCGGCCGGCTTGCATCGATTGCCTCCCGCAGCCCCACACGATTCCCACCCGGCGCGCGTGGTGCTGGTGTCTTCAGTCTGGGACCTCTGCCGTTGCCATGCTGTCTCCGATGGGAGCAGCTGCTGCCTCCCCGCTGCGCACGCACACTCGTCGTCGTCCGTCATCAGTCCGCAGGCAACTCGTTGCGAGTGCCGCGGCGGCGCCAGCGACGTCGTCGACCATGACGATAAGAGTGCGCCTACAGGACGGCGCCCGTAGGTAGATGTGGATAAGTCGCGGGTGTTCTTGCTTCCCATGGCGATCTTCACCATCACCGTCTTCTACACGCATTCTATCCATTCAACTCAATTGCCCGTCTTCTGCACCACAACTAAAACCGGCCAGCGCTCTCATAAAAACATTTCTCGGCGAATAGATATTCAGACGCACGCACGCACATACACATAATAGACGACGATGATTCCGAGCGATTTCGTTGTTCGTGCACACATGGATGACGGACAGACGCACGGACGGACGGACGGACGGACGGACAGACAGACAGACAGACAGACACACAGACAGAGACAGACAAACGAACGAACGGACGGACGGGCAAAACAAAAAAACTTGCACTTTCGGGCGCCTGCGCCTCCGAGGACATACACACCATTCTCTTCTGTCAATTCTATTGCTCGCTTCACTGCAACTCTATATCGCAGTGGTCGTTAGCAAGCTAGTTGGTGTGGTGCATCGCCTTAAAACGAACGAAACACTAACGGATAGATGACAGTTCTACACCCGCCTTCATCTGTAGGAGAGAGAGAGAGATAGGGAGGGAGAGAGAGAGAGATGAATCTAACTGACGCGAAAAAGAAAAACAGACGTAGCAGATCCTACATACTATAGTTTGTTCACCTGACGAGTAGATCGTGTGTAGATGTGCACGAAAAACCTCTCAAATCTCTTCACTATTACCACTAATTCAACTTCTATACTTTTTTCGAAAATACCACAATCTATAAGAACATTCTACAACTATCAGCGGGTAACATTCGTGGGTAAAAACGAGGGTACTTGGGAGTAGATTCGAACGTTTTATACGAAATGAGGTGGTGAAATGACAACACAATGAACCGAGTGAATGATGCAGAAGACTGTGGCGCAGTAGATGTGAATCTCTCAAAATGAACGAGCAATGATTGAGAGCTTGCACTTAAAAACAACGAATGAGCTGCTAGTGTATGTACGTGTGTGTGTGGTATGTGAGATATCGCTGGAGCCTTCTAAACGACCGGATGGGATTCCCCGGTGCGCAATTTAATCACGTCATTTCACTAGACGACAAAGTAAGAGAGACACGAGAGACAATGGGACTTGACAGACTGATGGACGACGGACTGAGGACCGCACCCGACACACATATATACACCACACAGATATAAATACATACACACATGTTATGTCAACACTCACCTATACATCTTACGTATACATAGTCACATCCACTTACAAATAAAATGCATAAACGCCCACGCACAAACATGTACACACACAACATATATATATATATATATATATATATATATATATATATACGTGTAGACAACAATCGGCACAATATGTCTTGTGCGATCACTTGGAACGGCATTCCCAGTCTCGTATACACACGCACACACACACACCAACAACAACAACAACAATCGGTCGGTCAACCAAACCAACGACTGACTGACTGCCTCTAAAATGGCAATCAACGATGAGTTGTCGGCGACTTGATGACGTCATATGTAACCACCTTGTTTCTCCGCCTCCATTGCGAGTACTTTTTTTCTTTTGCTAATTTTAATAACACGAACTATTAGAGGTCGAACATCGCCTCTCGAAATAGCAATTAGTAATCATGGGAAGTACATATGAGAAAGTCGTTAAATGTAGTCAACAGCAGTCAGTGTTGTTCTTCGATCCGAACGCACTACGACTTGCGAGTCACTAGTTAGCAATTTCCTTACGTCATTACTTTTCTAACACTCTATCGATCATATCGTGACTGGAATAACATCAAATGATATATGTGACAACGACGCGTAACAACTCCTCTTGACCAGTAGTGCTTAATGTAGTAACGGATACGATGACGTCATCACAATCTCCACCACTCGCGGCTCAATGACGTCAACTTCTGACGTAAGGACGAAAGATCATGGGAAATTTGGAAATATTTCCGATGTGAAAAGCCCAGACGATCATCACTTTGCATTTGGCACTTCTCCAAAGTAAACTGCCAATTTATTTATAAATATGCGTAAAATACGCGACAGGCACAAAAAATTTCGCACGCACAGTGAGACAAAAGCTGTGAACCGCGAATTACACGTTGCAGACAATCCAAACTCGAGCAATCTTATCATTAACCCGTAAGCTTCCAATTCCGATATTGTAGGGCCGATCACAGCTCCTTCTCTGATTCCGTGTTTTTCCGAAGTCTTTGTATAGCACAGTCAGTTCCGCTAGATTGCTAAATTCCTCTGGTACTGAAACACCACTATGTTCAAGCCATTGAATCTGTTTTACCAAATAAAACTTGTTGATTCCACATTTATGTTGCTGTCGAGATAGTCGCCGGTAAAGCCCAACCAAAATCCATTTATCTATGGAATAAAGCCTACTACAAACTTGGGTTATTGTACTTCTTCATCAAAAACCACATAGATCACCTCTCTTCACAAAGACCCTAGTGGAAAACCAGTGCACTTCTTCAAATGTATATGAACTTAGTAGTAGTACCAGCAGTAGTGTAGTAAAAGCAGTAGCAGCATTAGCAGCAGCAGTAGTAAAACACCAACTCAAAAACCCTTCGTTCTCGCATTCCATTCACTTGTTTTTTGAGGTTCAAAATCGAGCTTAATGTTCTGTACTACGCTAAACACATTCAGACACACCATTCAGAGACGATATGTAAACACACACCCACTAAAGGCTGATCAAAAAACATTCTCCATGTGAACGAATGAATGACTGCAGCAGCTGATGGGAAACATTTGAAAAAAAAAAGAATTTCAAAAATCACACCCGACAAAATACGTAGTGGACAACACGTGCGAACATGTTGTGCACAAACATCTACGTGTGATTAAATGTTTGAGTGACTATGATTGAGAGGTGATTAAGTAAGTAAACAGCTGTGATCAGGGAAAAACAACTGAAGTAGTAGAGGACAATACAAATAACTACACAGGCACGCGCCGCCATCATAAAGACGAATGCAAACAAACATCTGATGTGTAGGTTCGTGAGGCACAAATTATCCGTCTCTGACGTCACAGCAATCAAAACAACAACAACAACAGATAAACAACGTCATTGACACCCTGTTACTGACCATCACCCATCATCATCATCATCGTCATCACCACTGCTCACACATGTGCTACCCGATGCTTTTTCTGGTCATCAAACAATCATCACTGTTGAATGGAAAAACCAACAAACAACAACAACAACAACAACAGGGCAAAAAACATGTGTGCTCAACTGTTAACATCGAACAGCCATATAATGGAGTTTTTCCATATTATGCATCAAAACTACAATTTATACAAGTAACACAATTTACTCATTAATTTTGACGCGTTAGCCTCCTTTCACTCGATCATTTCCGCTATTCATCAGTTACTTGTAGATCAAATGACGCGGAAATGATGAGGAAAACTCGAATCTATGATGGAAACAAAAAATGGGGTGAAAATACGCTCATCAAGGCTTTTCCTTAATTGAAAAAAGCTCTTCCGTTTATCTATTCTGTTATGAAAGCTCTTGATTTTTAAAGATATATTTCCACACTGGAACACCACAAGATACAGTATGTCGCTCTTCTTTCAACATTTTATTTAGTATAAATTGCTCGAAACGTTGTTTTACACGCTTGTCGACTTCATATCAAATTAATACTTTGCTTATTTCAACAATAAATTATCAAATCCGTAAAAAATTCTAATGCGAAAAAATCGGTGAAAAGCAGAAGTTAATCATTTTTTGGGGATAAAAATCTCAAATTATGGCGAGCCTCTTACACTTATACAGTGGCTCTCGTGAACTATATCTTCATTTTCTAGTGATATCCACTTCTATGGAATTTTCTGGAAATCTCAAAAAATAACTTTGATTTAGAATAAAAATACGGGAATGTTTACTTGCCAGAACTCCTATGGGACGCTTTCCCTTTCCCATTTTCTGATTTTCAGCTTCAGAGTCTAACACTAACGACATACCTGTTGAAAACCCGCATCTCCTCCCGCTGATGGTTTATTACTGAGCAAATTGTTCAGCGTTGGTGTCGGAAAATTCTTAACAAGAGAGAATTCCTCAACGATTGAGTCTAATGTCGTTCGAGAGAAAAAAATGGTGATCTATGAAGGAAGAAGGATGGATACCTGTCCAGATGCGTCTGGGGGCGGTGGTCCATCTCCACTGGACATTTCTATATATTACTTATTCAATAACGAAATGAAAACTTGAATATGAGAGCATACAAGTCACACTACTCTGAAAGGAGAAACTTGAACATTGATGCGTTGAGAACCACCAAGAGGGAGAGTTACGATCGAAAAGAATACGACTACGAGAAATTCAAGCAACCGTTAGTGAATGGACGGACGAAAAGACGAAAAATCTCAACCAACACCTATTCTGAGAATAGAAAAATCGGTGATTTTGACCAAGTATAGGCTCGAACTATAAAATGGAAAGGTGGTTAATTTCCAAATTTCACAGGAGATTGAAAAATCAGATAAAAGCCCACAATTATTCTTGACAAATGAATTCACGGAGAAGGGACCATTCACTGCCACTGCGAAATCACTGAATTCAGGAGGCAGAATAGCTCAGAAACAATTCAAAACACTGTCCCTTATTTAACATTTTGAATTACATAAAATAAGGTAAAGGGACTTCATTTCATTAATAAGGATTACGAGTAAAAAAGTGACTAGATCATCGAACGACAGAAATACATCCATGTCAACTCAAACTGAGAATAATACAGACAAAGCCTTTCGGGATGGAATCAAGCCATGGAATTACCAATGAAACTGAGTGCGGATATTCGATATTTTCCATGAAAAAGGACTCTGTGCAGGTCACAATATCCATACAGAGTTAGCATGACGCCACCAATCTAATAGAATGGTTAGCTGAGCTTCAAAAATATCGTTTTTCACTTGAAAATACCATTGAAAATGACAAGAGATCAAGAGATCACAAAAGCTGAGCTTATACGGAGATCAAGAGATCAAAATCGTCATTGCGCCCGCCTATAGTGCTCCCATACGGGTAGATGTTTTCTGGACGTGGGGTCGGATCTCGTCCAAGACATTTGGGTCGGTCGAAATTCGAGCAAGAAACATCGTCGGATGAATTTAAGGCGATTTTTCCTCTCTCTTCGGTTTTTGTTGTGCTCTGTGAACGGACTACGTGGTCAGTAATTAGTGAGTCAAGGAAGCGACGAATATTGCAATGGCGATGAAGCGTGAGAAAAGCGAGAGAAAAGAAAGCGCGGGAGTCGTTTTTCTGTTCGAATAGTCGGGGCGCTTGCGACGTGAGTGTGTATGTGTGTGTCTGTCTGTTTGATGACCAGCTCGCGTTTATAAATGTACGAATAACCAGAGCTGACGGATGACGACGATGATCACGACGGCAACGACGACGACGACGACGCGACGACGGGCGCCAAAGGTAAGCGGCGAGCGAGCGACAAAGGCCATCGGACGACGTGGCCCCCAAGAAGGATGAAGTCGACGGAAGAAACGAGCAGAAGACCCTCCGCGACTGGGGGCACTGGGGGAAAGATGGTACAAGGGAGGTCTAGAGAGGAGAGCACGGTGGTTCGCTGCTAGCCCAGCCACAGTGGGGGCGCGCTGTCGCTTGGCCCCACCCACATATCGATCGCTGCGCTAGCCTAAGCCAAATCGGCTGTGCAGGTCGTCCGGAAGCACCCAGCAGCACTTGTACATCTACCCGAAGATCGCGACGATCGTCTTGGCTCGTTCGGTTCGAGCAGTTCAGACTTCTCATTGGCGACCGCGTTTCCGGCGCTGGTCACTATCTTCAATAACAGATTTGTAGTTTGCTCGCATCTCATTATTGCCGCCGCCATGTGCGCACGCAAACGCAACGCACAGCACAGTGTTCGAAGGCGATGTGCGCGCTCGCCGTGGACACAGACTCCTGCCGCGGCCGTCCGCGCGTCACACAAACAACGACACTCGACGGCCTTAAATCAACGCGTCGTCGTCTGCGTCTCTCGTCGATCGCACGTGTGCCGTTGCTCACTTGGCCGAATTTACGCTGCGCACCCCTCGTATCGCGTGCACTCTGCTCCCTGTATAGCCAAGAAAAGTGTAGCAATTTATTCCAAGTCACGATTAGCGCAGTGCCTGCGTCTCCGACACACTCGTCGTGCCCGTCGGTCGCCGCCGTCGTGCCCTCGTCGGATCGGCGGCCACCGCAGCCGCCGCGCCGTCGTTCCGGTTGTGTGTTTGCGTGCCATCGTAGGCATTCGTCGACGAGCGTAATTAACCCAAAGAGGGTTTTTTTCTCGGTATTCAGACGAAGATTTCCAAGATTGCGACGATTGCAGACGACGTCGTGAGTGCCCGAAATCGTATGGTGGTCGTGGTGGACGAACATATGGCGCAGTTCCTTGCCGATTTGCCGTGCTCAAATCCGCAACACTTTTCGCAATTACCCGAGAAGGAGTTGAAGGTATGCTGAGCATAACGCTCATACTTTTGCTTTATAGCTTAGAAAGAGTGGTGTCAAAGAAGGCGTCGGTAGTGCAACGGTCCGAGCACGCGCCCTCCGGATAGGGTGAAATGTGGGTTCAACTCCCAACTGACGAAAAATTTCTGCACATCACTCTACATCAATGGGTCGTACTTTTGTGGGTCACAGTTGTGGCCGTCAGTGATGTCGTGATCTAACAGAATTGAGTTCTAAGCAGAAACTGGATTTCAGACGGGAGTTAGACCCGCGTTTCGCTCATATCGGTGTGGGTCAAACGCGGGTTCAATTCCCGCTAAGGTCGAATTTTTGCTTACCACTAATTCTTAGGTTCATTTGAAACGTCGTCATACTGCTAAAAGGCAATATAAACGTAAGAAATCCTGCCGCGTGGACTGTTCATGGGGTGGAAAGAAACTTTCATAAACACTATTTCACTGTGAGTAGGTCTGAGTTTGTGGAAATCATAGGTTGTTGATTTTTGATCAGTGAAAATTAATAAACCCCATAACAAGTCCGACTACATTGACCCAGTGGTTAAACTTCGAGAGTCTGGAATAAGTCTAGAACAGGTCTGACTTGACCGAGATTCACTGAAGAGTTCGAATATGGGTAGAATCATCAACCATGGGTGTTCTCACGGTATTAACTAGGCTAAGCAAGCTGCACCGGGCATATCAGTGATCTGGTTTTAAGTGAATCACCTTGGCCGTGGCTATACCGATTCGAATTCTCTAGTAGGTTATGGAAATTTTCCTATAGGAGATGTCCTTGATGTATTCTTCGTCAGACGAACTTACTATTATGTCCGACCTGGAGGGGTAGCAACGTCTGTACGATGCGACCTGAGAATGAAAATCTCGAATTTTGTTCGAAACCTATTTTGTCGCAGATTGTAAAGTGAATATGTGGTCTATGTAAATATGAGCAGAAAGTATGGAAGAGAATTCATAGAAGAAGTGGTGTCTGTGAGCCGGAATTTTCGGGCTTTGCCCTGAAAATCTCTGCTTTTCGTAATCGAAGTGTCTCATTGGGGACCTCTACGTCGTCCTAGTGAGATCTCGTTCATAAACCCAATGGTCAAACCCTATGGCCTTTCGATTCAGATGAGTTTGTGAGAGTTCTTTTTCCCCTGGTTTCTTGGCAGTTTGTAAGCCAAGCAGGAGCATTCCTCAATGGGCGAACAGGAGTGAAAAGAGAAATTCCGAGATAGACAAATATGGGCGACCATAATTGGGTTTCTCTTGCCAGTTTTATTTTCGAATATAGTCTTTTTCAGAGCTGAATACACCAGCAGAAATTTTAGCTGAATTTCAGCGTGTATTTCGTATCGCTACAGACGATATATATACATATATATCCGTATGTATGCATAGGTATACAAGTGTATATACGTGTCATATGGTATGTATACGTATATTCATATATATTTACGTATATACATGTATGTATATGTATATATTGTATTGTCTCAATGCATTGAAAGACCGGCAATCAGTAAATCCCGGCATGTAAAGTGGTGTATGGAGAACATATCCCATTTTTTTCCATTTTCGCTTCATTCTTCTCATTTCCATTTCTTTCCTGAGAAATTCTTCATCTCCCGAATTTCTCGATTTTCTTCCCACGTGGGTATATTTCAATGTTTCTAATGGTGATCATGATACTATTTGCTTAAAATATGTGAAAAAGCTTCTTTGACAGAATAGTGACACTGACGATGATAAACCCGGATAATATTGATGTATTCATGTTTCAGGAAGTACCATTCTCTATTTCCAATCGATAGTTACTATTGTTTAGGCCCATGAAGGCTCGAAGGTCCCAAAAGTTGCCTATCACGTGCCACGTCGTGACAATGAAAGGATAATCACCAACGACAAGAAACCGTATATACTTCGTTTTCTCGAAAAACAATGGTCTATTCGGGTGAGTAAAAGAAGGATTCCGATGATTACCGGCAATTTTAAGTGGTATTTTTAAGGGTATTTTACTTGTTAATAGTAGAGTTTGGACGCTGGTGGAGGGAGATTGTGGCTTCATCAGTTTTAAGCCTAAACGTGCTCTCGTAATTTCTGATTTGAAGTGGTCAGGAAGAAATACTTTGAAATTGGTGGAACCACAGTTCTCCACAAGGCCACAGAATTGTTATGATTTGATGGGGCGTAGTGAGGAAGAGTTAGTGGCATTTTCTACCCATTATAGCCTCTGGATTATATACATTTATGAAGAATGTTAAGGTCATTCCATCAATTGTGTTATCGGGCTATTATACCTGTTTTTTAGCTATCTAAATGGCATTACGTCAATAGCGTAGGCTTGATTCCTTCTTTTTTAATACGCAAATCGTTTAGATGAAGGAAGAGAAGGATACTCGTGACGACACTTCGGTAATTAAAAAGAAGAGGAAGTCAGAGCTGACTAAGAAGCGAAGCAGTAGCGACGCCCCGTCGACGTCGTCAGGTCCGAAAACGAGGAGGCTACACTAGCTGATCACAACTTGGTATGTTACCTTAGAATAATTATCCTCAAAGATTTCTTAAGTTTCTACTGCTGTTTGGCAGTTCATAATGTCCAAATCACCTCGGAAAATTGGAGTAGTAAGTAAGAATTCGACCTCAAATGGGTGCTGAGCCCATCTTTCACCCATACCAATAAAACGAAATGTGCTTACTCGATCAAACCTGTTCAAAGGTTGGTGGCTGATAGCTATGATAGAAACTCAACGAAGAAAGAGTGGTGGCAAAGCGGCAGCTCCGGTGGTGCAAGTGATATCACGCACCAGCGCTGTGGCTGAAACGCGGGTTCAACTCTCGTGTGAGGTCGAATTTTTGCTTACTATTAGTTCGCTTAGACTAAAAAAATGCTCATTTTATAGGGTTTGGCTGAATAGCCGCAAAGATAATCACTGTTTTTCTGGACCTTTTGTTGTCCCCAATCAGACCACTTTGAGTCTTAGTAGAGATAGTTTTAATCTTCAAAAAATACATTTTCTAGGTTTTACTTAGTTCAAGAAGGGGTCAGTGTTGATTTGGACGTTCGATCCCGGTCGATTTCTTACGTTCGTGTGGCTAAATAGCTTGAAAAATGTATCCGTTTGCTTTGTACTCTTTTAATTCAGCTCTAAGTTCAGTTTTATCTGAGAAATTTACATGACATTGTCAGTATAGCAATGGTCATTGATTATGTCTTTGGTCATCACTTTACTGAAGAAAATCTTTGGTCATAGGTATGACCTTATTTATGCTTATTCACTAGCAGGACAATCTGATAAGCCCCATCTTGGAAAAAAGTGCTAGGAGTTTTTTATATTACCTAATATTTCACATTCGATGTGAGTTTACTTTTTCGTTGATAGGATAAGGTCCCTCCCAGATGGCTGACCTCCTCATCGTGACTGGGAGGTGTTTCTGGATGTTGGACTGCGAAGTACGGCGGTGCGTTCAAAACCCCAGCAGTGCCATCCAAGCTGAGAAGAAGTCCGACGCTTCCATTTGTAAAGCTCTAAGACCGGCGACTGCCTTAATGTGGTGAGGACCCGGTGAAACCTCGGCTAGACTTGATTTTAAGTAACAAAACATAAGCCAGCACAGTTTCCTTGTGCTGGGGTCTGCACCATCAGTGAAGACGGGCCGTCCAAATATCCGAATAAGGATAGGGTTTCAAATGTCCATAAGTGGTCATTTCCTTGTCTGCCAAACGAACAATGTTCGGAACTGTAATTCTTTTTCAAGGAATGGTGATGCTATTCAAAAGATTTTTTGCACCTGGACTGTCAAGATCATATCAAATTTGGAAACGATTGGTTCCCTGGTCTTCAGTGTTGCGCATAGAGGAAGTCGATCTGAATCTTTATCGTAGTCTACAGGGACTTCTAGTTAACTGATTTCTTAGCAGTGTTATGATATTGCAACTGTATATCTAGAGATGCTGAGCGATATGCGAAACTTTAAATTCGGGCAGGAGTTGAACCCGCGTTTCACCCATACTCGATAGGCTTGTGGTGTCACTACACCACCGAGACCAGCGCTTTCCTACCGCTCTTTCTTCGATCTTCTTGTTTTCTTGACTTATATCTAATTGGGTAGGTATGATAATGATATATTACCAGTGTTTATTGCAATTTTAGAATATTTAGTATATTTATTTTCAGGCAGAAAATGAGCGAGCAATGATTGGTGTGGTCCTCTCAAGCAATTCGCTCATCTAGTTGTTCACTTCTGATTATTGTAGTGCGAAATACGGGTGTAGTACTAGTACTACTCTGTACTACGAATAGTTTGTGTCCCAGTTATACTTACTATTCCATATGTCTTCTTTTTGAGGCAATGTTTTGATAGTGAAGTATTTAGTACTGCTTTAGATTCTCTGGCTTGTATATGATCCTAAGGTGGTTTCAGTGCATTCTAACTCTTCTCAATCGAAGCCGTTGTTTCGAGTATTTTTTTCCACATCTGGGTACTTTTAGTTTTTAGTATACCATTTTTCGACCATTGTATTTATGAACGTCAGCAAGTGCTTTCCATTCGCCACTTCGTTCTACTTGTATTCGTTCTCATCTGTGAATGTTTTTTAGAAGGAATAAAAAGCTTCCTTGGATATAATGACTGTAGCACGAGTTATCCTGTTTTGGTCACTCAATGACCCAACTGACACCAACAAAGTGTCTTTTCGTCAGGCCGCTTTGTGGGTTTTGTTTGCCTGGCGTACACGAGAAGCATAACATCTTTGGCATGATGCATTCAATTTTGATTGGTTTTTTCTTCTTGCCAAGAAATCTAGGTATTAATGTGGCCTAAATCGCCCTGGAGAATTATAATAAACTAAATTCCCATGTGGAAATCGCTGGTCCAACATCGTGTGCTGTTCGGGCGAGGGGGTGAACTTCCTAATCATTGTGGTGCGGTAGTTTGGTACGAACGAACACCTTATTCCACAATAAATTGTGAGCGATCACGGATTATGGAGTACTAATAAATTTCCTCGATACGAAAGCACATCGAAATTAATGCAAAAAAGTAGAAGTCACGACTTAGTTGACGGCTTGTAGATTCCATCGGACGTTCCGCATCACTTCGGTGTGCAGCATTCATAAGAAAGTCTTTGTTCTACTTTTCCGAACTGGCTTCTTCTCAACTTAAGCATAAGTAGTCTCTATTTTGTTAGTTTGTCCAACACATGTAAGATTTTTGTATCTTTTTTTTCTCAAGCAGTGGAACCGCTAGAGTGGGCGGGTGTATGGAATCGACTCAAATCACTTTGGTTCTGAAGGAGACACAAACGCTGCTGACAAGTCTAAAAGGAGATCAATTACTCGAGTTGGGCCCAACTGTCGTTTTCGGAATGCAGGAAATTTAGACGTTCTTGCCAGCTTCTTACCGGAATCAAAAGAGTCGGAACGTCAAACCATTTGTGAATTATCTTGGTATAACAATATTTGGTTATGAGGAGGGTATTACTTGATTATGAGGAGACAAGCGAAAAACCGATCTCATTCGCTGGAGAGGACTCTTCAAATGAGTGTTAGTTAGCATGCAAAAGCTGAGACTTCAGGTTACAGCCTCACATCGCTGATTTTCGAAAAAGCCTTCTTTTGGTGTTGCTATAGGAGGAAATTTCTTGCGTTGCAGGCGCGCAGTTCTCGCCGGACAGAGCTCTTTGTTTGGACTACTAGTAATCATTCGGTAGCGTAATCGTTTCTGATTCCAGTGCTTCGCTTATATACTGAAATGACCGTGTCTCTGCGACGCAGCAGTTGAAATAGGTTGAATCTGCGTTTGTGAGCAAGGTGGTCTTTAGCAAATTCACGTGCCCGCGCGTGAGGCGACCACGTTTGATGACGCGATGATCATCGATTTTTTGCGCATATGTGAGCGTAAGGAAGTATGGCGTCAGCAGTTCACTTGGCCGCTTCATGTACAGGCACGTAAAATGGCCAGATATACCCTTGCTCACAGTTGCAAATCAAACTTATTTCATCTGCTGCGTTGCAGAGAAACGGTCTTTTCAAGACATAAGCACAGCGTTGGAATGAGAAATTATTACGTATCGAATGATTACTAATAGTTCAAAGAAAGAGCTCTTTCCGGCAAGAACTGCGCGTCTGTAGCGTACGACATTTCCTCCTGTAGCAATATCAAAAAAGGCTTTTTCGAAAACCAGCGACGTGAGGCTATAGTCTGAAGTCTCAGCTTTCGAACGGTTACTAACACTTCATTGAAAAGTTCCTCTCCAGCGAATGAGACCGCTTTTCATTTGTCCCCTTATACTACGAAGCACGAAAAGATCATATCATCAACTGTCGGAATGAAGGGAGAGTGAACTGAAAAAGTTTACCATGTTCCGAAATAGTTGAGTGAGCAGTGAGATCCTGACGGAATGACTGATCTTTGCGCATTCCAACGGAAACGTTAAAACAGCTGTGGAGTAACTGACGGAGAAATGCTATTTGCCAAGTCTTGCAATGACGTAGTTTTGCTGCGCCGAACTTATCTATAACTAAAGTCTGGTTGTTCAAATGAAGTACTCAACGAGAACCAATTAAAGATGTCATCAAATAATGTACAATAGGCTATGGTCCTATGCTCAGCAGCATTATATCTGTCCACCTCGAAAATCTATCTATAAGTTCGTGTAAAGGCGTATTACCAAGTTTCCAATCTAATAGGTTGTAGGAAAAATTCTATCGCATTGCCTGATAGAATGATTTTTACATATGTGTTAATGCGAATCTAAGTCCATGAGAAAGCTCGTTTCCTTGAGCATCGAACGATATACACAGCCTCCAGAATGGAACTGTCCAAGGAAGAAATTCATCTACTGCAAATTGGGTATCAACGCTTCCGATGCTCATCTACAAATCTACAAGGCGTTTGGTGAGGGTTTTGGAGCATCCACCGTACAGCCCGGGCTTGCCGCCGAAAGACTACCACTTAATTCGTTCGATAGAGCACTTCTGGGAGGCAAGAACTTCCCAAATGTTCCCAAAATTGAACAAAATCTGCAAACTTTCTCCAAATCGAAGTATCCGCCAATTTTACCGCCGTGGAATCTTTATGCTGCCGGATATTTGGCTGAATTGTTTGATGTGAAAAGAATTTACTTCAACTGTTAAATTGTCTTATGTTCAAGCCTAACTTGTGTACAAATGAATTTTTTTCATGCCTTTGGAAATACGATAAAAATTTTCCTACAACGTCTTTATTAAGGATTATTGCTTAGTTTTGAGCGAGGCGAACTTATGCTCTGATTCCTCGAAAAACATCTACTTAGAAAAAGGTATTTGTGTAACTGAAATGTATAACCTTCATATAGTCATTGAACTGTTGAAATTGTATTTATTGAAGACTATTGTTAGGTAAAAAACACAGATTTTAAAAGCGTTATGCAAAACACATGTTTCGTAAGAGAGAATCTATTATTAAGTTTTCATGACGTTAATTGACTAACTTTTCATTACTACAAAGTTATGGCTATTTATAGCATCCTTTGAGAGCGAGACAGTGATCAAAGTACGAAGTCTGACATTAATTTCTTATTCATTCATTCATTCAAGAAAATCAAATAAAGCAAGTAGTTCGCTTAAGTGAGTCACATGACTAGAATCAATTTCCTCAGTTCGCTATTTTTTGTGAGCTACACTGGCTAAACCTATGTGTCACTTGTGACCCTTGGTCGTGAGGTACGTCAAGTGGTCTTCATCGGTTGAGTCTCTTTATTTATCCACGTTGCTCATCAGAACATAGGTTTAGCTTGTCTGCTGTCGTTCGCTCGAAGAACTGCCGAGGAGCATCACATTTGATTTGATGTTTTTGATACATTTTAATCGGGAAAAGCTCGTGACAGAGTGCTTATTAGGTCGATGGTATCACTGCGGATAGAAACTCTTCTCACTATAGCAGTGAGTTATAATGAAATCGTTTAGCGATAAACGAACAAACGACAAAGCTCTCGATTCTATACAATTCATTAGGGAAACGGTGTGCATTTAGCCCTATTCCTAGATCGCAGAGGTAAATCATGCATACTTTTACCACGTGCGAGAGCTTTCGTGTATTCTACGATACATCAAGTTAGTAGTTTTTCCTCAAAGATAAGTCTGCTACCAAACTGTCGACCCAGAGTGATTTAACGCCTAATGAGGCCAAGGACGGGATTGAACCAACAATCTATGTGGTGTATTCCGCGCACCTTTGATCACTGTGCTCTAGGCGTCCTGCCTTACAGATGCAAATACTAAACAACTTTGTTATGCTCTCTAAGCATTTCTTAACTTAGCCCCAGCAGTGTCTAATTAGTGTGTTGCTTGATTGACTTGAGACGTGATTCCAGATACGTAGCATTTTCAGCTCCTCAGGGTGTGCTTAGATCCTTTTTTCTTGAACAGTTTTGCATTCAGTCTGTGTAGATGAGAATGTCCGATGGAATTTCTTCAACCTTTTCCGCTATACTGACTAACTATCACTCTCCTCATCGAATGTGTTCGCTACGCCGTCCTTGTTAGGGCGTATCCGAGTTTTTTTTTTTATAGTAGTGTACTCATTAGTGGTTTAGTTTTCCAGCTGTACTTATCTTCTCGCACATCGAGAACTAGCAATATCTCTAAACTCAGATACTTACTGAAATCTCCGCTAATTGAGGTTGTACAGTGTCATAGTTACTGAACAATTATGATTAGTTGGTTCTTAGATAGTATAGTGATGCCAACTAGTTTTAAACACATAGCAATATGCCTTATGAGCTGTATTTGGCAGTTTGTAGAAGCCGTATACTCGGACAATCGTCTTGAACGTTTCTCATGTAGCTTGGCTGAATCATTCGCAAGATTTTCAAAAGAATCCCCTCTCATTATAAAAGTCACTTGGTTAAACGTTCCCATAGAGCACTTATTATCAATAAAAATGAAGTTCTTATGAAACTGGGAAGGAGGAAGTCCCAGAAAAGATCTGCAGAGATTACCGAATGAGAATGTTGGAGAGCACCTCTCTCTATGCTGCAACGTGGTTCAGCGCTACTTTTAGGCCTTGCACTACAACCTTCCATATCAGCATCAGAATAGCCACTGTGCTGACGTGCTCTTCTGCTACAATAACATACTGGGAAAACTAGAATGTGAGAACGAGACCCTGCTAATCCTGATTTCCATTGTTCTAAAGAATTCTATGAAGAAAGAAAGAAGATCTGAAATCTTGTCCATGACTGAGATTTCAACGTCTATTAAACTCAAAAAAAAGTGTCCCGTTGATGTTCTCGAAAGTTAAATGCACGTATGATCATTGACGTGATGAACAATAGATAAAGTGTGTTTGAGTGACGTCTTTATTGCTGCGTGTTTCCAGTTGTGTCAACAGGCTTCCTTTTTTGTACAACCGGCTCAAAGAACTCAAGTTCTAGATCAGATTGTTTTCTAATGAACAATTCCTTTGCTGTAACCCTCCAGAAGTTGGAGGTGAGATACGAAATTGTGGAAGAACAACGAACGAAGACGTTTCTCGAAAACTGCAAGGCGGAGTCTAGACCTACCGATTCCTGTGACAGCGTCACATGCTTGGAAGACAAGCCAGGCTGGTCTTTCCGGCCTGGGTTAGACACAGCCCATTGGTGCACTGACCCTAAGCGGTGGTCTTTGATGAATAATTGATCGGTGAACGTTTCCAAATCAAGCTTTTACTGTGCTATCCAACAATCATTTCTTACGTTTTCTGGGCTTAGTGGGTTGTGAATCAATTTGATCTTTCCAGGCTCTGAAGAAGGCGACCCGCCGAAACGTTAGTCACCACGATTATTGTAATATTCATGCTGCATTATGACTGTATTGTTGTATTGCTTCGCTAATATACAATAATCAATTTCACTAATTCATCGGAACGGCTCAACATCAGAAAATACTCAAAGACAAGCCAGTTTCTTGTTAATAATGTATGATTAATTATTGCTCAGTTTTTACACCATAATTATAGCAGCGCTTTTCATAGGAAAGGTTCTGTACCTCACGTTCACGCACTAATTAGAGAGTGGTTGCGCGTAATTATCTAGCTACTGATTTCGACTCTTCTCAAAGAAATTCCGTACTAAAATTTTTCTCAAGAAAAAGTTCCTCCATATAAGCCCCACTGATTCGAAAAGGCGGTTGGGAAAGGCGCCAAACCATAATAATGTGATTTTAATCTAGAAATTCTCGACATAGTTGGAGGATATGTCCAAGTGTCAGCAGAAGAATGGTGGAGAATCACTGAATTCTACGAATGAGTACGAAGATTTGAGTCATTCAGCATGCAACTGACTACTTTGATATATGAGCATGTGGTTCGTATGATTTACTTTTTGTGCAGTGTTCCAATCAAGTCCTGAGATCAAGCTGAGATAATAAATAATGAGGCTGAGCGTCCAAGTATATGGTGTGCAACTTCTTGAACATCCGTCTTATTTCAATAGTAGATCTCTCGAATAATCGACAGTATTGTGAAAGAATAATGGGAATTATTCCTGAATGCCGTAAGCCGGTTGCATTTAAATCAAGCGACATCATTACTGACAATCTGTCTAGCCTCGATGTGAAGACGTCGAACATTTCTTCTTCTGAGGGATGGTTGTGAGCTAGTCAAGAGCATGAAACTGTCATCTTATTAGTTTAATTGTGACAGCGATGGGCTGTAGTTCTTACACTGAATGGGTCAGGTCTCTTTTTGACGAGAACTGGTGGAATGACATTTACTTCGAGGATTTTGGATTCCTCACAAATTGAAAGAAGATTAGAGAATTTTGACACGTTTTCATTACGTCCGGTATTTTGGATACGATTCAGGCAACAAAATTGTCTTAGATTTATGTTATATGGAGTATTAGAGCTTTGCTAAGAGGCATCGACGTGCAAGATTGCAAAGTCTTCGTGGAGTGGAACAAAAAACTTACTGAACAATGGAACGGATCTCTTATTTCAGAGATCTATTCGGTCACACTTTGTGGGAAAGGAATTCTTGTGATATGTGAGGTAATTAAAGATTTCTTCCTTTTTGGAAATTTGTTATCTTGTAAACTGTGAGAAGTGTGAGTTCTTGGTGCCCATCGCGGAAGAAGTTGACTGTGATGTTGTTTTGACTTCGCGTTACTTTCCTTTATGCTCTTCAAATCAGCTCAGTCTTCAGAAAAAGATCTCAAATTGTTCATTTCAAGTTCAATTGACATTTCTCTATGACGAGCACTGTCAAATGTGTAAATTTGGAATTGACCCTTTCATTAACAATCTCATATCGTAGCAAAAGTGGTGATAATCCTATATTCATTAATGGAGACCTAAATAGAAACACTGAGTCACGTACGTCTCAGTGGCACTCTTCTGGCATTTTTAATTAACCCCTCCTCACATACAGGTATTCCTTCGTAAGTTCGCAACTGGTCCTTGGGGCATTGAGACATTTAAAAGTGGCTCAGTTACCTGGTTTTTGCAAACCTAGATAAAACTCACAAAGCAATGGTTGTAAGACTCAAGTGACTATACGACTGAATCGATTTTTCAGCTTCTATATCATGAGCGGTCGGTTGATTTTCTTTCCTACCTCTACCTTTGATTTCGGCCTAAGACCATCTCCGAATCAACTAGTAGGAAGCCCGGACGAGGATCCGTCGCGGAAATCCATTCCTTGGAAATGACATTATGAGGACTTGAAAAAGCCCTTGCAAGGTTACGTCAGGAAACCAAAGAATGTAATGTGCACGACCAGCAGTATACCATTTGGAATATGCGCTGAGATCCGCACAATTAATAAAGACGGACCATCCAATTATCTAGTATCTAAGTAAGACTGAATCATTTATAGATGATGAACAGTTGAAGTGAAAACTGTGGACAATTTCGAGTTTGCGATAATCTTGAGATTGATTGATTGATGTAAAGTGTGAATACAATTTAGCAATCGTAAACTGGTAGACATGAACGACAAGAATCGAGTTCCACTCCGAGGAACGTTTAAGCACTTCACATACTCGATATTTGTTTGAAAAACTCGACATTCACTCCAGTGAAACTCGCAAATACATAGCAACACTCAAAGTCAATCGAACACCGTCCATAAGCCAATGAGTAGTTGATGAGAATATTCCGCCAACCAACCTCAAGAGGAAACTTCTACTATGACAGTTAGCATACATATATTCTCAATAGACCATTTTTCATGGACTTCAAGAAGGTGATAGGAATTGCGCATGGATTCGCTTGCCACTCAAGGAATCTGTCACCTCGATGAATGTCGTTGAGTACTAGTATATTTGATTTTCCTCGAGATTCTGGGGACAGTTCTTAGAGAATTATCAAGTGAGAGAGTAAATTGATCCAATACAGTGTCAATTCAACAAATATCCGTGTTTTCTACAACATCTCAAATCATGGAATTTTAAGTGATGTGAGGATGGGTTATGTAAAACAAAAATTCTTTTCTATTTTACAGTTTTTCTATACTTCTATATGCTCTCATTGCTCAACAAACAAATTTTTTGAAAGCCATAGTTACATATTACATGAGCGTGCGAGGAGTTTTTTTGATCGCTTTATTTTTATTTGGTCGCAAAACCTTAAATTAAGTTGGTGAAGAAGAAAATGCAGTCTATGCATTACAAAATACGGTGTCTGATATTGGAATATAATCTCAAATAATTGTAGTTATGTTACACATCATTTTAATGCTCATTTATTGTTCTTTTAGTTGCTAATGACGAATTGCTGCTTATCCTATATTTATTTTGAACTATGGATAGGATTATAGACAAAAAAACAAATTGAGCGATTTGCAAATTGTGGGATTTCTTACTTGAGTTCGAATAGGTCGTAAAGCAGCAGAGATAATTCCCAACATTAACCACGCAATTAGCCGACGAATTGCTAACGAACGTACAGTTCAAGGGGTATTCAAGGAATTTCGTGAACGAGACGAGAGCGCTGCAGATGAGGAACTTAGTGTGGGCATGGGTACTTGACAACGACCCAATTGAGAGCAATCGTCGGAGCTAATTTTCTCTGCGCTACATGAGATGTTGCAGAAAAACTCAAAGTCGACCATTCTCCAGTCATTGGCCATAGCCAGAAGTGAAGTAAAAATATTTGCGGTTTCAGAGCCCCTAAAAGCCGCGCTTATTTTTGCGCCAATCTAATGATAGGCTGGGGATAGTAAAATGCTTAGTGATACAGTTGATCAGAAGATAAGGCGCTAGTACTCCCTTTCCAATGTTCTTTAGAATCAACGTGGAAACTCTTTTGTTCAGTTTTAGTTTGGCTATCTCCAAAATTGCATGAAGAATCGACTTCCCCAATATTCTACGACATTTGTAGGAAGACGAAATCTTCGAGAAAAAGCCCAATCAACGACAATTGCTCAATGTCCTTCGTGAAGAATGAATGCGAGAAAACGAATCGAGTGCTAGAAGTGCTGTGATCGACACAGTGGTTATGATTACGGGCCATGTAAAAATATAGAATAAAGATATAATGACCTCATATTAGCTCTTAAATACTAGTGCAATGGCACAATTACTCAGTATTACAAGCTGTTTATTTTTCCATCAATTACTTATTGTAGAAATATTGCAATGAAAAAGCTTCTGGAAAAGTTCTGAAGAGCCTATTTGATGAAGTATATCACTGAAAAAACAGGCGTGTAGCTTAGTGGTAAGAGGCGCTGCTCAATACACTAGCTATATATTATGGTTCGATCATGTGCCTGTGCAATTCATGATTCCATTGCTTCGGAGTAGACGGATTATTATTCGACTCGGAAAGGAGTACAAAAAAGCAGGTAGGTCGGTCAAATGCACATTGAATCACCTTTTCAATACTGTATGGAATCGTTTGCATAATGTATAAAGCTGAGGGATTGATAAACACCATTTGCTTTATCGCTTTCATCACCACGAAGTGATCATGGAGGAAAACCGTATTGGTTGAAATGGCGCTCATAATGACTCACGAAGATCAAAGAAGACCGACCACTCGCGAAATGGCAAATTATCTTTTAATTTGTGATTTCTATCACATCACCAATATCTCTGTTTCCTTGGATTCTATTGATTTCTATTGTGTACGTCAGTGTTGTTATTTACTAGATGTCCACGTTTATGATAAATTGAGATCTATAAATTCAGCAAGTTGATTTCCCGTAGAAACTCGATGATAGGTTCATTCATTCCGCACGTACAATGGTTTGAGGTTGACGTCTATGTCATGGGATCTCAACGGTAAGCTCAGTCGCTCTCTATAAAAATATTAAATAAGATATTCACTAAATTTAAAACGTGTCCCTCCAAAAATTTTCCACGTAGATTTCGATGAATAATAATATAATTTTGCATCCAAAATAGTAGGTTATAATGTGGGATAGGTGGCCTCAATGTTCACTTTTCTTCCCTTTCACTTTCTTTTCTTTGTGAAAAACCCTTTATGTGCCGATGATGGTGGTGTCACGTCTTTAGTCATAATTTCCAAGATATCGTATTTTCTTCATATATTCACAAGGCTAAGAGCGCATGTGGCGCAGTGGTTAGAGATGTCCTTGTTGCACACGAGGTCAATGGTTCGATCTCGCGCTCATGGCTCACCAAGCCATCCATCCCTCCGAGGTAGGTAAATTGGTACCAGACAGGTCTCAGACTTGTCTGGGTGGATAAGCAGCACTGACTCGGTTCAGCGGGAGGCCTCCGCGAGTCATTGTAAAGGCCATATATGCTTTCAATCACCTCAAACGAAGTTAAAAATTGAAGTCGAATGCATGGCGCATCCCTCAGGGATTGATCAACGCCGAGAGCTTTATCCTTTTATCCTTTTATTTACAAGGCTGGCGCCCCATGGCCGAGTGGCTGTGATGTTAAACACGGCGCGCGTGGAGCCGAGCTCAACCTCCCATTTCTCTCCGGCAGTCAACAACAACGTCCCAGGGAACGTCACAGCAGAGCTTCCCTCGAGATTGCAAGGAGACTCGCTTAACCAGTATTCAACGACGTTTGAGAAGAAGACGAAAAACGAGAATGCTATAAGTACTGGGATCCGCACAGTGAAAAAAAAAGGAAAAAACTATGATGACGGGCCAAATAAAGTGCCAATTTACAAGGCTATACTCGTTTTTGATTCAACATTCGTTGCAGTAGCAATGGAAATCAGGATGAGCCAAGCTTTTACAACCTTGAAGACGTAATAAACTCAGACATGGACACTGTACTTGATTCAACAGATAAAGAGCGTAAGTTTAGTATACCGTTTATCCTCTACTCTGCTTATGATATACGAGGGAAAATATCATGGGAAAGTGACCGCATGGGCAGGATAGTACAACTACTGAAGATCGCAGTTTACTTTATTTCGGCTCGCTAGATTCATCAGATACATTTTCTCAAATTTCTTCTATCACCTGTGCCACAAGAGTCTACTGCTTTTTCAAGAAAGATCTACAACGCCAACACCGAAATTCGAACGAAAAATCGCTATTGTTCGTCACGCAGAAACCATGAATGATGTAAGCTATACCGAGTTGTTCTCTTCATAGAAGATCATCAAAAATCCGACGGTCGGACATCTTTGTTTGATTAATAGCAACATTGTTTCAGGCATTTCCAAACTGGTATTCATCATGTGTTTCTCAAGATAACTATGATGCTAAGAATCTCAATCATCCTATCAAATTGCCCTTGAGATCGAAGGGTCTCTCCGCATATAACGTCGATCCGCCATTGACTAGGGTACTACATTGCTTTTTCCCACTAAGGCTTTCAAAGTTTGTGCATCAATCAATGGAATTTCTCTCTCGCCGTTTGCAATAATGATAACAGAAAAAATTCTCTTTGCTGGAAATTCCAATTCCTTCTATTTAGTGCCAGAGTTTACACTGTCCATTCAGTGATAATTTCGTTTGACAAACAGTGTAAAATGTTCGTCGTCGCCTACTCTTAGTATAGGGGACCGAGTGCCTCGAGAGGACCGGCAAAAGAAGAAAGGGACCGACCGACTGATGAGACCGTCAAGGTCGAAACACGTATATTGGGTTCCATAAGTCAGCCCTACAACAGACCACATGACTGTTGGCTTAACTAATAGTTATGATATATGTCAGAGTTTTACTTAGGATGACCGGATACGATGCGAAACATAACTACTAGAATACTGAAATACGAGAAAAATATGGAATCTGATGCTTTTGTGTCATGCATTCGGGCCACCACTATCCTTTTCAGAGGCAGCGCTCGCTCGCTCGCACGACACCATCCATACCTTCTCTCTGCCTTTTTAAGCCGTGTTTCGAGCCATTCAGTGGCTGTCAGCAACCAGCTTAGAAGGGAATTAATCTTGGCGACAGAAATCGGCCTTAGACCCCAGTTAAGCTCAAATCAAGAATGAAATCAAAATTACTTTTCGCATTCTCTCTATCGTATATTCGTTTTAGGCCGCTGCGTTTACTTTTTCAATCAGTCGCTGAATGGTGCTGCGTAGCAACGGATAGCTTAGATATTGTTAGATAACTTATACCTCAACATCTTGTCGGATAACATACGAAATCCTATGTTCTTGACAACCTTCGATAATTGGGTACTCAGATAACCCACCGCTTAACAGATCGTGCCGAATCCTAGCCTTCCATTTGTTTCACTCTCTTGGAAGTATTGTCTACGGTTTCAGCTGTAAGCTACTGCTCTGTATCTAAGCTTTAATCTCATCAAGATGCTGTTCGAATGCCATCTCTTCTGAAGATCCGAAATCATTTAGGCTAACGCGCTTTCAGATCGTTACTACAGGCTGTTAACAGGCTTTGTAGATTGGAGAGTAGTTTTTTGTCATGCAACTCTCATTCTACAAGGCACTCGACTGCCGTCACGACACCACATCATGCGACTATACGGCCAATTGTTGGAAGAGTTTATGATCGGTCAAATTCGTCAATGACTCGGATATCTAGGTGCTATTTGAGATACATCATTTTCAAGGAACCATTCTAGAGTAGAGGAGCAACAACTCCGATGGATCGAAACATTAGCCTAAACAAATATAAAGTTTTGCGCAATAGCATTATATAATATGACCAAATGCATATTTTCGCCGATGTGCAGGTGGATAGACATTTCTATTCTCACTGGTGAATTACATCATAACGTCATTAACAACCTATGAGTGATATTACTTCTATCATGGGTAAAAATGAAACGCTGTAGGTTATCCCGAAACTGACTGGTGGATTGTAGCAGGCAAAATCCCTTGGAACAACTGCTCTCTCCAGTTTCCAACTACAATTTTCTACTTTTGAGGCAATATCAAAAGTAAATAATACAGTCATTAAGGGAATGGTAATTTGAAATATGACGTCCTATGATATCCTATCAGGTGGCACGTGTAGTGCAGTGGCTAAAAGTGCACCGCGATGCAAAACGTGATCGAACGGTTGATTCGATCCCGCGCTCAACCTCAGAAAGTCTTCCATCCCTCCTACGTCAGGAAGTGGGTAGTGGACTTATACGGGAGGATAGAACCAATGATTTGGTACGTCGCTTGACCATCGTAAGTCATCATGTAGGTATACGATGCTGCAAATGGAGTCGGATGCATATCGCATTCCTTAGGGATTAATCAAGATTGGACGCTTCAGCCTTTTTTTTTTAATAGAACGCTCGATTTCGCTAATAAATTCTTCTAAGGTTATGTCATGTGGCTGCATCCACAGCGTGAACGCTGACTGTCAACTTTTCAGTTATCAAGATATGCCTCGAGGATTGTCGGAGAAGCACTTGCTCGTGAAACAGATATTGTGTGGGAAACGGTGATTTCTGCTCCGGAACTCGCCTCTGTACAGACAGCATCCGCCATAGCTTCCTCAACTAAAGGCACCTTATTTGTGACTGTTCTCTGCGTACATCTATCAAACCAGGAATATTAGATCTCTTTCCAGATGATAAAACTCATGTAATGATCGATGAATCTCTATGTGATCTGAATTATAGAAAGGAAGTATGTAGAGATAACAATTAAAGTAAGTGACAAATGTGATAGACCAAGAAACACCGTTATCGAATTTTCAGATGGATTTTATAACACCGACTGAATTGATGAAACTTGACGTATTGGCAACCGTAGCAGCACCTTTGAAATGCAAAGAGGGAGCAGGAAGCCTGACCCGACTTCTCAATGCTATGGATGCGTGGGTTTATGCTGACCACGAATAACAGTTTCTAACACAGAACTCTTGAAATTGGCTTTTTGACAGCTGACGATCATTCCTTGATCGCTGTGACTTTTGAGGAACTGAAAACTCCATATATCTATGAAGAAATTCATGACCTATCACCACAATCATGTATATAAACTCTACAAAGTATTATCTTTATTCCTAGTACGTGTTTAAAGTCAAAGAAGATTTGACTGAATCGTAATCTGAATCTTCAACCTTTCCAACACAAGAATTGTAGCTGAGAGCATGTACAATAATAGATTGAGGAGAAAGTTTCCGGAATTTGCCCATAACTTTAACATGTTCGCATGTTTTATATGCGATTTTCACATGGTTTGAAAGCTCGTTTTCTTGCGCATCGATTGATATATAACTCTTCTCTTCTATACTGCCGCAAGATGGAACTGAACCGCGAACAGAAACGACTGTTGATGCTTCACGAGTAAAAGTGGGCACAAATGCCGCTGACACTGTTCGTCGAATCAATGAGGCATGGGGCCAAGGAAAGACAGCTGTCTACGATCACTTCATACTCATCCACCATACTCGCCAGACCTGGCACCGAGTGATTACCACCTCTTCAGGTCAATGGAACACTTCCTGCGAGGCCAGAAGTTCAATAACACGGAAGAGGTCGAGGAAACTCTTCGAAATTTCTTCAACTCCAAGGACAGTGTTTTCTAGCGGGATCTTCATGTTGCCAGATCTGTGGCTGAACGTTATCGACTCAGAAGGAGACTACTTTGACTATTAAATTGTCTTTTGTTCGAACTTAATTGATGCATAAATAACGTTTTTATAAGCAAATTTCGGAAACTTTCTCCTCAACCTATTAACACTGCTGAAGCCATTATGTCGTCTGGAAAGAATCTCCCTTTTTCAACTTTCTCGGTTTTTCAAGATAGTCTTGCAACAAAAAGTGAATGAAATGAAATTTACCAAGATAAGATGGCTCTTTCTTGGCGAAGGCTATTTGTAGATTGTTTTTAAACACTTTTCTGATCCTCCTTCACGGCGTTTATTCACTGCTCGGATCTCGGTAGTTCTTGCATTCAATTCATTTTTTGTCCTCTTCTTGAACGTCGTAAATTACTGGTTGAGCACGTCTCTCTGCAATCAGATAGCATGGCTGTGTCATTCCATATGGCGTACGGTGTTGACTGCCTGAGAGTGTTGGAAGCGGTGATTGGCTGCGCAACGCGCCGAAACGGCATCACAACCACTCGGCCACGGCTCCAATTTGAAGATTTCAAATCTTAATTCCAACTAAATGTTCAACAATGAGATGTGTTGGCTCCGAGTCAAAGAAAAGTTCATTGTTTTCGTCATATACATTGTACACAATGCGTCTTTGAAGTCACGTTAACCGTTAAGTGACTCGAGCCGATGCCAGCAAATTCTCAATGCGTCACTGTTGCTGTACAAGAGTAACCGAAGCTCTAAAATTTTTCGCTTAAACACGTCAAATTTCGTATGTGAGACCACTGGAAATACATATCTATCCTGCTTCGTTTGATATGCAGGCACGAATCGTCGCTGTACAGAAATCGCAGCGAATATCTGAATGAGTTACTCCATATCCTTCCCGGAAGCAACGATTGCCCCATCAGGAATTCGTACCATGTTCATTTTATTCTCATAAGTCACGAAGTGACAGACACTAAAACTACTTTGATCCTATCCCAGACTCGTCAAACCTCTCATCACCCGAAAATCGGAGAATCGCCACTTTTTTTCTCTTGGAATAGTTCATTCTTTGTGGTTCAGGTGAAAGCAATCTAGCCCTGGTTCTGCATGCCTTCATAGAAAATCAGCTGATTCAATATTTAACGGCATCCCTGAAGAAGACGGACTGTTGAACCGCATTCATATGCGAGAAACTCCGTAACCTTAGTGGATGATAAATGCAAACGGATCCAGTGCCAGAAGTGCTCGGATATACACAGTAGATGGAAATACGATTTGCGAATAAAGGGACGCAGTTCACTGAATGATTCGGATGCTCTTTTCAGGCTGTTGCTTTAGTTACTATTTCTCTATGTCGTTTTGCATAGGTATGAAATGAAGAAGAAATAGATTTTCTTTCGTCGTGAAGTTGAGACGTTGAAAAATGCGTCTTATGCCGGAAACTTTCAGTTGAATGGCTCTTCCGCTCTGGTGCATAGAGATACTTTTTCGGCACGATATTCCACTTTACATAATGATGTCCCTTTTCTCTCACAATTATGATCGCATCGAATTGAAACAAGCATTCCTTAATCGTATTGTAACTCTGAGATCAAAGTAAGCAAAGGTAGTTTTGCTTTGCTCAAAACCATACAAGTTAGAAGAAGAAGCTGAAGTAACATGATCTAAACGGTAGAATTATCTTCTTATCACCATCAAGATACGTTTTGCGGCTGAGTATTTCAGAGTGCAGAAGACCCACAAAGGCAATTTAATCATTGTCGTAGGAGCGAGCGTTTTCAATGTTATCGTACGACAATTTCTTGGTGGTGATCATAAGGCGTGGAAGGCATCGGACATACCACAACTTACCTGCGTTATAGTCGAAAGGGTAAGTATTAGCATGGAATAGCTAAACAGAGTCACATTATGTTTGTTTTAGGGACTACGGTCATGGAAACTTTACAAGAAACAAGTGCTGCCGATAACAAATAGTGGTACCGTGCCGCTGATATTTGATCCGTTGAAGTATCTGTCAAAATAGGTGTATAGTTATTATAATTTAAAAAGTTGTGAACCGAAACTTAAATCAAATTAAGTGTATTTCTTGACAGCATTGGCGTGTTTGAGACGAATTCATTACGAAATGCAATAAAGATTTTCAATTATACCAAATTCTTGATATATTGTCATATCGATGAGCTTCCATGAGTTCTTATGATAATCATCATGCGGCTACGGCTACTTTCACATAGATTACATCAGAGCTATAACGATTCGAAGCGGATCGTCACTGCAGTGAATCTCTGCATCAAGCATAATCCGCTTGCGGAATAACACTCGAAGAGAAGACAAGGGAAAAACTGATGAAACTAAAAAAACGACTTGTCTTCTCACATATCTCTTCAAGCAATCTGAACACATCTGTCCAGTTCCTATCTTCTCTATTTTCAAAGTGCAAATGCTTTAGTACAAAAATGTGATGCACTAGTAGCATTAGTCGTTAGAAATTTGAGGACTGAGATCACGCTTTCGCTAAATCTTATCTTCCTAAAACTGAGTAGTGAAGTACGGCGCGATCTACGTAGTAGTTAAGGTTACTACACACACGTGGTCTCTTGCTCAACAATCCCATCTCTTAGGCTGATAGAATCCTCCATCTCTCCATGGTTGCAAACTTAGCAGCACTTCTATGGGAGGATAGCAACTTTGCTATGATACAACGAGGCTACCGTAGATCATTGTATACATCATGTATGCATTCATTTATTCACTCAATTCATTCACCTCTTATGATACAAGACGAAGTCAAATGCATAGCACATTTCTCAGGGATTATCCCGTTGAGTTCCAAGTGTCTTCCCACGGAGGACATTGATCGCGTCGCCACGCGTGAGAGGATGTATTTGTGCGCGCTGCATTGGGAATACAGAGATTTGTTTGGTGAGCTGAGGTTCTGAGGGGACATGATTGTCGTTTGACAAAGGAATAGCAAAGAGGAGAGTTTTCAGCACAAAGAACGCTTATGTGTCGAAATTTCAACGAAAAAACAATATCGTTGTGGAAAGTATCTTGTTTTGCTTGTTAGAGAATTATTGGTATTATATACTTGAATTTTGATTCTAGGCAAACTTTGTCGCTACAAAAAAAATTATCATCATCAGAGGGATATTTGCAAACGTTCACAGTAGGAAAAACGCGTAGTCGTCATTATAAATTCTAACTTATCAATACGAAAGCTATGTAGCTGAGAATTCAGAGCATCGAATTTCATATTTCTTTAGACGGTGCTATGTAAATGTGAGAATGAGTGGTAGCGAAACAGTGCCTAAGTGGTATAGTTGTAGCACGCACCCCGGTATAGGTAAAATGCGGGTTCAACTCCCGTATAAAGTTGAAGTTTCGTACATCTCTCAGCATCTTTAGATATGTAGTTATAGCATCATAACATTGCAAAAAAGTAGTAAAAACATAAGAAATCTTGCTAATATAAGTGTATTGTGAAAACAAATTTTATATAATGGACGAATTTCAGAAAAAACTCATATAGACCGACTTCTTAGTAAGTGAGTATGTGGCGACAATAAGCCTTGACAAAGTTTGCACTCATCATCTTGGGTTTTCTTTGGAAAAGATAAAGCAATGCGTAGAGGTCATAATAAATTACATGAGAATAACATAAAAAGTTATTATAGAACAAACCTTTCTCTATAAGTCTATGGAAGTCTCAACTAATAAAGTCACTTAATAGTAAAAATGAAAAGTTTCTCCGAATTGTTGATGAAGTGGCATCGTTTTGCAATGTGCAGTTGAATTTCTGACGAATAAATCAGTTTTGTGAATGGTTTGGCATGTTCCAATCAAAAATAGCCCTATTACGGTGCCTCCTGTCACCTTTCCCCATTTTCTGCCGATTAATCTCCCCTGATGTGAAAATTTGAATTTCATTAGAAAACTGTCACCTATCATGTAAGGCGCCGCGCTCGTCGCCCGATCTTACCGCCAGCCGTGTGCAAAACCAACGTGGGTTAATCAACACCGGCAACTCATCGTTCGTATTTGAAACAGTGAAATGGACTAGATCGCTTCTCTTTGATTAACCACCGAGTCCATCCGAGCTGTAGAGCAATAGAGCTTTTCCGCACTGAAAGAATGATATCGATTAAAAGTGGTTTGTAACTGAGAGATAATGTAAAGTACTTATTGGAAGTCATTGACGTTCTCTTCGAAATGTTCCTCCAAAATGTGAGCAAAGGAGAACAGACTGCGGATTCATTTTGTGCTTGCTGAATCCCGTACTGCGTATCCCAGCACTTCTTCCACCCGCTTCATTGTCTTGAAACATATTTCCTTTCCAGATTTTGCTGTTTTTTTCTCTGTACCAATTTAAGTTCTCATAGAATATTCCCAGCAGTGACATTCACTACCAGTCATGTCAAGCGTTGCAGAGACACCAAGCTTCTTTTTTCTCAAGTCACTGTGCATATGCAGCTCGACTCTTTGATCAAAGAGCTCGATGTGATCCTCTGACGAGGAATTCCACTATGAAAGGATGTCACTAAAGAGGAGTCAAAGAAACACTTTCCGTCTACGATGCATAAGTCGGATGGTCAGGTGACTTCCATATCCAACACTGATCAATCTTAGGAAAACTGATCTCTATGAATGAAACGTGTAATGTGTATGAGTCCAGCAGAACAATTTCCACTGGAATGTCAATGTCTTTTCCAAGATATTGAAGAACTTGGAGTATAGATAGGACACAATATGCGCAAGATTTTTCAAAAACGTGGAAAAAAAAGCGATTAATAGAGTGGAAACCATCATAGAGAGGCACAGTTTTATGGATCTTGTGGCCGGTATGACATCTATAAAATGTCACAGCAAGGACAGAGAAAAGTCAGGCATCCTCCACTATACAGTAAGCCCGGTAGAGAGTCGTCGCGAGAGTATGAACTAGTCATGTATCAAGTCAATGCTGCTATTCCCCATGAAGTTTCGCAACAATTTTGACAACACCAAGGAATGAAAGACTTGCTGAATCTGGAGTGTGAAATCAAACCAATGACCACGTGTTGCCTTGCGGAACACGCGTTCTACCTGACAGGGATAAAGGATAAAGGATAAAGCTCTCGGCGTTGATCAGTCCCTTAGGGATGAGTCATATATTCGTGTTCTTCACTTGTGGTAGGATGTGCGAAGAATGTGGACATCACTGACTCCCATTCCAGTCACTCAATGATCAACAAGAAGACGTATGACGCAAATTTCGGCTGAACATTGAGAACGTACGTTTGTCTACAAAAAACTTCAAGGTAGAACGCGCATGAGTCTGAAGTTTATTATCTTGTTCAAGCATGCAAGCATGTAGAGAAAGCCAATGTAGGTCAATTTAGGTCAGTTTTGGTCAATTTCAGATATGTTTGGCATAAGCACCTACTACTCTAAATGATCTTTTTCCGAATGATCGGCATAACTACGTATTACACTAAACGTAGAACTAAACACGCATTCAATGCTTACAGTCAGACGGGAAAGCAGAGACAATTAACGACTGCATACACAGGATTTCAAGAAAAAGTTAACCATTTAGTTGATCTATATCCATTCTAAACCAAAGGACCAGCCGGTACCCAGCCGCCAAAGCCTTCCTCGAGATCCTTCGCAGCGGCGATGAGTAATCGATCGGAATTCGGTGCTGCGACGATCTTCAATAAAAAAAAAATTTTCTATGCTACAGTATGACTCTATATAAAAATGCACATACTTGTACTCCCAGTGGGAGACCACGCTTGTCCAAACCCATAGGACATTGGATAGCAGGGAAAGCTATTGCGTTGAATAACGCCGTGTAAGCAAAGTTTACGGGGGCCAGAAGAGGTTGATTGTGGAATAGTGCGTTGGACGGCCAACTGAAAAACACTCAGATTCACAATTAATACTTTTTCATTCGACCATTGTCTTTAGAAACCTCGCTCAAAACAATATATAATCTGATGACATATTTAGAGTATTGATGAGGTCTGTTGTGACACTTATATGCAGGGGTATACCCTCTCTATTTCCTTAAATGCGATTCCATTACATGTAGGGGATATATCCCCTTGCAAGGGATTGCTTGAACCAAAAGACACCGTGCTACTAATGAGGCTAGAAGGCCGATATGTATGTGTCTAGCATTTTAGAGGTGCCATAACACACCTCAAAAAGGGCTCAAGATATTGTCAAGTCAGAACTGAATTTATAAAAAATCAACTGTAAAGTTACAAGGCAAAAATTAGACTACGAATTATACACGTGTCCGCTTGTTGGATTATCTGTCGTAATCATTCAACACTAATCGAAATGTTCCAGCACTTTTCAAAAATGAAAAGCTCTCTCCACTATAAAAGATTACAGAATGATAATAAAAAAAATGTCTATAAGCAGCGACATTATCCTGTTGAACATACCTGGGAAAAAGAAAGATTCCATCAGAACCCAACAGCTCTGTTAGCTCGCGTATTAGTAGATCACGTTTGTAACATATCTATAAATAATGTAGAATGGAGGAAGAATATAATGGCATTTTTCAACATCAACAAAGTGACCAATTCTATTCTTTCTATAGGAAGAATGAAAAAAGCTCTTCACAAGAAATTCACTAACCTCTCCCCTTTTCATATCACTGAATGTTTCTAAGTCATCGATAATCGCAGTGATTATGGCAGGTAGTGTGTGGTTGGATCTGCCCACGAAAAACTTCACGAACTCCGCGAAGGTGTTCACGTGTCCTTTCGAAGCCTGTATGCAAGAACATTCGCCAACAATCTATTTTGACTTCTGGCATCGTTTGGAATTCTCAAAAAAGCTACCTCAACGCACAGCATGTACTCAGATAGTTTAGGGCCCCCTTTGACGTACATGCTGACCATGAACATTTCGACCGCGTAGCGAACCAATGGCAGATCGAGGCGATGGGCAATAAGATTGTATTTACGCTCAAAATATCCAACTGCCTAAAATCTAATATCAATAAGCAATTAAAAAATAGCATACTATGTGTTGATTTAGATAGCGGAGAGAACTCTGGATGTTTCACTTTCTTGTTTTCTTTTATGTGATTCCTCACATACATTGAATATCTAGTCGGTTAAATGTAAAAACAAACCACAGTCAGCAAAATCAAACAACCAGTACTTTTCGCAGTGTATTCTTCATATCGCTGCTTAGAGGCTGCACCAATGGTACATCGTGGATGCCTTCCATGTAAAAAATTCGCAACTTCCGCATAGACACCTGCTCATCGAGTTTTAACGACGGCACCCGATCGCCGCCCATCACCTGAACGATTTAACATGAACCGAAATATAACACATATTTGTAGATTGACGTGGATACATCGTAGGATTTGTGAGGAATGAACTCACGGCAGGTTTCTGACACTCGGAGAAACATAAGAGAAAATACATATAAAAAAGGCGCGCATAGCGCAGCGCTCTAAGGTGCCCCCAATTGACCACGTGGTCGTTGAACCGATCTCGTTATAGCAGTTATTCCCCTGAATAGTTGCCATTTCCTTCCTGATCTGTGCTTGAATTTTTGCATAACATCGAATGCTTATTATTCTATTGATAGATAACCATTATATCAAGCAGTGACTCAAATCAGCCGTAACCGTCTTCGGCTTGCGAATGAATAGTTATTCAACTCGAGGCTGCCCGCCGAACTGTATTTGAAAGCTAATTACAGACTACCAGGTGCAGGACGACTGAACGAAAACCCCTCTTACAGCAGTTCATAGGACCCAGATGACTCGTCGAAACCGCCAGCATTCGGTTCATCGCTTCGCTCTCTTGCTTGATCTTCTCAGCTCACCTTCGCTTAGATTATTATAAACCGAGAGAAAGCTAATCAAGTCCTCACACCATATTCGATTGGCATAGTAAAGTGATCATTTCAATTTCATGTTTCCTCAGTGTTAATCTACGTAAGTCTTTCTCGTCGTACCAATCCATTTATTTGGTATTGTAATAGGTCCAAAATCACTCCTTTTGTATCATGTGTAAATTAGCTGCTTTTCTTAGATCATCTCCTGCCCATCCACTCACGTATATAATCCGGAGGCTCTCTTCTTATCAGAATCTCCATATACTCGTCAGAAGCCTGTTCCTCAGCTCATGTAACTGCTCATCCCTAGTATTTCAAAGATAGGTCATGTCTTGTATCTAACTTATGAGTACATCTACTGATATCCTTATTTATTATCTTTATGCAATGATATTGCATTAAAGGCTTAATTACCCAAGTCTGAGGTTGTTAGATTTACGCCCGGCGAGAAAGAAAAGCCCGGCGTGGCAAACAAAACAGGCGAGCATCCTTCAGACAATCACTGTACTCGTGCCCTGGATCAGCTAAGCCTACTGCCCCAACAGCATCGGCTGACTAGTACCAAACTTGTCTATAGCAGCGCACATCTGCCGACACGCTGGCAGAACACAGAAAAACCATTGTGCAGGCCATATGGCACTTGCACACCTCTAAGATGCTTAACGAGGTCAAACGCACGGCGCGTTGCTGAGGGACTGAGCAACACCGAGCACTTTCCGTTAATCCTCATAAATAGGAGAACAATTCAGCATTTGAAAAGATAAAACTCTCGGTGTTGATCAATACCTGAGGGATGCGCCATGTATTCGTCTTCAATTTTTAGTTCGTTTGAGGTGACTTGAATGCATATCTGGCCTGTATAATAACTCATGGTGGGCCCCGCTGTACCGAGTCGGTGCTGCTTATTCTCCCAGACAAGCCCGAGACCAGTCTGGTACCAAATTACCGACCCCGGAGGGATGGACGGTTTGGTGAGCCATGAGCGCCACATCAAACCATTGACCTCGTGTGCATCGCAAAGCAGCTCTAACCACTGCGCCACATGCGCTCTAATCTAGCATATAAGAACTAAAAATTGTTCATTACCTTGACCAACAATGGAATGTCTTCAGCAAAACGACACATTGGTCCAATTCGTAACATCTGAGCTTTGTAGTGCGTAGCCGCTGGTATATGCCCTTCCAAGGGAATAATTCCTGAATTAGGAGAGACTTGAACACATGTAAAAAAAAACATCCTCAAAAAATCAAAGCCAAATAGGATTTTTTCAGTGGTCTAGAGACTCAATTCTTGAAGAAGGGGATACATAGCTTGTTATTTTAACCGCAGACTGTTTAAGTAATCTACTACAGTCCAAACCACAGATATAGACATTATTACCTGGCGTAGTCTTCATGCCAAATATACCGTTGAAAAACGCCGGCATACGAATAGAACCACCAATGTCGCTTCCAATTCCAATCTAAAAATTAGAAAGTGTGAATATCATCCAATGTTTGGAGAGATAGTAGCAGAGTGGTGGCATCAATGGCAGCACGCGCTTGTCGAAACGCGGCTTCCAATCCTGTCTTGTACTGGAAGTTTTGCATATCTCAGTACCATTGAGCACAAACGTCAATGTTTTGAAGATATATGCACTACTTTAACTTTATTTTTACAAAAGTCTTCATAGCCACTATGTCGAAAAAATATGATAAGTCGATAATAATAAAAGGTCAAAAAACTCTCACCGACCAATTTTTGAGAGGTGCACCATGCAATCTTTTTCAGTTAGCATTGTCTAAGATACTTGAACAATCGACTATGTGGGTGTCGTGAAGCACCTCTGATCACTGTCCCACACGTGCTCGTTGTTGCCATAGTACGACGCATTTATTTATCCCATTTTGCACTGCACTTCATTTTTTACTCTAATACCACCCTCAAACGAGGGCAAAACTCATTTAAAACTGTACTGAGAGAAAATTACAATTCATTAAATGAGTTAACACACTCACAAGACTTCCAGCAGCGCCAAGTAATGCGCCTTCGCCTCCGCTGCTTCCACCGACCATTCTTCGCGTATCATATGGATTTTTTGTCCGACCATATATAGTGTTGGAAGTCTCCACCCACATACAAACTTCGGGAACGTTCGTGATTGCTAGTAGAATCCCGCCCGCAGCAAGCATTCTTGAAGAGAAATCCAACGTTTATACGAAAAAAGTTCGCCACTGGTCAGCTAAGGAGCAGTTGATTGGGAAAAAACGTAGAGCACTGATTAAATGGAACCTCGTATTCTAGACTCATTCACAGAATATATACATATAAAAGTCATATGTATGTATACGTAATACATGTGTACATATATACACATGTACACATACATGTACGCGTTATATGTGCACACCTAATATACATATACATAGTGAATATTTAGGCACATATGTGTATGCACATGAATGTATATATATATATATATATATATATATATATATATATATATCATCGATAATCGTTCTTGACACAATTGACACAAATAGCTATAGTTGTTGGATATAAACTATCAAATACCAAAACACATAATAGAAATAAAGAGCTAACGAAGAAAAAGCTGCGATAATCAACTATGAAAATGAATATGGTGAACATAAATGATACCTCTCTATCACTTCGGCTGTCTTAGTGCAACGGTCATCTCTCCTACTAAAAATGCCGCACGTTATTACAAATCCATCGACTAACATGTTGTCCTTTATTGTGAATGGAACTCCAAGCAAAGGTTTTGAACGAATAAGCTGAAAATACATTATCACACTTTCTTTTTCAGCAAGTCTGAAGTTCACAAACAGCAATATAATTTTCTTATTGCATATGACAGTACAAGCAAATGTGAACCTTTGAATTTATCTCGGAAAGCCTAAAAAATGGGGCACGTTGAACAATACAAATTACTCGCGTTATACAAAACAGGTATGACATTCAAATAATCCTCTGAAAAAATAGCCATGGGCCCGTGTGATGGATGGTTGGGGTGACCCGTGACATTCATGTACTCGATGGTTCGATTCGGCGTCCATGGCTGACCAAGCATTCTATTCCTTCCGGCCGGCGAGATAGTTACCAGGCTTGTCTGAGAGGATAGTAGCACCGACTTGATAGATTGAAAGACCAACTTGAGTCATTGTAGAGGCCAACTATGCAGTCAATCACTTCAATCGATGTTTAATGAAGTTGGATGCACGATGCGTCCTTCAAGGATTGGTCAACGCCGCGAGTTTTATTTTCTTTTTTTTTCAATATTCGTTTATTTATTACACGCTGGGATACATTTCATGCTTATTTAGCACTCGAATTGATGAAATTGGCTTCGAATCATTTGTAAATAGTGTAGCTAAATTATGTCAATCACCTCGTTTAACTCACTATCAGCGGTGGCGCTGACTTTCGCATCGACTTCTCGGGCTTTCTCGAGAGCTTCTTCGAAATTTTTGATTACAACAGCATTAATTATTGGGTTTACCTGAAAAGCCACATGACAATAAAAACAAGCATTCACACAGGATCAGTCTATTACACATAACTAGTTATAGATAAGATATACAAAAGTGTGTAAAGAACCTCACCTCTTCTATTCGTTGAATATACGCTTGTACAAGTTCAACGGAAGTTATCTGAAAGGCGGAACAGCACATATCAACACTTAGACTAGACTTAAGACTAGAGGAAAATATAAACTGAACCTCTCGCTTAACGATTTTCTTAACAGCTTGTGTGGCGCTGATAAACAGCAAATCGTCAGTTGGATTAGTTACACACACCCGTGAAATGAATAAGTTAATAAAGCAAAAGACGAGATGCACGGTGAGAAAATAGATCCTTGCTACGACCATTATGAACGGATGCAACGTCCGCAACACTTTATGAAGTGTGTCACTGAAATGGTAAAAAGATATAACCTGAAACACACAAATGAAGTGAAGAACGGCTTTCCTGTGTTAGCAGCAAAGAAAAATCTAAAATACACACGATTTCTAGGTAGCGCTGGAAAGCCCCCGTCAGTCACGTAGACATGATTCGGAGTCGTAAAAACACTATCACCCGATCAAGAACACAGAAGCTAAACGGTAATCCTCTCGGCGCTGATCAATCCCTAGAGGAAGCGCCGCGCAGTCAACTTTGACGAGTATCGTTTGAGGTGACTGAATACATATTTGGCCTTTAGAATGGCTCGCTATGGCCTAACGATGCAACAAGTCAGTGCTTTTCTTCCCCTTCTCCACAAACAAGACCGGTACCAATTCATAGACTCCAAAGAGATGGAAGCTTGATGAACCTTGAGCGTGGGAGATCGACCATGTGTGTCTTGCGGGGCACCACTAACCTCTGCGCCATACGAGCCCGATAGCAGGAGCAAAAGCCAATTATTAATACTCTAAAACATAAAAAATGAATTTCAAGAACCGCTGTACCTTGGCATCACGACATCGACTAACGACTTGACGATGCACAGCAGTGTTTGTAAGTACGGCGCGATTTGCTCAAGTCGTTTATGCGGTCGATTAGACATTGCTCCTGAATTCAAGAAAAATTCAAGACAAAAATCTAATGGGAAATCTACAGTTGATATCAACTCTTGAAGTATTGACATGAAGTTTGATCTCTAGCAACCAAAAGCACCATAGGATCCTAATAACTCGCTTTCTTATCATGAAAGAGATACATCCACAAGAACATGGGCCATTTCTGTCACCTACACTCAATCTGCAATAAGCGGGACATTTCAAATGAAGTAGGTCTTATTAAATAGTTTGTTCAACAAAATACAATCAGAAGAACTGGATCACTCTTTTCACACTGACTAGATTGTAAATGTGACTTCTGAGAAGTCAAATTAGTGATTTCACATGGGAAGAGACAGATTCGAAAATATGAAGATTTTTGTCACCTTCGCTTCAATCCCTGTGAGCAGAAAAAAGTTCAAATGACCGACTTCCTACAAACCACAAAATTATTGACTACTTTAGCACTATTTGATCCGCCTCACAGCTTCGCTTTCTCACTGCGCGGATCCCAGTACTTCCAGCGTTCAATTTTTTTTTCCATATTCTTCTTGAACGTCGTAGAACACTGGCTGATCACTTCTCCTTGCAATCTCGAGAATAGTCTGGCTGTGGCGTTGCAAAGGACGTTCGTTGTTCACTGCCGAAGAGCGTCATGGGGTGAAGATTAGCTCCACGCCGCGCTGCGACCACCACCACAACCACTCGGCCGCGGATATTCCGGCATCAATAACAAAACAATATACAAATCTTGAGTAGCTGACGTGACGGCAATAAAACTTCTACCAATATTTGTGCGGCTGTTCGTACTACTACTACTAGAAACGCCGTGGCCAAGTGGTGATGCTCATCGTGGAGTGCGTGGGGCCGATCCCTACCCCTCAACACTCTCCGGCAGTCAACAACTATGGAACGCCCACGATAAAGGATATCCTCGAGATTGCAAGATGCACCCAACCAGTATTCCACAACGTGTAAAGAAGAAGACGAAAAAAACTGAATGCTAGAAGTATGGGGATCTGCACAATAAAAAAAAAAAAACTATGAAGACGATAAACCCTCTAGAGACAGAAATCGATCGGTCGCACAGCGCAACGCTAGCTCGCTTTTCGTTGTTCAATTTGAATTTTAACTCTATTTGGAATGTGAAAATTCAGTTTCTGCGTTACTCTGATGCTCCGTGATATTCGCTACATAGTCGAAAGTTTTTAGTGCATATATAACCCTTCTGTTCGATAGATACTTTGCATCCGAAACGGAATCTTCTTTTTGCTCCTACAGCGTTATGGATAACATTTCAAAAAATCAATTATAGCATCGGAATTCTCGAGATCTGGGCTATCGAATGACTAGTAAGAGTTTGGCAAAAAGCCATATACAAACCTTAGCCAAGCAGATAAAGCAAACTGAGTGTGAAACATGATTTTATTTTCGCTGCTACAACGTAACAAAAAGGTCTCTTAGCAGGCTCCTGTACAGCCTGATAACGTGTTTCGACCTTGACATTCGCGTCGGTCATGCCGAACTTCGTCTTTTAGCCAATCCTCTCGGAGTGCTCCAGTTCCTACCCTAACAGTAGGCAACGACGAACGATTTACACTTCAGTGCCGTCAAGTGGAAATCACCAGATCAGTAGTGTTGTAGACTCGATTGCTCTTGGCTGGTATTTTGAAATACATTAAACCGTTCGTCTCGAGTGTTTTCAGAAGACCATGCTCAAATTTCAATATATCTCATGTTTGTTATGAGCCAGTACGTCACGTAGTCTGTTCACATTAAATTCAAAAATCAAACATATCGTTACAATCGCAGAGATTTAGGGCTTCAAATGATTACCAAGTATCTAAGAGCTTTGTGCAGCGAGAAAGTCGTTCAAACATACGTGTATTTCAGTTGTTACACGTCTTCCCTTAGGGGTTAAAGAGGTTTCAAGTGTCAAAACTACTATTACGAGTTCTCAAGATTCGAATTTTTGGAATATTTTGAACGGGTTAGCTCTGTGAAGTGGGACTAAAGACCACATTAGTAGTTTTACAATGGATAATCATTATTTGAAATATGGTTAGATAACATTGATTTCATCTCGTAAATCGTCATTGATTAATAGTGATCTTGGAAATGATTGAATGTAAGGGAAATAATTGACTAATCAAAGCGACACTATCGAAAGAGTAAATCATCGGAATCACTCTCTATGAGAGGTAATTGATCGTTAGAGTCGATGCTGCTCCTGTGACCGACATCACTGGTAAAAAAGGTGGCACATCAGACTAGTTTAGAAACCATGTGTGTTTGGCTTGAATTCTCGGACACTTTGACATCATGGTAGACATCAGTGTAAGGCCTGTTTGATTGCCTAACAAACTAAATTTAACCCGCTGGGAATCAGTCGAAATCGTAGCTGTAGCACAACGCAGGAGTGAGAAACCTTCGTGGTTTGATTGGAATTTTTCTCTTCGTTTCTAAAAGATCTTTAGGTTGTTCGTATTACGTTAATACTCTACAATCTGTTCTAGACAACTGCATGCTTTTTTGCATATATAACTCTCAAATGTGAAAAATTTTTTTATGCAAAACGGAAATTTCTCTCCGCTGGTTTATCAAGAAAACAGGCCCACGGCTAGAGTAGTCGATTCCCATGCTATCGAATGACTACTAAAAGTCTACATGAAAGCAAGCACAGACGCCAGCCGAGCAAAAATTGCTCGCCAAAGATGAAGAGTGATGATTGTTAATCCGCATTTACCCTTTACGGATCATGAGAGTCATTTTGATGCTCACCGCACAACACAAATATCACTAGCGACTGTAAGGACGGTGTCGCGCCTCGTGGGAAAGCAGGCGGACAGTCAGACACGCATGCACATGCATGCAGAGTCACTTGTCTGACTGCCTCGCAAGTGACGGCACGACGCTGCCTCCCTATTAAGGCTGGTCCTCAAAGGGCTAAAAAAGTCTTTTTTAGATACGAAGCACAGTGTTGAAATCGCAGTTCCCGGCTATCGATTGAGTACTGAAAATCGAGTGAAAATGCCGCTCAGAGAGAAAAGCCCTCAAAAAACCGTAGATCAAAAGACCACACGTCGTCCTTGAAGATATAAACAGATTTCAAGTAGTTCCAGTCACATAATTTTGCAACGTAAATTTAAACATAAAAACAACGGTGTTACCTCAAAACCTTAACAAATTATGAGCCACGGAGAGCTTTTGAGCAAACAAAGCACACGTTTATCTCAAAAATCCACAAATAAGATCAGTTTTCATGCTGAAAAAGGTTGTGAACGCCCATCAACATTGGAGAACTATCGTCCCTTTCGACCATAGAAGCCGCCTTCTCAGAGACCAGTCGTGTCGCGTAAGAATTCAACATTAAACTCTCAGTTGCTTGTCGCTCGTAAAACAGAGTAGAGAGGCAGAAAAAAATCAACTACTATGCGCTTCATGATTCAAACAAATGGCAACGCAATCGTCGTCACATCACAAAATTGGTTCCGCTTTTTTCTCAAAGCAAATAAACAACTATTTATCGATCCTATTACAGCCTACGCGCGTACAGTGAGTGCATTGGTTAGAGATGTCCTACAATGGTTCGATTACGGCGCTCTATGAAGACCTTTTCAAAAACCAAATTTAGTTTCAGAATCTCCGAGATCTAAGCTATCGAATGAGTGCTAAAAGTCTAGTGAAAAACCAAGCACACACTTTAGTCGATCAAACAAAATACGCCGAAGGTGACACCTGGTTTTCCCTTCCTTGCTACAGCGCGCTAAGAAGGCCTATTTGGGAATCAAACACTATGTTCAATTCTTTAAGTTTCTGAGCTATCAACTAGTTATAACTAATAAAGTTCAGTAAAAAATCTGCGTTCAACAAAAAGCCATTTGGAAAATCGTGTAGTGGAGACGGCACACGCTATCTCGAAAAGGTTGTGCATGCCTCTTTCGTTCCATAAAGACGAGACGCTTATCTCTCCATGCAAACAGTGTAGCTTAGAGAGAATGTGATGACCAACCTGTTTCTGTTAGCTACGATTTGGAGAGAAGAGATAGTTTGTGAGAGAGCAGCTCTTATTAGTATGAATAAAACTCCAAGCGAAAGCCGGTCGTCATTAGAGCCGCTTCTCTGAGAGGAAATCTCTGAAAAAGCTGACTGACGTCATCATTCAACCAGTAGAGTTAGAAGTCTGGTGATAACGGTAATTGCTTTGATCTTCGCTAATTAATCAGTGCTGGTGACAACTTAACTCAGATTATCACAAATGGATTGAGTTCACGGTTCATATCAACAAAAAACATTCAGCATCGAAAATACGAAACTGAATATATGAAACTCGCCGATAACTTCGATACCTCGTATCGTATAAAGAGTGATAGCGACGGCGGCCCCGCTAGTGCATTGATTTGCACGCGCCCTTTGGAGATAGTGAAACGGTGGTTCTCTTCCTGATCGAGGTTTTGAGTTATACCTACCACTCAACATTCTTTCAAGCATAGTATTTTGTAAGCTTCTTCGAGTCTCAACACGAATGACTAGAACGCGAAATCGCTAGTTAGTAGTTCCTAATGTACCTTCCTACTATCGAACGAAACCACAGGCAAAGGAAAGGGTTGGCAAAAGCAGCACGGGAAGAAGACTCTGCCGAGGTCGATTCCGGTTTGACTTAACAGATCCACTGTCAACAGTATGTTAGAGATATCTCCATTGATGTAGAGTGATGTATAAGGCTTCTGCGTCAGGCGGGATTCAAACCCGCATCTCAGTGTACCCAGGAGCGCGTGCTCTGACCTGTTGCACTACTAACGCCCGTTTTGCCCACCACTCTTTCTCTTAGTATATTAGAGAGTTGAATGGGGACAAAAGCCAAGCATCTATTGCTGACAGAGCTCCTATGCGATATCGCTAGCAAGCGTCACTGACTTTAACCCAACACGGCGTGCGCCAGCATATGGCTCGCGCGATTTGTGTCCTCGCAACTGCATGAGCCCGCGTTATTAGAAACATTAAAATTTCATTGAAAATTGCATTTTTCCTCCGAGTTTTACTGTCGTGAGATATTTTTAAGACTCAACACTTGTTGAATAGATGAGAGCTATTTTAAGAAAATAAAACTGACGACAATATTGACCATTAACAAACGATACAAAATATGGTATAATACAAAAGACAAAAGGATAATACAATACAAAAAACAAAACAAAATGGTGACTGTACGAAGAAACTAATAATAGTAATGAAAACAAAACAATAATACAAATAACAGATCACACAAAAAAACTTTGACTTTCAAAGCAAACAACGCCTCGGTCGGGTCATAATAGGTTAATCCTTCAGATAACTCCGAGAAAGACGGCAATCACCTCAGGACCTGCGATCTGTTTGAAGACCTCTAGTCCGCAATAGGTTAGTAAGAAGGAGTTCAAAGGGAGACGGTCCTCACCCCACGGCCTGCTTCTAGTTGACGATCTCTGATCCGCAATGGGTTCATCCGAAGGAAGTCCGCTGGGACGGTATCAGGCACTTCAAGGTGTATAATCTGGTTGAAGATCTATGGTCCGCAATTAGTTGATACGGAATTCCATGAGGAGACGGTAACCATTTCAGACTTGAGATCTAGTTAAGTATCTCTAGTCCGTGATGGATTAATACGGAAGAATTCAATGGAGACGGTGAGCACCTCAACACCTGCGATCTAACTGAACCCTGATTTGTTAACGTCACAACTGATACTAGTTCAAACTGGTCTATGTGAAGCATTCAGATGAATGAGATTCTCGCAGAACTATGTCGCATGATGATTGCTGTTTTTGACCCTTCATAATGCGCACAGCTTTTTGAGAATTAATTCTGCGATTTCCGACACAGTGGCAAATTTCTAACAACAATGTGGAGGAATAAGAACTGGATAAGGATTAAACCAACCAACCTGGATTTCGTAAGTCTGATTCAAACACATTATCTTGGATAATTAAACTTTTTTTTGTTCAAAAACACGTGCTTCTTATTATGTGGTTGGTCTAAAATCTGTTACTCCACAGCTCTCATATGTCGTAAGCAGTTAAAGGGGGTTTATAAGATAGAAAAAAACCACAACTGTACTATTTTATTGCTTTATTGCTGCAAGCTTACCACAAGGATCTGTACTACTAGCGACGACAAGTTGTAGTCTACGATGTAGCTGAAGTTGTAGTCAGCACAGGTCTATGCTCGCAAACGAGCTGATGATATCACCATCATTTTTTCCTCTAACTTCGGTATTACCAATCAATCTTATTTTCCTTATACATTTCTAATTCCTAATAAGCCAATGGCACGAAGTTGATAGAATGAATCGCTTAGATGTGCAACGAATAGATGTAGAACTTGTCCTAACGGTACACCACTGACTGCTTGAGTAGATCTGCTTGCCTAATCTCTTGTCAAGCGTAGGGAGAAAAAAAATTGAAAAATTGGGAAAAAAAGTCGACTTAAAGGTATTGTTACATATGCTCCGTAACAGCCTTTCGCCATGCAACTGACAATCAACCAGCCCTTTGACACCCTGAAGGGACGCAACATCAAGTGATCATTTCACTTGACGAGTGACATCTCTTCGGTGTGGATTCTTTATGATAACAGGGGTACGTCAAATGGCATGTAGTACTGATGAGGTTTGTGAGAAAGCCGAAACGTAGATCTAACTCTGGAGATGCCATATCAAGCCTCATGAAAGGCTTAAAACATTTTATCACACTATACTGAATCCAATTATGAATCGCACGGAGGAATACTTCATGATCACCTCGATATGAAAGGGGTTCATTTCATTAGGAGGAAACGAATGAAAAACCGCCCTTATTCGCTGGAGAGGAACTTTTCGTTGAACTCTTAGAAACCTTTAGAAAAAATGAGACTTGAGGCTACAGTCCCAAGTAGACGGTTTTTCAAACACCCCTGATAACACTGCAGCATCCAGATCAAAAATTATGCTTCCGTCTTCATTTTCATCACGCGTATAATTCACTAGAAGCCGAAAAGCACATTAATGTGTAGGGGAATTTTCGTAGTCTCTTGGTCAATCGTTTTATCTCAAGTGTCCTTCAAAGCGGAAGAAAAATTCCTGATTGAATAACAAAATATCGATCGCCCCACCTTGCCCCGCCTCTTTCCACGGTCGTCGCCCTGTCGAATAGTCGGTAAACAACGTTACCAAAAATGTAAAATTCGATCTTATTTTCCCTGCCAAACCATATTTTCAGCAAATAAGCACATCGCTAGAATCAATGGTGAGGTTCAAACACAAGTCAAAAAACCACAAAAGATCAAAAGACCTAGAAAGCTAGCATCTTTTTGTGTTCTTTGAAGCTTGTGCTATAGTTTGAGTACTAGCATTCTAAGGAAGGAGCTTTTTCCACCGAAATATAAGCAATCTAAGAAAAAAACACGTGGTTTTGTGAAACATGATTTTATTCTGAATAATACAGAGTCATAAAGGGGTGTTTTGAAAAACCGGACGACGTGGGGTTGTAGCCACAAGACTCAGCTTTTGAATGATTGCTAACATTCGTAGGCAAAGTTCCTCTCCAGCAAATGAGATCGGTTTTTCATTTCCTCCCTCCTAATAAAAAAAAAACCGTGGGAGTTATTTTCGCAATTATGTGTTCTGCGCGAAAGGTCTCCACATCAATAACTCAGAGGAAGACTCATAAAAAACGGTAACTACGTTGAGTAGTTTCGGGGTGATTTTTCTTTTTCGTAACGGAAGTATTCGGCTGACTGGGCTGGAGGCAACTAGGTCCTTCTAGGCCCTGAGGAACGCGAAACCACTGAAACGTTAGTTCTCTAAATAACTTGTGCTATAAAACCTCGTGTTCGCCTAGAAAAAAAGAAGGATTTATTGGAAAACGCCAAGATTCATAGATAGTCGGTTTTGGGAACGATAGAAGTGAATCTATAAGGCTAATATTTCGATGCCTGCGTCTTCCACAAAAACGATGACTCGAGTCGATTCTCCACAATTGAAGATTAAAAAACCATATCGAAGACGAATGACTGCGGACAATCGACTCAATCCTTCAACTCTGAAAAAGAGGAAACGGGCCAAAACGTGAGATGATTAGATTCACCCTAAAATTCCATACATAAAACCGAATTTTGCAAAAAAGGACGGACAAAAAAGCGCGCTTTTCGGCTATGGAAATTTATATAATTTTTTTTTTCAAAAACTTCACTTTGCTTGCCACTTTCTTGATCCATCTTCACAGCGTTTTTTTCCCTTTTTGCGGATCCCAGTACTTCTAGCATTCAATTCGTTTTTTCGTCATCTTGTTGAACGTCGTAGGGTATCGGTTGAGTGAGCCTCCTTGCAGTCTCGAAAATAGCCTGGCTGTAGCGTTCCTTAAGGCGTTGTTGTTGACTACCGGAGAGGAAGGGAGAGGGTGGGGGGTGGGGGGGGGGGGGAAGGTGGCGTCGAGCTCGGCTCTTCATGCGCCGCAGCGAGCATCACAGCCACTCGGCCACTGCGCCCCTCTTTTCAAAATCAAGAGTGGATCAAAACTACTGAGAATTACTAAAATCACTATTAAGTACTATTTCAGCACAGATCGCTCTAATCTATGGAATTCTGGGTATTTTTATCGACTTCGTGCTTTTGGCTTGATCAACAAATATATATATGACTGCTATCTTCTTCCATATCACAGCAAATAATAGCTGCGGGGTAAAGAGACGAAAGAACGTCTGATTTCTACAAAATCATGTTTAGCGAAAACCTTCAAGTACCGTTTATTCATACGTTATGAGGAAGAAGCTCAAGCTCAGCTCAACCTCCCTTCACCACACCACAGTTTTGAGAATTCTCACAGTAATACTTTCAAAATCGAATTTCTTTTCAGTCGCCTTTAGCGATCGATAATGGTTTCATTATGATTTATCCAATATTAAAAACGATGAAGACGTCGAAAAGTTAACCAAAAAAAAACTTTGTCCATAAACCTTGTGGTTAGCTAAATCATGGAAGAAACCCACAGCTTAACTAACGCTAGTGGAAAGTTGTGGTCCCATCAATTTTGCCTAATCCTAAGCGTGCACTCGTAATTTCTTGTTTTAAGCAATCAATTTTAAAAAATGAGGGCGCCGTGGCCAAGTGTGTGATGCGCCGCGACGCGCGTGGAGCCGAGCTCCACCCCACAACACTCTCCGGCAGTCAACAAGAACGCCCTTTGGAACGCCACAGCCTGGCTATCCTCAAGATTGCAAAGAGACATATTCGACCAGTATTCTACGTCATTCAGGAAGAAGAAAAAGAAACGAATCGAATGCTAAAAGTACTCGGATCCGCACAATAAAAACATGTGATGACGGGTAGTGTAGATAAATGAACAAATAAATGAATAAATAAAAAATTCCTCAAACATTTGCGGCACCCACAAAAATCCACAAGTGCCAATGGCCTAAATCCAAGAAATGAACGGGTTCTTCTTCAGCATATAATTCCCTTGGTACATAGCAGTGACCTTACACTAATCGATAGATACTGAATGTTTTCAAGCTTATAGTTCTCCTATTTGGTACGTATAAGTGACTCTTGTGGGGAGATGTGGTCCCATCAATTTCTGAAGAACTTTTTTTGGGCGCAAAATTGATGGGACCACAACTTGCCACTAAGGTCGATTAAGCCGTGTGTTTCTTCTATGATTTAGATGATACATAATAAAAAATTCTTTTTAGCTAACAATTCGACGCCTTCGTCTTTTTCGGCAGTGAATAGATCATGTGAAAACGAATATCGATCGGTAAAGGCGATATGGACCGATAAGGGCGAGATCAGAGTCGAGTGGTCCTCTTGATTGATTTTCAGAGTTTTTTAAACTGATTTTTTCGGATAAGGACTAAGAGAGCAGGGTTAGGCTTAGGTTTGAACTCGAAATCGATAAGACCACTAGCCCCTTCCCCCCCTCCCCCTTAGCGTCACTTAGGTTGACTGATACCACGAAATAATTATCGAGTTCCGTCCAAAGCTTATTATAGAGATGACTAAGCTAAACACTAGATGAATCAGCAGCCATTAGAAAATGACTAGCTCCTATTAATCTGAGAACCGAACTTTCTAGTCTCAAAAGAATGAGATTCTAAACGACGAAAAATAGCCCCAGACTTCAGCGGATACACTTCGATGATGTTTATAGAGATGGACAAAATCATGATAAAAAAATTGCTCCACGGCTAAAAAATGAACCATTCGTCTGACATTCGCAGGGCTACGGCCCTACGGAGTCGAGCGGCGTATCGACGCATCGATCGGTGCGCGTTGATCTACGCAGGATCTCTTTGATCACCACGTCGACCAACAAATACCATGGCCAACCTCGCAGGGGAGCCCAATGCAAGTAGCCCCTACGCTGCTCACGGGGCTGACATCTTACACAATACCGGTGCGACATATTGATTGTCAGGCAGTTCCACGTGGGACCGCCTCGCCAGGGCTTATCGACTTCCACCCGTTACTGTATCGGCCCCTTCGCCAGCGGTGGCTTGCGTGCTCCCTCGTCATTACTGTATGGTACCATACCTTTCCTTACTTATCCGCGCGGCAATTTACTTTTTTTAAAATGCTTATCGTAATTTCATGTCGGCGATGGCTCAACGGCGAATCGTCATTCGCCGATCGAAGCCATTTGGCCGGTTGTTCGACGCTGATCGAGGACGATTTTCTCGAGAAATCGATTAACGTGGACATTTTCTGGGAAGCCCGGTGATCTACGCGAGTATCGAGTAGATATTAGTTCTAGGGATAAAGCTGTCGTCGTCTGTTCTTTTGATTTCACTTAAGAAGTCTCTGAAGTCTAATTAGTAGGTGATGATTGGGAATCCAAAGCTTTAGCGACTTATAAGCCAGTCGTCGTCGACGTAGAGATGTTTCTAAGTGATCTACAGAGCCGAACGTGTCCATAAAAGAACTACCACTCTGGAATTACGCAGTTTTTGTAGATTTACGGCAAAAACAGACGGAAATGTAGTGCTCTGTGAAGGCTACAACTCTTTCTACTGGAGCCTATTTGTATCAGATATTGCTAGTTTTGAATTCAAAATAGATCCTCAAGTAATATTGTTGATTTCAATAGGTACCATGGAAATAAGGAGCTTGTCTCCTCTTTGGACCTCCGAGAGTTCCAGCAGCGCACGATTTTGTCCTGATTCCTGTTCAGGTCTAATCGGAGTACTGTATGTCAGATCTGAGGGATACGTAGAACACTTTAAGGTCTCGTCCCCCTCACCCCAACCTCATCCCATCCAATCCCTCGAGGGGATCTCCCTAGAATCTGTTCTATCATCATGTCTCTTCAGACCTTCATTGAGGGCTTTTACTTGTCTATAATGTCTCAGATCTTCGCTATACTTTGAACTCTGGCCCTTTTCAATACGCGATTTACTTACGTACCTTTTAAGCACGTGATCTACTCTCGGCTTTCTCGATCACTCCATTTTACTTTCGCTAGTCCGTATCACAGTCTCATTTTTCTCTTACTTTGTGTGAATCTCAGTGGTTCTAAAATTCAAATCTTCGCCACGTTCATCGTTTGACTGGGGATTTTTCAGCTTCATAAATGTCGTAGAATACTTGTTGATCACATCTCCTTTCAATCGCGTGTAACATAGCCATGCTGAAGCGTTCCATAGGGCGTGCCTCATCGATTGCCGAAGAGTTTTGGGAATCAACCCCGCGCCGAGCATAAATAGCCACTCACTTGGCCACCGGCCCTTGCCTTCTCGATCATGATCATCTTCATTTCAACGAAGAAAAAGCAGCTTTCGTCTTCAATTTTTAACTTCATTTGAGGTGATTGAATGCATATTTGGCCTGTACAATGACTCGCGGTGGCCTCTCGCCGTCGCTTATTTTCCCAGACAAATCTAGGACCTGCTTGGCACCAATTCACCAATCCTGAGGGGTGGATGGCTTCGTGAGCCATGAGCGCGAGATCGAGCCACTGACCTCGTGTGTGACGCAGGGCACCTCTAAGCGCTGCGCCAGATGCGTTCCTTTTCTCAGTGAAGAAAACTGTTTCGTTGCCGGTATGTGGCAGCACTAGGGATAAATGGGACATGATGATATTCGAATGTGTTCTCTTTATGTGCTCTCGATTCTCAATCATTTCCCAATGTTCAACCCGTTCTTCTCATTTTTTTTTCTTAAGGTATTTGATTTGATTTTGGTGTCGACGAGAGAGCCGGTGGTGTGTGTGTGTGATAATGGATCTCCCGCACGAGGTGGTGTATCATCACCACCTCCCAGTAGATGCCGACGAGGCCGATATGCGAATGATGGAGGATCAGGTAGAAGAGCACATCATGGATGATATTGAATACGGGGTGGGATGGTGCTTTTATTAGTTCCAATCTCATCACAAAGTCTTTTCTTGGCCTTAAGGTTGTTGTCGACGAATAATCTCGTCGTTGTGTAATCTGTATCAATGAAAAAATTCACTGAAATTTGATTAATGCCGAGCTTAATAGAAAAGCCGGTCTTGAAAATTTGAAATGTTAAGGTCCGGAATAGCAGGTTTTTTGTTATCAGGCAAATGTCGACCTGAAATTTTGTAGATATAAGTTACAAAACACCTCTGTACCTTTACGGCATCCCTTTTCTTTAACTCATAAAATCTGCTACTTTTCCGTTATCTACGCGCATATTCAGTCTTTCGGTATCAACGTGTTTTCAGAATTTTTCCAAGTTCTGGTAATCATTCTATAGCTAAAATCTCGAGGATTCCAATGCCGCACTTGTTTTCGAAAAGACATCTTTAGCGCGTGTTAGCAGTGAAATCAGATTTGTGTTTCTTTGGAGAATTCTCCTCCGTTGTCCTGGAGATTCCTGGATTTTTTGTAGAGTTATTGCGGAAGAAACTTTGTTCCATTGTTCTGTGGACCCAACCTCTATTTTCTTTTTATGTTAGCAGATAAACAAATCATGTTTCACACTCGGCGAATCTTCCTGGAGCCTTTTCGTGGCCTTTCAACCCTCTCGGGACATGGACTCACGGCATCGGCATCTCCAACTGACTACTCTAGACGGTCTGCCCCACCTGCATCTCTAACCCCCAAAGTATTGCGTCTAACAATGGCACACTGGGGATTAGAGATGCAGATGAGGTGGAGCGAACCGTCTAGAGTTGCCAGTTAGAGATGCGGAGGTCATGAGTCCATAGTACCGAAGGGGTCAAAGACCACGAAATGCTGCTTTAGCGCACTAAAAAATTCTAATTAGAAATGAAGTGCAGCATGAAAATGGTCGAGGTTTACGCTGTCGAATGAATATTGAGACTCTAAATGCCTCCAAACCTCAGCGGAAAACCCTTTGTTCCTAAAAGGTTGTTAAAGCGCATAGATAACGGAAAAGTACCTGATTTCTTCTTTAGGCATTCCATCAAAGAGTGACGCTGATACAAAAATGTAGTCATTCTTCTTTTTTTTTTTTGCTAGAAAAGAGCTGGCAAAGAAGAAGAAAAACAAATGGCAGTAAGGAATAGTCTCAGCTTTTCATTCACGGTAGAGTAATGACTTCTTATTTGTTGAATGTTCAACTTAGCTGTGTTATAGGGTGATGTCAGTATTGACGGTGGATTGTCCGGAACCACGTGCTGTACATCAGTGCAACATATGTAATAAGATTTTCGTCTCATTTAAAGGTATGTCATGATGGTTTCTTCAAATTCTTCTTGTGGAGACCTTTTTCATGAACTATTAGCAACTATCAGCATGTCTTATATCAAAGAATGAGCGCTGTTCTGCAGTGGTTAGAGATGTTCTGTGACCCCACTGATCGGTCAACCGACAGTTGATGGTTCGATTTCGCGCCCATGGCTCACCGGGCCTGCTATCCTTCGGGGGTCGCGGAATTAATACCCTAGTTGACTGGGTGGGTAGCAGCATTGACTTGATACAACGATAGACTACCACGAGTCATTGTGAAGGCCAGATATGTGTACAGATCACCTCAAACGATACTTGACAAAGTCGAATGCATGGCGCTTCCCTCGGAGTTTGATCAACGCCGAGAGCTTCATTCTTTCTAGCTTTTTATATCAGAGAAAGAGTGATAACAGAGCGGTGGCCCAGGTGATGTAATGGTAGCACGCGCTCCCGGTATACGTGAAACGCGGGTTCAATTCCTGCCTGGGTTGACAATATTGCATATCACTCAGATATATCAGCAGGTTGTCTCCTTGTTTTTCAGGTTTACAGCAACATGCAGTGATCCATACCGATCAAAAGCCGTATCAGTGCGATATTTGCAGCAAATCGTTTAGATTCAAATCGAATTTGTTTGAACATCGATCGGTGCACACAGGTTTCACACCACATTCATGTCCGTATTGTGGCAAAACTTGCAGGTAGGATTTCCTTTTGCTTCATTTGGTCTTTATTTGATTGTTTTTATACTTTTAACTGCTCTTTTTCTAGTCAGTTTGTTTTTTCCAATCAGATCTAATTCGGATATTTTGATAGTTCCTTGTGGTTATTTTATTATTTACGAAAACTCTGAAAGAACGAAACCTATTCCACGAACTTTCTTTCTCATATGAAGCTTGTGCGAGGATGGTGTTTTCTCCAAAGACGTTGGCTCACTTTCGGCGATTTTGCCACACTCAGAGCCTAGACGTACTTTGTCATACTATATCTAGCTATTCTGGTGTGATATCACTTGAAGATCTGGGCTCTAAGGGAGGCGAAACTGCCGAAAGGTTAGCCATCATTTTTAAGGAGAGCTACATGAATCCGTGCGAGTTTTTCTCCCTACATAATAGTCCGAGAGAATGTATACTGATCAAATTGAAATGAGATATCACAGAAGAATTTGTGTTTCAGATTAAAAGGAAACCTGAAGAAACATCTGAAGACTCATGTCACTTCAAAGGATGAATTGGAAAGGGCTTGGCGACCGTTTGCGTGGTTGGTGAATTTACTGTTATGAGTGCATTCTTACTAAGGAATAGATTTTGAGCAAACGTCTATATCTAGATGGTGGACACTGCTGCTGTTTCATATATTATCGTTGTTTTCCCCATTTTGAAACTAGTCTTTCGTCCACGAATATCTCTTACCTATAGGAGAAGTCAGCGAAAGTTTCTGCTTTCTACGTTTGTATAGATTATTTTGCATCCTTAGCTCTTGTAGACCTGTAAATATCTGTCAGTTTCTTGAAATCTTTAGCTAATATCACTTCTCTAGGTACTGTTTGTCGCCCACTTGGGACTGAGTCTCATTGCTTAACTCATGTGGCATACATGGAAAAGAAATTTTTTCTGCGAAATATTAACTATAGAGGAAAAGAAATGAGTAACCAACTGAGAGAGTAGGTATACACTGTGGCGGCTAGAACTGGACAAGTTTCAATTAAATAGGAGTTCCTAATCTTTTTGGATCTTCCACGATCATCTGACTGACACTGCTTGCATTGCGAGAATCTACCATCATTTTTTGGAACCGGAGAAACTCGAGGAGTTGAAAATTTAGGATTTCTCCACTAATAATCGCCAACTTTAGCGGATTATTTAGGATAAATTTTAAGCAACCTAGTCACTGATATTTGAGCTACGTATGTTTATAGCAATCGTCGCCCAGCTGCGGACATACCTGACGATGCGATCATTGTTCGTGGTAGCGGTGATCCATTCTTCACTCCTCCTTCTCGACCTCGCAAAAAGTTTTTTTTTCTCCTTTCGAATTGCTCTCAGGTCTCCAAACATTCAGTTGTTTTGCAGGAAGTTGGGCTTGGGACCAGATCCTTCGGTGTGGATTGATAAGATTAGACGGGGTGAAATTTTGCCAGGAACGAGTATTCAAACGAAGGTGCGTTGTTTTCCATTTATTTTGTTGAGCTGGCTATCGCTTTACATTGGATTGTGATTTTTTGTAGTGAAAATGGGATGATGTTCCAATGTCTATACGCTGATTTTCAAATATCTACTTTTTACCTTTCCTTCGAGTGCTTTACTAAGACCAGGCTCAAATTTCAATAAATCCTTTCATTTTATTTGACCCAGCTTGTCATGTGGTCTGGTAAGGGCTCTTGTACAGCCCGATACACGTGTTTCGTCTTTACAGACTCGTTAGTCGAGCAGAACCCGTCGTCTTTCGATCTTTTTGAAGTCAACTCTCTCAGGAGCTCTGCTCCCTTACAGAGAGTTATCGAAGACGAACGTTTCTTGTCAAGCGAAATTTCCACCTAATACAGAGTGTTTTCGCACTCGATTGCTCGCTGGCTGGTATTTTTATCATATTATACCTTTCCTTCGAATGCTTTATTAACTTCAAAAATATCGATAGACGACGGGTTCTGCCCGACTGACGAGTCTGTAAAGACGAAACACGTGTATCGGGCTGTACAAGAGCCCTTACCAGACGACATGACAAGTTGGCTCAAATAATAATGAGAGTATCTGCTTTTTATTTTAATTGATGTACAATGCACTAAGCTGCGTTTTGATGTTTATGTTTTGCGACTTCCATTGACAGCGAATTTGGCCGTTGTGGTATAGCCACTAGAGCCTTTCATTTCGTGGGTGATTTCAGAAGGTCCATGTTTTTTCTGAATAATTTTTATAAGTATGGTGATCCTTCCATGGTGCGTGGCAAATCCTTTGGGGATTCTGAGAATGATTCTGAACTATTTTTTTTTGCTAGTGGAAATGTGATTAAGTGAATTTTTCAACTACGCAAGAGACAGTAAAAGTGGTCATCGAGTAGAAAGCACTTTCGTTGTTCAATAGGATGTTTCAGCCTTTTTTAACAATCTCTTCTAATTGTGTCTCCGCACATAGTGATAGAAGGATATTTTTGCAACTAATAATATTTTCTCAACCACTAGAGTACCTCATTTGAGAACTTCACATTGTTGTGGCATCAGATTCTATTTTTCGCCCTCACGTATATCGATTTCAACAATTTTTTCTTCTATTCAAAGTACTTTTGTAGCTGAAGTTCTCCAACAGTTTAATTATGAAGTCTGATTTTCTAAAATCTTCAACGCAAGCGCGGCCGCGCTCAACGTTACATTGATGTCACCAACATATTGCGATTTTCCAAATGACGATCGAAATATAAGCACCAATGTTAAGAAAGAAAGAATGTTTTTGATCAGCTCCGGGAAATCGGAATTCCCCCATTTGCGTTGATCGATTTACACAAGAGACACGCGATTTTCGTCATCTTGTTAAGGTTTTTGCCTCATTTCGGAGAAAAAATAGGGTTTTTTTTACTCCCCTGGTACTAAAGGGTCTCCTGTATACTCTCATATACTTTTTGTGCATACATAACTACTATATGCGAAAAAAACTCTGAAAACGTAATTTTCATTTCATGCTTACAATGCTCTGTGAATACATATCCAAGAACGAAATATAATTCAGAATCTCCGAAGTTTGTACTATCAAGCATTAGTCTAATCTACTGAAAAAGCTAGCCTCAGACACCAGCTGTGCAAGCAAAGCACTCGTAGTTCAAACATAATATCATTTTAGCTGCTATAGCGTATAAAGAAGGCTTTCCGGAATTCACTGGCACTGTCGCAATCGCCGAGATCTGAGCTTCTGAATTTCCACTAAAATCTTGCAAAGAGTTTTGTCCAGCAAAAAAAAATACTTCTGAAAACTTGATGGTCGAAAAGGACTTTGCTGTTCAGAAAAGGTTGTAATGGTGGTTAAGCGAGAGAAGTTTTAGGCATAGACCAAATTCCGTCCTTTATCTAAATTATATAGGTTCCATATGACCTGAATATGGTAGTTTGAATCTGAAAACGGTCGCTGTTCTCGCTTAAATACATTGTACTTAGTACATTTTAGACATTATATGCTATACATCATAGATATCTCCCGTTAGCCTATTACGAGATGAACAAATGCCTTTGATTTTCAGATGATGAAATTAGAAACCGTACTCAAGAACAACGAGTTTTCGTTAGAGGAAATATTCGAACAGGCACGAACAATCGCATTTGAGAAGTGAATTTAAATCTTCCATCTTGTAGACGATTGATTCTACCGAATCCTTTTTCCAGATTCGACTGTCCTATGTGTAGATCACAGTTTTTTCTCTCGAGCGGAATGTTACGACCATTTGGAACTTGAACATCCAATGGCACGAATAGAGAGGCCATTATTTTGTGAGGTTTGTGGAGCCGGAAATCTTTGTTGTATCTTCTGAGTTTTGTCTTCTGGTCATAATTTTAAATCAGATATGTAGTTGTGATTCTGTTACGCTTAAGCCTCTTGTTCAGATTTGTCTGAAAGTGTTTGCTGATCGGAAATCACTCGAGCAACACGAGAGCTACCACAAACGAGTTCATCTTATGTTGGATAACAACGAGATTGAGGTAAGCATGTGTCATATTTTTTATCCGATGGATTCGCCAAAGTGTCGTAAATGAGTTGTAATTGCTCACACTAGTTTTTTGTTAGCTTTTGGCCACCTAACAGTATGTGAGCGCTTCAGTGGGGGGTCAGAATTGCCTAATTCTTTACAGGCACAGTAACCTGCAGTTTCTATGGTTTGAAGAAAGTTTTGAGCTAAGGGAACAGATTTTTTTTGTTCTGCTGCTTTTTGGCAGAGTTGAGATGCTGTAATAGTGCATTAGAATGTTCATTGATATTGCTCTGAGTCTACGGTGTAGTGGTAGTACACGCTTACGGTATAGGTGAAACGCGGGATCAGGTCCTGCGTGGAGGAAATGTTTTGCACACTACTCAGTTTTTTAGATGTATAAAGAAACAGAATAGCATGCCACTTTAATATGCTGGATATCTTGTTGCTGACTTTGGAAACGGTTTGATAGTCAATCGGATAGGCTATCTTCATATTCATATTTCTGCATACCCTGGCACTTTTTTTTTCGCTGTTTTGCAACCATAACTCAAGTGGAGCATGAGATTCCTGTGGGTTGGCATACGGCCACGGGACCGGTCTTCTTTCCTTCCGAAGAAATCAAACACCACTTGAACGTGGTTTCTTTTTTCTTAAAAACTTCGGTGACTGTATCGAGGCATTTCTTGATGCTTACAATTAGTATTGTCAGGTGTTATTTGATGGGAGTGAAGTCTTCGCGACGATCAAGATATTTTAAAGACAGCAGGAATCGTAGTAAAACGTCCTGTCCTACGGAGATGTGTGTGGAAGTTGAAACCCCGTTAATTTGACTTTTTATATTCATCTAGTGTATCCCAATTATTATCAGATGTCAAATCTGCATGCTCTCTAAAAAGCTGATTAGCTGGTTCACTTGCTCAAAGCATTTTTAGATATACGTACAAGCTTACACATTTCCAAAGCGGTAAAAATGAGTAATAGCTCTATGATGAAGTTGGTAGATAGCCAAAAATCTACCTTACGAAATTGTTCATTGAGCAGCAAATCATTCTTCTTCCTTTTCTTCGTTATCACTCCATAACTTCCAGTCGACTGATCCAGAAATTTTACTACCCGAATCATGTGACTTCGACGAAGAGGAACTACAAGGAGTTCCGGTGATTCACTAGTCCATCGTGCTGCCTGCCTGTACCGCCGTTGAGAAGTATGTACATTAATTCAGGTATTTGGTAATTTATTCGTTGCTAGTCAGTTTGTAACGAGTGATTTTTGTATCGTTTCATACAGTAGTATACGAAGTAGATCGATTTTGTTTGCACTTTGCCCTCATTAGCTTTATATGAATTATTCTCCTTTCAAAGGTGCATATATCTTCGAGAGGTATTCCATAGTTCAATGTTGTTTCCGCATTGTTTGAACTGGTTTATGTTGTGAAGTCTAACTCTAAATAAATGAATTTTTTTAAGGTACACAGATACTTACTAGGATCAGTGACGAGCTGAGAATCTCGAAATCCCTCATTGACTTGCGCTTGTCTAATGAAATGGTGTTCGAGACAGATTTATGAGTCTCCATGAAGTCATACAAACATATATGAGCACAGTATTGCTAGTGCAGTTATGAGACAAGTGCAATTTGAACGAACAAAATATTAGAACGTAGAAACTCGCAGCAGTATTATCATGTAAACACTACTGTGAAACAGAGTGCAAATGAAAGGCTTATCAACTTGACTAAAAATATCGAGACATTGAGGTTAGCAAACAAACAACGCCTTTATAATCCTTCCAAAAAGATCACCAACTCAAATCGTTTAGTCCTTCAGAATTTTGAATATCTTCTCTAAGAGTGCAGCTTTTGTGGCGTCGCTGAGATTTTTGTATTCTTCAGTTAATTTCAAAGCTTTAATGTCGTTCACATTTTTGAACGTCCGAACACATGTGTCCTGAAATGGAGTCTCAACTTCCAAGAAGAAGAAGAGAGAAAGAACTACAATTTCTGAGGAGGGGGGATGGCAAAGTGGTTAATGATGCAGTCACAAAGTTGCTAGTTCTACCTTTTCCCTTAACGCTTGCTTACAGTCCACATGGAGACGCCTCAGCTTGATCATCTCCAACAATGAAAGGAGAATTGACTCGACCAGCATTCTACGAGTTCTATAAAGAAGACAAAGCCTCAAGCAGCGGCCAAAATAACACGTGAAATGGTATAAGACCTTTGTAGCAAGATGGATGGGAGGAAGGAGATCGAATCCAAGGGGTCCTGGGATTTGTGATTACGTATCACGTAAAATATAATATTGAATAATATAGACGACGAACAATAGTAATAAGCATTAAAATATACCTGTAGCTTTGCAAGACAATATTGATCTGCCCATACAAGTTTGGTGACGATAGCAATGTCTTCAGTATACATTAGGAAACGTTCGCATTCGTCAATCACAAACTGGATCTCGAATTTGTCACCTAATTCAAGAAGGAATTCCACATTGTCAGCTGAAAGAATAGCAAGTTTTCAGAAATTCCAACTTCAGATTCCACTTGAAGATTTAGGAAATATATGGTAATTGGCGCTCTTGATCTAGTACTACGTACTGTGCTGAAGTGTGCCGGAGGTATTGCAACCACACTTTGGAGGGCTGAAGCAAACAAAACGAAAATGTTTACTCACTGGAAACCGGTTTGTGACTAGGATAAACTACATTCAGCAGCTCAATAAATTCATCCAATATAACATCTTCTACCGGTATCTCCCGTTTACCACGTTCACTGAATTTGCCAAAGAACAGGGCATAAAATACAGGCGAATATAGGGAGAGGTACTGAAAAAAGTACAGTAGTAAGCAGTAAAATAGTAGAATAGTAAAAAAGTGAATATCAAATAAGCACTCACTATCTTGCTGACATGTAGTTTGACTCCGTCAATAACAAGTACAGCATCAGAAGTATGAGGTTCTTGCGAAAGGAAATCAAAACAAGGATTTTTCCTGCAATTAGAAGCTTTGGAAGAATATCACTAACACAAAATCATAAAAAGAGGGTGCAAAATTGAACTACGAACGAACTAACGGTGGTTTTAGCTTATGAAAACCCCTTCTTATGTTGGTCCATCCAAAAATTTACCTCCTCATCGTGGCTAGAAGATGCTCCTGGATGTTGGATTACAATGTGGAGCAAGCGGTTCATTCCCCAACAGGATCTTTCAAATTAGGAACAAATCCGAGGTTTCCAAAATAGCACGGTGATAAATCTCTATCTGAAACATGATGGCCAGCGATCAACTAGTGTGGTGTGACCTGAGGGAAGCTTCGGCTAGGCTGACCTTGGAACTTCAGGAGACAATAAGAGCTAATCCGGCAAGATTTCTACCTGAAACACTCACGACACGCCCTGGAGACAGTTCCTTGCTATACTTCCATAGTACATGAACAGTACTCTCAGAAGGCGACCCTTATGCTCTTCTTGAGATCCCTGATCGCCCTACAAGAGACGTAGCACGACTGAAGTCAGGTATCCTGTCATTAGTGAAGAGAAGCCTCTGTTATAAAATGTCAGGTCAGGGGCTCTGGCCTTGTCGTAGATGCATCTACTTCTCATCTGGTCATTTTCTAAAGATAGTATCATCAGGAGTTGCTCACCATCTTGTAGGGCTTATGAGATCGAAAAGTCGAGAATATTTACGCTAACAGGTAAGAGATGTTCAAATTTCTAAACTTGCAGAGCTTGAATGCTTCCATATTCACCTACTAGGCGGAATTTTGAAACGCATGCTCTAAAAATTCCGGGTGACGGTTACACAATCTTATGTATACTTTTGATTGACTCCCTATCCACAAGTACATTTAGCGAACCGGAGAAAATAACCATTCAATCAACTGACGTCTTTTGTTTTTCTCTGCAATTTCCTAACCTAAAAGATCGGTTAACGGAAAAAACACATTTCCGACATGTTACTCAAATATAATATGACCAAAAAGGATTAAGTCTAGGAAAAAAAAAAGCTCGATGTAGAGGTACTGACCTCACTCCAACCACCTTCTGCACTGTGATGCGCGCTTCAACCACTACTCGATCACCTTTCACATATCCTTTGTCGACGTTTAGAATATCTCCCCATTCCATGAACGACGGAAATCCCCAGTTATTCGAATTGAAATTGAACTTGTTTGTGAACTGAAATTGAAATGACGAAAATCGTTTTACACATTGCAATTTCATTCAGAAAAATATAACTATATCATACGAGATTTCTATAAGAGACCTATGATAAGGCGATCTTCTCAATCAATTTAATTTTTTAATCAATGTACGGGCAGACAAATCCCATAATCACAGTAGGTGAGAAAGATGCCAAGCCACGCAGTGTGATTCAAAATGGGCCACGCGGTACCCAGAGGGGTAGAAGATATCAAATGTCAACAAAGATCTACGGCTAGTATAGGAGCGTCACGCAGTGAGCGCATAATTAGAATATGTTGAAAAATGTCAATTATCACTGAAGACTGCAAGAGAGACAGACCTGTCTAGAGAAATGAGGAACGTCGGGACGTTGTGATAATAGACGGAACTCCACAACGGCGTCACACGACCACAATGTGCTTTCACTTTCTGGATTACAGTCAATATAGACGGAGAAAAACTTCACATTCGACGTTCGTTTCGTACATTCAGTTTTTGCCGCCAAACGCCTGAAACATTGTCAGAAATTCTTCCTATCTGAATAGAAAACTGAAAGAACTACCCCATCCCTTCCTAGATGCTTTAGATGAAACAATGGCTTGTTTATCAAATTCGCGATGACGTTTCATAGCTGTGAAATCCAGTAACGTATTTTGGGTTAAAAAGGTACTGCATACCATTGAATCAACTGAAAAGTACGAAAAAAGGCGATTATGTTAGGTTTGCAAAGAGAAAAAAAGTGAGGTTCCCTTAAAATCGCATCTTGATCGAACAGTACTGAAACTGTAATAATCAAAGAACTTGAAGGAATGAAAGATGAGCCCACCATGGTAGATTGGCGATATGATGAAATGACGTATTGACTTTAGCACGAAGACTGGATAGATTCGGAATATTCAACTTGATCGAACCCTCGGTTTTACTCTCTAAATTTGCAAACAGACTGATTTTTCATGAAAAAAAAAACTATACGAGAAGAAGAAAAGAATACATTATAGAGCAGGCTAAAAATATAACTTTCTTCTCTTACTAATACAATTTGGAGGTTTTAGAAACACAATAAATTTGTACACCAAAATGTACTTCATAGAAAAAGTGATCACAGTTCCGAAAAAAAACATGAGAATTTGAAAAAGCAAGGTACGAAGGAATTTGATGACATATGTACGAAAGGCTAGATATATATACACACGTATATATGTGTATGTACATGTATATATGTGTACATATACATGTATATGTATATATGCATGCGTACGTAAACATATATATGTATGCATATATTTATATGTATATGTACGTATATTTACATGTGTACATACATGTACACACAAATACATATATCCATACATACGTACATATGCACGTACACACATGAGCATATATATATATATATATATATATATATATTATATATATATATATTATATATATATGTAATATGATAGACGATAATATAACATATATGTACATGTGTACGCATATTATATATATATGCATATATGCGATATATAATGTGTGGCATTATTACGTCGTATATCTGCCATTCCTTCTTATTTTTCATACATTTCTTGGACACTAAAACAGTCCTATCCTGTGAAGATTAGTTGTCGACTTGGTATTAACCCATGATTTCTTAGAAATGCAAAGTATCAGGTGGTGTTTTCGAAAACGGAAAAACTTTGTAAACCTAATCGAGCAAGATTGTTAGTGGTCATGTCTTCATGCGATCGGGTGTACTCAGATCCGCAATCTGAGGTTGTGGTGGCTCGCTGATTTCCAGTTGCAGACGACGAGTTGACATTAGCTGGCATGCCTCCTGACGGGTTTGATGAAGCTAGAAAAAACCTATAATTAGGAGAGAACTAGATCTGAAACCAATGAGGTGAAGAAAAAGAAGAAAAGGAACATACCGGCGAAGAGTCGTTTCGGGGCTCCGGAATACGAAGGACCACCAGGATCGGCACTCGACGATAGCTCCAGCACTGGGCTTGCGTTCTGTGAACGTGAACACTGAAAATATTTCTAAATTCTACATTTCACATTGACACTTCGTAGAACAAAGTGGAAGCCTTATCATTATTTTCAAGATGGTAGCTCGGAACTTATAACTTAGACAGTGACAAATTTTCAAGCCCATCTTATTCGCTTGACAAAAGCTTTTCACAGAAGTGTTAGTAATCACTCGAAAGCTTAAATATCTGTCTACAACTCCACGACGAGACGCCAATATTTCAAAACATTTTTTTTGTATCGCTATATTTTCCAGTGTAAAATTTTGTTTCTCGACCACCTTTCGCCCCTCATTTCTACCACGCGTATGATTCCCTGGAAGCACGAAAAACAAATCAGCGTGTAGAGAGTCTTCCAAAGTAGCAGAATCATGCGCTTTAATCCAAAGTTTTTGTCGATGTGGTGAAAGAATCCAAAATAACAATAGTTGCTACCGTTTTAACGTATAGTGCGTACATCACTACCAAGCTACGTGGTAGATCAGGCGATTACATTACTAACAAGTCGCATTGGCTTCCCTTCACATTTTACTCAGCTATGAACCATTTCAGCGACTTTGCATACCGGCTAACCCACGTAGCGGGGGACGGGGCGTTCGATCACGTTTGAAGTATTGTTATTTAATTGGGGAATTTTTCACCACATCGATAGAAACTTCAGATAAAAATATATATTCTGATACTGCAGAACTTCCTCTACACGCTGATATACTTTTCGTGCTTCAAACAATTCATACTCGTGGTTTTTATGAAGGTGAAAAGCGAGCGATAAACAAACTTCTCTTCTGGATGCTACAGCGTTATGAGATGGTGTTTTGAAGCACCAGCGACGTGAAGTTGTAGCCAGAGATTTATGCTTTCGAATGACCACTAATACTCCGATGAAGACTTTCTGTCCAGCACATGAGATCAGCTTCAAAAGCTGCCGCCGTCTAACGCATAAGTACCGGCAGCTCTTCCATATATTCAACCTTTTGAGTTTCACGTGTATCCATTTCGACACGCTGATTGCCAGGCCGCGTCTCGCCTTATTGTGGAGGGGGGGGGGGGGGGGGGTTACTGTAATGGATGCGCACTCCAACACATATCTAGTATTTATTAATAAATCTCTACTTATTCCATTATTTCTATAGAATCCACAGTTACCAACTCCGGTACTCCCCACAAGAAAATGTGTTTCTTGAGTGCATAGGTTTCGTCACAAGTAGAAGATTTCAAAAACAAAAAAAAAAACTACAACATTGTCATGTAAGCGCGCACCGCCTCTCAGACGAATATTCAACGTGGTACCCAAAGGGTTAAATCATGAAGAAGAGGAAATTCAACGAAAATTTGATCATCGAGGACAAATGAAAACAAATGCAAAGAGATATCGTTTCCATTGAAAGAAAATCTGTGGTGTCAAACGGAGTTGGTATCCAGAATGGACGTATCATTCAACCTTCGAATGAATTTACATATTGTATGTAAATATGATTGTATTGGTAGAACCACATGAGGTGAATACAGGGTGCGAGAAAAGTCCTAAATTTTCTCAGATATCTTTACAACAAAAAAATACCGCATGAACAGATTAATTCATTCACTTGGAGGAATGACGTTAGATCAAGACTAAGACGATAAACAAAGTTTATAACGAAATTTCAAAATTGCTTCCTTTGACCTCTATACATTTACGAAGTCGCTTGAGTATATTTCCAAAGATGCTCGCACACGTTTCCACCGTAATTTTGTGTTGAAGCCATTTCAAACGCGTCTACACTAGTGCAACGAAAATTCAGAATCTTTTCCTCCAGTATGGACCGCACGGAGTAATCCAATATGTTGAGGTCCAGCGGTTTGACGGTCATATATCTTTGTCCCAAAAGTCTGGGAACAGCTCTTGACAGATAGAAATTGTAGAGATGGTCGAATGCGCAGGAGCCCACTCCTGCTGAAGCCTAACTCCGTCGGCGTCAAAGTGTTGACTAGTTCGAAGCTTCAGTACGCCCCGTAAAAGTTCTCCTGACAGCTGGTAGTGTCCTTTTTCACGTTTCTGTTAATAAAAACCAACGGCGTCTTTGCGGTGGCGCAAATCCCAGCCCAGACCATCACAGAGGCCGGAAAATGACTGCAGCCCCTTTTTTGCGGTTTCACGTTGATTTTGGCGATTTTGGAGTGGTTCGACGGTGCACATCTTCTCAGTCGTGAAAAGCACCTTAGGCATACGGGAATCAACTATCAAACGAATCATTCGACAAACCTTTGAAAGCCATTTTTCCTTCATCTTTTGTCCGGAAAATGAACATGAGCGATCTTGTAACAGCGCAGCTACAGCTTGTTTTTGAGAATGACTGGGACGATCCACTCGCCAATCCTGAGCTTCCTTGTTCAATTCATCGAACGCTACGGACTTTGTGAGGTGGTTGGGCGACTTTTTCTAGGATGGTCCTCAAGGCCCTCCGGTCTCTTTGACACACGTTTCACGGCTCTTTAGTCACTTTCTGGTTTGAAACCAGTTATTCAACAATGTCGGCCGTTTTTATTCCGATTTTGTGCAACTCAACTACTGCGACACATTCACTCTTAGAATCAATAATTTTAGCACAACTGAATATAGGCAAATAAAGAAAACACATTCTGGATCGAATTTAAACAAAGAATTCAATAAATATACTGTTTATTTCGAGTGGTTTCTTAAAATCACGCTCAAGATTAGATATATCTCACAATTACTTTTTGAGCCAATATCTCATATGGTCTGTGATGGGCTCTTGTACAGCCCGATACACGTATTTCGGACTTGCAGCCTCGTCAGTCGGGCAGGCCCTTCGTCTTTACCCAACACTCTCGTGAGCCCCTGCATCTCCTATAAGGAGTAGGCGACGACGAACGACTTACACAATCGCCTTTAAGTGAATTCTTACAATATTAGTGACTTTCGACACTCCATTTCTCTTGACTGGCACTTGTTATTTGCACACGAAGAAACTGTTAAATTAAAAAAAAACCACATGAAATATGGGTCAATTAATAATTATGATATATATCTTTGAGTGTCGTCTTGAGAAAACACACGAAATAGAAGATATAATATTACAAAAATACAAGCCAAGAGCAATCGAGTGTCGAAAATTGTCGATCGAGGGATTTTCACTTGACAGCGATTGTGTGAATCGTTCGTCGTCGCGTACCTCTTTATAGAGAGAGTAGGAGCCCCCGTGAGGATTGGCTAAAGACGAAGGGTCTGCCCCACTGACGAGACTGCAAGGCCGAAACACGTGTATCGGGCTGTACAAGAGCCCATAATAGACCAAATGACATGTTGGCTCAAATAATAATTATAAGATGTAATTCAATAGAATTATCAAAAGTGAGGAAAGCACTATATCATTGCTAATATTAAGAGTATATTATCAAAACTTTTCTCGCATCCTATCTAAGGTCCATCTGTGGTTCTAACATTTGAGGCCTACAGCTCTCTTAAGAAAGAATGACTGGAGTTAAGCAGGCTGCCCTGAGAACTCCGCCTGTTCTTGGATATATGGACAGCGACGGAAACCAGTCAGTCAGTTGAGAATTTACAACTTAAAAACAAGCTCAAAACTCCAAATAAGCTGCAAGCAACACACTTGTCGAGCCGCCATCGAAGAGCTTGGACACGGTCCGGCGACACCGCCACCACCGGCAGGAGATCTGGCCGACGAGCGCCGGACAGGAGACGACTCTTCCAGACACTCATCCGGCTCACTCATGTCACCCATCACGAAGAACCTATGAAAAAGAACGGACAGGAGTCTTCTAGAGAGACGAAGCGGTTAACCCGCGCCGCAAACGACACTGCACAAATGGATCCACGCGTCAAAAAAAGGAGAGGATCGAATATAAGAAAGTCTTTCGTCTTAGCCTCGACGATTGTGTGAGTTTTAAGAACGTACACAGCACACTCCAAAATCGAGCCGACATTATATTAATCGGGCTGAAACCAGCAATAACTTAAGAGGAAAGCAGGTAAATCAAAACGACCGAATAGATCAAAATTAGAGCGAATAGATAAAAAAGGAGGGAAGACCCCTGATTGACTTATGAGCGGAAGCGAAACGAGATGGTGGAGAGGCAGGTGCACGAGGCAGGCACCTGACCCTCAAACAAGCAGCGACGGCGGCGGCGCGGACGTGTGCGCGCCGGCCGACTTAGTCCACAAAGTGGAAAAGGGGCAAGGCCCTCCATGGGCCCTTGGGCCCCCTATAGACAGGATTTAGTCCGTATCACCAGGTCCTTATTTTCATCTGTTGAGGAGTGATATCGGAAAGATGTGGCGTCGCACAAGTTTGTCGAAAGGGCAAGGCCCTGGGTGTAGGGGCTGCATGGGTCTGCGTGGTTTCGCATCCAGGATTTTGTCCGTATCACCAAGCCCGTACTTTCGCTTGTTAAGCAGTAATATCGGTATGCTGTAGCGCCACATTAGCTTGTAGACGAGGTAAAGCCCTCGTTGCAGGGCTCCATGGGCCCCTGGGACCCTTGTAGCCACGATATTTCCCGCATCACCAGACTCTTACTCTAATCTGCTAAATAGTAATATCGGCATGCTATAGCGTCACACAAGTTTGTCAAATGAACAAGGCCTGCGTTGCAGGGGCCCTTTCGAGTCGATATACCCAGAGCCTTGCCCCTATCACCAGGCCTTTGCTCTTATGTGTTAGACAGTAATAGCGGCAAACTGAAGCGTCACACAAGATTATCAAGAAAGTTTTTAAATTTACTAGGTTCGAAAGTTTATAAAGAAACTCCTGAATCCTATTATTTTATCTATCTTTTCAATTTCCAACTAAGTTAGAAAGTTTATTGGGATAAAATTAATCCATAACATCGACTGTTTTTGGATCTCGTAATAAACATCCAAAATAATTCCAAAAAAGAATGTTTTAAGCCTCAACGAGGTTGGTACGCCAGGGCCTCAACACCGGTGTTTTGGAGGTTTCGGCCTCCTCGTCAGTGACCCCCGCCCCACATTAAGCCCTGCATTCTAGCAAGGAGGGAGGCGTATGTGGTGATGCAGAGCTCATTGAGGGGCGGCGGTCACTGACGAGGAGGCCGAAACCTCCGAAACACCGGTGTGTGGCCCTGGCGTACCAACCTCGTTTAGGCTTGAAACATTCTTCTTTGGAATTTTATTGGGATATTTCTAAGAAAATAAAGAAAGATTCCTAAAAATCGTGAAACATACTCTAATCTGCGCCAGTGAATTGTGTATAGCTTCTATAGTCCGGCATCCACTGGAAAATTTATGAGACGTACCATCCAATCGACTATGTGTGAGACCTCTCAGATGTAGTCGATTGGAAACATAGCCGATTGTAAGGTATGCTGCCATATGCTTTGTTACCAACCGTAAGCCATCGACTAGAAAAATCAGCCTAGACCGCAACATCAAGTGATCTTTTTACTTCGTCTAGAATGATTTTCACATCTTCGGCGCCGCTACTACTAGTTGTAGCGGTGGAGAGAAAAGCATGTGCTACCTATGAGGCGTGCGAGTAACGCCGTAACGTACGTACGTATACCACCATTCGAAGTGCCAATTCAGACAGCTGAAAGGCTTGAAACTTTCTGTCAGACTTGTCAGAAATGTTTTTCGAATATATATTAGTTGATTGACAAGCCTTTTTTTAACCATCATTAACGGCACGAGGAATGATGAGGCAATTGATATTTTTCCAGAAAAAAAAAACCCATTTGAGAAATTCCACAGGATTTGCGATGCACGACGAAATGGTGGAATGTGATAATTGAGAAGATCGACCTTCTTTAAACCTGGGCCTTGATTATCAATATATGTGAATCTAAAAAGTAGCTCAGATGGTTGGATTTTTGGCGATTTCGCTCTCGTCAGAGACCTTCTGAACATAAGGTACTATAGACTATATGTACAATTCGTAGATGGAACGTGAATTTTTTCGAGCTTTACTCGATCACCATTGGATAATCGCTGCTTCACACGTACTTAAGCTATTGACCATATGAAACCTCGAGAAGGCTTTAGTCCTTTAGGAACGGCAGTTGATCTATCGCATAACGCAGCTCGCAAGGTCGCACGATTTTCGTTATCCAGTTGGAATTCTTCCTCCATTCGAAATTAGAACCTAGGTTTTTTGCGTTACTCTGATACATCATGCTTTTCTTTACATGGGCATGTTTTTCGTGCACTCATGACTTTTCTGTACGGATAACAGTTTGAGGACGAAATGTAATCTTCTTTTGGCTCTTACAGCGTTCTTTATAAACCTTTTGAATAATCAATTACAGCATTGAAGTACTCGAAATTTGGGCTATCGAATGATTATTGAGAGTTTGGCGAAGAGTTGCGTACAAGCCCCAGCCGAGCAAACAAAGCAAATTGAGTGTAAAACATTATTTTAATTTCGCTTCTACAACATAAGAAAAGTGTTGACCAGCAGAAAAGGCCTACAAACAATCGTGTACCTCAGTTGGTACACGTCATTCCTTAGAAGCTAAAAAAGTTTATTAGAATCTCTGCTTCATTTCTACTTTCACCTCGGATCTATCTATCATGGAGGAGATAAAAAAGGACCCGTGCTCAAGTTTATGATTCGTTGCCCTGAAAGAGTAATTCGGGTAGAAATCATTCGTTCAAAACCCTGCTGGTTGTTTTTCCCATTACAACCATGCGCTAAAAAACCGATCTGGTGACAGTATTACACTTTAAATCAAATTTCAGACATTAATGCATTTGCCACTTTATTCCATCGACCACGTGTGTAGTCACAGGACGCCTCTAACCGATGCGCCAGTCACGGAACTGCTCTAGTTTTAGGTTTATCAATTTCTGAGGTTTAAATGAAAGCACGTTATAAGAATGTGCAATATATATTATTGTCCTTGATTTTACTTCGGCAATCTCCATTGCCGATGAAGCGCTTAACAACCCGTAAAATCACCGCAGCTGACTGCTATTCTCTGGCTGGTGGTGTTAAGGCAGATGACGTACCCCGTCCACGCGATCTTTGACGTCTTAACGTCATTTCGTTGTTACACCATCGTCGGACGGTTCGTCTATCAATCGTATGATTCCCTACGGTACTGTAACTGAAATAGATGGAATAGCAAGGCATCAATCCTCCCTCCTAACCACCACTGTCATCTCTAATTTCATGGAATATCATGTTTGACCAACGTCAAATAGTAACATACTAAAGGCACAATAGTTATTATCGACACGGGATGCTGAGATATGAAAAAACACAGATTATCGAGTGAGCTTCGAACCTGCGTTTACACTCATTGGTGACTCAGTTCACCAGTCGAAGCCGTCTTTTGTGTCTCTCAACCATGTCATCTACCGGCTGTTTTCTTAGCAGAATTCTCATCGCTTGAGAGAATTATCATACCATTCGTTTCGAGTGTTTTCTTTGGACCATCCCCAAATTTCAATATGCTTGATCATTATTTCCGAGCCATGAATGTGATCTGTTATAAGCACTTATGCAGTGCAATACATGTGTTTCAGCCCTGAAGCTTCGTGAGTGGACGGTGTCTTTCGTTTGAACCAATCCCTTCTTGGGGAGAACCCCTTTACATAGAGGAACCGTAGACGTAATATTTAAACGCGCCATTAAGTGATAAAATCACCAACCGGGCAGTGTCGTAGACTTGATTGCTTTTAGATGGTAATCGTGAAATATTACATTGTGTATTGCACTGTATAAGTGCCCATAACAGGTCACATACATGACTCAAAAATATCAAGCAGGCATATTGAGAGAACATTCACTCGTTTGTTTTGTTGATAATCGGCAAAAATTGCACATTCTAAATTAAGTGGAGCAGTGTTTATCAACTCTTTCAAGAGAAATCCACTTTCTCAATAACTGACGGTAAATCCTCGATCATCAGTATCTCAAAAGTTCAGAGCACTATAGGTTCAGGAGACTTTGGTCTATCGCATCATTTGCACCATGATTTCTACTCACTGTTCAAGGGTACACAGTTTAACACAGTGAGTAGAGGTGCATAATATTTTGCATTTGGTTGCTGGTTGGATCTTGCTGTTGAGATTCAACAATTCTTCTATCTATCCTATGTTGACAAATTGGTAGCAGACTTGTCTGAGAGCAAATGGTTCCCTGAAGTCCACAGATGGTGACGATCTACCTCTACAGGTGTCTCTTCCATGAAAAATTCAACTCGATCAGCATTCAAAGTCACTCGTGAGGATGACCAAAACCCTCAGCCAGCAGCCAAACCCACGCGAAAATACGAAAACTTTTATGAATGATAGGCGCAAGGAAACAAATCACATGCAAGGAGTGCCGAGGTTCGCAAATCATGTGACGTCGTATGGCGTCGAAAAATACTTAGTATGGAAAATAATTTTTTTTTCTCAAATTACCATCGTCACATTCATCACACTGAGGATCCTAGCACTTCCTTCATTTGATTCACGTCGTCGCATCTACCATCCACGGTCCGATATATTTTGCATGGTTCGATTGCTGTTTAAGAATTTTTTGATCCTTGACACAAATATCGCTGATTACTGAGTTCGTCGATTCTCTCTGGATTCTTGGGTTCGTCGAGCTGGGATGCTGTCACATAATTATCTTACGGACCGTCCTTTTTTCCCACCAACACTAGTGTAAGGTTGGCATCTCTCCTTTCAACTGCGGTGATCGACATTCAGGCTATTTTTTTCCTCGGAGTTTAAACGACGTGCTATACAAACCATATCCAATATCTTGCCAATACCATATGCACACACCGAAGTTTGAAGAAGAAATATTAACCTTGACAAGTTTCAATTAGAGAAAAAGGACAGTTCATAAAAGATTTTCCAACATTCATGCCGAGGTTTACTGGAAGTTGGACTTTTGCGTTGTTGCTATATAATTGAAAGGTAAGGAGCTTGCCTTAGATGAGCGTGAATTTTCAAGACCTGCTTTTACAAGAGCCTTCACTGCTACCAATAATATACAGTATGGTCCGTATTGATGTAAAGTTCGATGAGACCGCTATTGTCGTGACGCACTACTTTTACTGAGGTTACGTCGACGCCTAAGTATTGAATTGTTAAGTTTGAGGGAATTAAGCTATGAGGAACCGTTAAATATTCTCTTAATTTTACATTACTTTCTTCGCAACGTCCTCAATCCGTACAATCGCCACCCTTCCCGTAAGCTAAGCTATCACAATTTTAAATTTTACTTAAAAGTCTTCAACCACCTTCCTCTATCGCGAGAACAACATAATGCACTCATTGATATCATAACTAACAATTTATATTACAGGCTTCTTAGTGAACAAACCAAATTATGATTTACATGGTCAATATCTATATAACAATTATAATACAACATGTGCATGTTTTTGGTATTTATGAGTTCAAAAGCACAGAGACAGAAAACTATTTGACATGAGAACATTGAAAGTGAAGTAATCACATGAAAGTATTCTTCAGACAAAAACATGAGGACTTCCAGGAAAAAGCAGAAAGATAATAAACTAATTCTTTTATAGCATAACAACAGAGTATTATTTGAGGTCAATGACTGACCTGTAGATTCTGGAGGATGAGAAATAAATCAGACTTATTTGAAAAATCGATTCTATAGTCTCTAGGCCTGTGAGGCGAGCTGAAACTCACTATAATACAACACGATACCCTGTGGGCGTAGTCACTTCGGATACTCCGGCAAAACTGTACAATGACCGATTTTTATTTAAAAGTTGATTGATAGCCCGAAAGTCCTGAAACATTTTAATTGAAGAACCTTCTTTTGTACAGACGAGGATGAAAAGCATTAAAATCATACTCGACTAGGGCTTTGTGATACTTTGTATCGTACGGATGTGACGTCAGCTCGTTGAATGTGTGGTAGTGGGTTGTACGGTACGACCGTCACCTGAATGTGTGGGGAAGTCATACGAAGAAGAATATCACAATTTTCTTTACAATATGGTTGATCACAGCCACGAAATAAACATAAAAGTTTGAATAATACCTTGTCTGAAAGACATCTTTTCAAAGGAGTTCCACGGGGAATTCTTCGAGGAGGCATTGGTGTTAAACTAGACAGCGGACAATTATCAGTTATCCGCTTCATGAACTCTTCGACCCTTCAAGTATTTCAATATGAAAAGCTTAGTTTTCCTTGTTGTATATAGTCTGTTATGCAACTTAAATTGCACCATTCCCAATAAGGAGACGTACCGTGGAAGAAACACTTTGTTATAGTAGACTATCAGATCCACATAATGCCCCGAAACTGATTCTGGTCGAGGAGTAGTAGAATTTGTCGCTACCACGTAACCATCTCCAGCAGTCGCGATCCCTGGAGATGATCCAACAGCCGAACGACTTCTGAGAGGCAACGAATCTGCCCCAGATGATGAGTCCAATGAACTTCCATCATCGTTTAACAAGGTGTCATTCGCTGCGCAACTGAAATTGTTGTAAGGAATAAATCTATTGCAAAACATAGCATAAGCAGTATTAGGCTGTATTGTTAATCATTTATTCATGTCTAATGATATCACTTAGTACGGTTATTATCTATATACATAGAGAAACCAAATAATTTCAATAGCCTAGTTGCAAATATTACCCTACGCCGCGTGTCCCTGCGTGTTGCTCCTAAGACCAATGAAAAGTGCATAAAACGTGATTTGCGTTTGATAGATCTGTTTATCTTAACGTCTAAAAACTTCTCCTTATTTCTCTTAGCTCGCATACGCTTGATAATTTCCTACACGCTCATACGCTTTTGGTGCATAAAAAATTCTTGTATTCAAGAAAAAAGACAACAACATACTTCACAGTTATAACCGAAGTTCTTGCATATAAGCTGATGGAATCGCGTGGTTTTGCGTACACATACATGTACGTATGTATACATATTCATGCATGTGTACAAACATATGGTATATATATATATATATGCATATATATACATATATATATATACATTTATAACATATGTATACCATATACTGTACACGAGACTGCAAAAAGATATGGGTAAGAGCACATGAGTTTTTTTACTGAAATTTCTGTGACCAATCGGCCCAGGTTTTGATGTCTTCTTGGTGATTTGCAACCTCATTATTTGCAGGAAAACCTTATTACGAAAAACAAGGGAAGAAATGCGTGGAACATTCCGATGAGTCAGATACCAATTAATTACAAACACTCCAGGGGTGAACTTTTGAGCTCCAAAACTGACCATTGGAATAGGTGTGGTTCTTATAGATAAGGCTCCGTCGTAAGAGTACTAGAAAGAAAAGAGAAAAAGGAGAGAATTGAGAGCGCAATGGTTTGCGATGCCTGCTTTGAAGACGCAAAGGTCTGTCCACTCCCCAACGTTCTCTCGCAAGTCCACATTATGGGCGCCTTAACTAGGCTTCCCCCAAGATCGCAAAGAGAATCCAACAGAGCAGCATTTTACAAGATTCATATAAAAGACGAAATTCTCCGACAGAACACGGAAAATGTCCGAAGATTTTTGTGAAGGACGAGTGTGAGGAAACGAAGCGAGTGCGAGAAGAATTGAGGTACGCACAGTTTTTAGGGTAACAGATCATGTAAAAAAAGGCCGCTAATCCGCTAATGACTTACGTTGGATGAACATCATTCTATACCACGCCCCAAAAATAATAGCTTGGTGAAAAAAATAGTTGCGGTATCAGGTTACGCTAAAAACGCAATTACTTTTATCATGTGTTTCAAATGGCGATAATGGATCGGTGATCGATACTGAGTTATTCTGCAACATCACATTACATAAGGTGAAAAATGCGCATTGAAATTCTGCATAATATAACCACATTTATCTAGGAATATATTACAACATCAAATGGCCCTTCAATACCTAAACTGCAACTACTTTTTCACATGTTCATTAACTGAATGCATAGAATATACTAGCAGTGTAAAGCCAATAGAATTGTCTTTCCGACAAATCTGAAGCTAATCTACTGGTATCGCGAGGATGAAAGGGCTTACAACTAGGTGCTGGATAGGAACAATGACCATGTGGATGCACTGCACCTCCTAATTCTCTCCAAAGACATTGTCAGAGAGAATGTTTTAAGGCATTTCGAGGTTGGTACGTTAGTGGCTTACGTATGTACTGGGGGTTTCGCCCGCCTCGCCAGTGCCACATACCCGGTTCGCAGATCCCGCTACTGACAGTAGTTTCCTATTGAGGAATAAAAAACTCCATGTTTCTCACGTAACTTTAGAACTCACATGCTGGAGTCTACACGAACCATACGGTAGACATTTGAATGTGACTGTGGCTGATGACGATAGTGCGCCATTATGTCGAGGAACGAAATATCAGTCTTGTTTGCCTTACATACTACATAACTGCAATGTACGTGTGTTTTAGAGCTATTAAAAATTATCACATTCATTTCTCCAACCTGTGAATTACTCTGACATGATTCAATCACGATTTCTGATAATTGATTGTAAGAAAAATGCCTAATATAATAGGAACGACTGTTGAGGCGACATACACTATACACAACAGATTCTGATCCAGATGGCGATCCATGAACAACGACCATTCTTGCTTCAATATGTGCTCAAGAACTGTCCACATCATTCGTTTACCTCGGTCATCTATTCGAATTCTTTCACATATATCCGAAAGACGTATAGAAGCCAGGTAATAGACCTAAACTGTTTTACTATACGTTACGTAGATAATTCAGATATCTCTTGCTCTTTCTGACTGAGCTTTATACGAAATTTTTATGATATCATTTATTCAAAGTGCTGACGTTTCGGCGGTTCCGGTTTTGAAAGCTGTCGAAACGTCAGCAGTTTTAAAATTTATATCCTGAAACCTTGTGTCAAGCTCAGTCAAAAAAAAAGGAATTATTGAAGCATGTCGATGTTAAAAAAATTGTCGGTCTTGGGTCGGTAATCACTGCAACATTTTCTTTCCATTCCAAACTAATGAATGGATTAATACTCGACTGAACTCACCTTACTGAAGAAAGATTTTTGAGCATTACAAGGAGGTGGCTGAGTCTGGGAAAAACTATTGCGTTCCACGTCGAAACGCCTAAAACATGGAAATTTCAATACAAAATGCTCCGTGTACATTTCCCTATCATAGCAATAATCAGAAGTATAGCTTATTGTCGTGAACACACATTCTCTTCGATGGTGAAGTAATGGTGGAGACACTTTTTGCATTACCCCATGCTTCGTCGCAACTTGGAACGCTATCAGGTTTTCTGTTCAATAACGTCCACAGAGGGCTATCGCGGGACCAAGCCAATTCTTCCAAAACTCGTTCTTCCACCTTTAAAAGAAGTCTGAAAACTAGGTAGCAAAAAAGACCTAAACCATGAAGATTTGAGTCTAACCTTGTTCAGGTGGCGAACCATCTCTCTTGTGAGACGAGGCTCGTTTCTCACAACTACTTCAATAATTTTTTGGAAGCTAACCGCAGGTAAACCGCAAACCTAAATTTGGATACATTAATACATAACAGCTACGTGTTAAAGATCGACAATCGTGCTATAAGAAAATCAGTGATACTCCGTCATCGGGAACCTTTTCCAACCCCTTGAAAACGAAGCTTTTTTCTCGCCTTTCTTTAGACCTTCAGTAGTAAACAGATAACTTAGCTCTCGGCAAATTAGAAAAAAAACCGCTTGATTTAAAAGAAGGTTTTCTCAAAGAGTCGTAGCAGCGAAAAGCTTACCAACTCACCTTCAGCGAGCATCACCGCAGGTCTCCCTAAACCGCTAAGAAAGGGCGTTTTTATCACTTATATAAGATTTTTCCCGCTTCCTGATCATATGTGGGACTTCAGCATTAGAAATATAAAGTAACTTTGCTCTACCGATCTGTGTACATTAGAATATAAATTGTCCAAATAAATCCGCTGCGAATTCTAAGCAATGGGCTGGATATTGAGAGTGGGAAACGTAATCTTCATTTTGATTTTGAACGCTCTAATCAAACCTGTTCAGACACCAAACCAGCTTCAGAATCATCAAAATTATGCTATCAAATAACTACTAAGTTTGCAAAAAGACCATCCATAACCCTACTCGAGCAAATATTGAACGTTGATTGTGAATCGTCATCACACTTTCGATAATATAGCGCTCTAACATGGCTATTTCAAGAAAGAAAGAAAAAAGAACCATAGTTTTGTAATCGCCATTTCCAAAGGTATCAAACAGCTGCTGATAGTCAGAGGAAAAAATAGAAGATGCTGCTTCCCAAGGGTTGAAAGATAGGTTCCTATTAGGGAATTACAGTGGAAAGTCGTCATAACTACTATTGACATTTGCATGGAGATTTCAAAATATTCAACCTCTAAACACCACGGGAACACCCGCTCACTGCCTTGAACAAAAAGCGCCAATTCCATTGCACAACAAAAGACTGCTGACAAAAATTCTTCTTTTCGAAGAAGACCCTAAAAGACTATATATGCCAGATCTGCTAATATCAATAAAATCCACATAATTCGTTTTTTTTTTTAGAAAAACCGCTCCTACCTCTAGATCTCGCTCTGGATTTCTCTTCCTTTCCTCTAAAGTGATCCTCTCTACGAGTACAAAGAAAAGCGTCGTCATTGCCTCACGAACTTCCTCGGCAGAATGTGATACAGTGGGATCGAATTCTTCATCACGATCGTTAAATTCGGCAGCAACTCGTTCAACAAATCTACAAGTACTAACTCCATAGTACTACCAAGGACAATACTGCTATTAAGTTTGCCGAAAACTGAAAGTGAAGTACACGATTAAATATTAACCTTTCACCCATCATCTCTGCACTCAGAGCAATGACTGACAACGGATTATCTCTCATTTGGAAGCAACATCGTTCAAGTGATGATCCCTCCAACTTGAAGTCCTTCGGAACTATAGGACTCAATCGTTGAGCTGAAGTAGCTGTAGTATCCGGCAGTACTATTGGACAAAGCGGTCTCAGTTGTTGAGATGAAATCACGTAACTAAAATTACATTTACAAACGCTTCTCAATGAGTCGCTACAATCGACTTTTTCAACCGGACCTTTTCGCGTCACTTCTGGTCGGAGAGCGCTTCACTTCAGCGAGTTTCTCTAAGCAGTTCTGAATTACATAAAGCTCACAAAAACAAAACAGTCGAGTACTGAGATAAATGAGATTATAACCGTACCAATCACTCCATGAATCTTTTCGAAAGCAGAGAGAGAATACACACCTGAGTGGACATTGTCAGTAAAAGTTCGGCGTCAGCAAATCGGCCGTCAGCAGATCCACGTCTCAGCACTTCAACTGCCATAGCTAAAATGATTCCTATGGAACTATAAACAGCTCTGGAAAAGCAAAAGAAAAAACACTTTGAAAGCCCGACTTTTACTAAAGTGGCCTTATATTAATGAAATTTGCGCGATGTTGATATTTCTCCCTTCAAAATTGATAAACAACGATTCAACAAACTCCTCTTTCTCACCCATTCTTTTCAAGTAGAAAGGACAATTCATAAAAGGGCAAATTTATTGTTTTCGAAGTGTCCTGTGAAATAAAAATCGCTTACAATCATAAGCAGGATCAAAAACGTTTGCAATATCAGCTGGCAGAAACGTGCGCTCGTCAAGTTCTCCTTTCGTTAACATTATGTCATTATACATGTTGTTGAGTGAAGTGCTGAAAATGTAATAGATTGTTCAATAAACCTCAACGACCTGTGCTCGATAGAGTGATAGCGCATCAAGCCTCTGTGATGCAATGACTAGCAAGCAGTCCATATAGAATGGACGCGGGTTCTACTACAGTCCGAGGTCAAGAAATTTGCACATCACTCAACATGATTGGATATAAAAATTCAACACTCACAGATAGTTTTCGTAATTCACACGTATGTTGAGATCGCTGTGGTCAAGACATGGTAATATGCTTGCTCGCTTCTTATTAAACCAATGCGTTCGAAAGTGTTTCGCATCTATCAATACACCATCGAAAGATCGACAAAGAATCTCAAGGACCCGTACGCCATCCTTGCTCTCATTCATATGAGTAACTGAAAAAATTACAATTACTAAACTCTTGCAGATATGTAGATGTTTCAGGCCAATTCCTTTATCTCAACCAATTTTGAACCTCTTGAGGATGAAACTTTCTCCGCTTTTTTCGGATTTTTAGTAGTCATCCAACAGCTTGAATCTCGGAAAATTCAGTACTATAGTTTTCTCAGTTTTGCAAATGTCTCCTTCGAGCGCTTCAGGTCCGAAAACATTAGTTTTCACACTCGACACGGAATTTTTGCTAGGCTAGGGTTTGTGAAGTTTTTTTATTCACTGAGTACGGACTATGACATACCTCCAACTCTGTCCATGGCACTCAGCTTAGAGTCAGTAATGCCGAGTGACTAGTAATGTCTGTTATCAGGAAGAAGATTACTGATTCGATCTCCTCCAACAACGCTTCACAGCAAATTTCTTGGTGCTACTTTTGTATTCTACTTATTTGCCTCCAGTTCAGTAGTTGAACAGAATTGAAATTATGCTGTGAAGCGTCGAGGGAGAAGATAGAAGCAGCAACCTTCCTGCCCATAACTGCATTACTAACCACTCAGCGCTGTACTACGACTGATCGATTCGAAAAACGCGCCAATTTTATTTCGCTACTTTAGTGCTCTAAAAAGATCTTTTGAGAAACCAAGAACACTTCCAGAAATTTTGAGATTCAAGCTATCAAATGCTTGCTGAAAGTGCGAAAAAAGCGGGAAAGGTCTTGATCCTAAAAGAATAATAACCGGACCGATAAAGGAACTGAAACAGTTTTCACTTCGGTAAACTACACTAAGAAGACGTAGATGTTTGAATCAACTGCACACAATACAAAATGTTACTAAAGTTACGTCTAACCAGATTCCTGATCAATGTAATCATCACAGCCATGGAAACAGAGATCTTTGTACACCCATTCCGTGACACACAGCAATAAATGAAAAGTGGTCAAGAGATCCTCTGACGGTAATGACTCTGTAAAAGAGCTGATATACATCCTAAGTGAACATCTCCTGAACCAGAATATGGGAAATGCTCACTTTTCATAATTATAATGATTAACCACATAAGGGAAAACAAATGACTCGAGTCGAATGATTTCTCCGAATCCCTACCAACAAACTGGAATAGGCTTCGAAAAATTGGTAGGAATTTCTTGAAGATGACCACCGAAACCGATAGCGATGACTTAAAAGTAGTAATCTTCATTGATTTCGTTATTGATAGAGTTACGAAATGAAGCAAAAAAAAATGCCATATGTTGTAGAACCTTTAGGAGGCATATCCTAGCACATCATAAGCGTTCAAAAAAAGAGGTATCGTCACGGGAAGATCCACCGACCTGAATTTTGATAGAGTGCTCTAGAACCTTCTTCGATGATGTAGCGATATCTATCCATCGATTCAGTTTATCAAAGAACTCCATTACACTATAAATTAGTCAGACTTTTAGATACGGATAACTATAAAAAGTCTAGTAAATATGGATTTCACCTGACGCTACAGATCTTCAAAATATTTAACATCGAGTATGGAAACGGTCGCTGTTGAAACTTCTCTGTCTCCAACATGACACAATAGAAAGCACAAGCCACGTACGCTATGATCTCATCCTGCAACAAACATTTACATTCAAATAAACAAAAGCTGCTGTCTAGTTTGACACAAGTACCGTCTGATGATTCTATGTAATAATAATTAGAATCAAATAAGGCTTACGAACGTAGGTTTCTGTCAAAACAGAATGTAGTTCAAACTAGCGAAAGCATGATAGAAGAACAGTAGCAAGAATCCCGGTAGTGCACCGGTTGTGAGGAGCCCTTGGAAAAAGTGAGACGCGAGTTTGACCCCCGTCAGAAGTTCAAAATACTGCACATCACTCAATATTCGCAAAAATATCGTAGTTACGACGTAATTTTTATTTACGTGACCCATGATCACGATTATAATTGTGCGAATCTCAGTACTTCTAGCATACAATTCGTTCTTCGTCTTCTACTTGAATGACGTAGAATACTGGTCGAGCATGCCTCATTGCAATCTCGAGGATAGCCTGACTGTGGCGCTCCATGGGGCGTCCCTATTGACTGCCGGAGAGTATTGGAGGGCAGAGTTCAGCTCTACGCTACCGAGGACAGGGCCGATGGTTTGATCTTGCGCTCATGGCTCACCAAGCCATCTACACTTCGGGGTCGGAATTAGTACCAAACTGGTTTCAGACTTGTCTGTAAGGATATGTAACACTGATTCGATGGAGAGGAAGACATATTTAAACAAGTAAGGCCGTATGCTACTGGGATCACAGAGATGTACCAAGATAATCGGACCTTTTAAAGAATACGGAAAACACAAGCAGATACTGAACCTGTAGTATTCATTTATATCAAACCTAAATATTAAAAAGTATCATCAAATATAAAACTGAAATTCAAAAGATTATCATTAAAAATAGTAAAAAATTTCCTTCCCTTTCCTTGTCCTACACCCTCATCTATAAAACTAAATGATTTGGGTGCCATTATCTCAGGACTGTGTCTTCTTCTAATCTTAGTTTAGCCCTGCAAAACAGCCTACGAGGCTGCATCCGGCTATTGAGTGTTGTGAAACATATGGAGCTTTTCGCACACAAATACAGTACCGAGTGGCTAATCCCAGGAGAATGGGAGACCTTCTTGGCCTATGGCAGGGTCCAATCTGTGATGATTGAAGTAAAATGACACAGCAACTCTGACCACTTCGCCAACCATCCTCGTGTTAGTTTATATCTTCAGCCACGGGTGCGACATTTTGCATATGTAATGCTAGAAGCGATTTAAAGATGTTAAAGGGAGTGAAAAGAGTATAATCGTGGTGATAAATAAGTAAGTGAACATAGCACCAATCTCTTAGAAGGAAGCGCCCTTAAATCTGCGCAAATCTAGAGAGTTTTTACTAAAAGCTCTGAATTTCCCGACTATCGTAAAGCGACGATTACCATTGGGTGAGGAACGTCGTAGTGAATCTCACGAAAAACGGAGATCTTCACAGAAGGTTTTATAAGTACATTGAAAGTTCAAAAGCCCCTGCCGTTGATAAATGCTGAGGGATGCACCATGCATTCGTCTTCAATTTTTAGCTCCGTCAGCGGTGATTTAATCCATGCATATCTGGCCTTTACAATGAGTTGCGATGGCCCACTAAAGACCATGTCAGTGCTGTTTACCATCCCAGATGAGTCTCGTAGCAATTTTGCCAACTCCGGAAGGAAGGAAGATTAGGTGAACCATGACCGCTAGATCGAAAAATTGACCTTATGTGCGACTCATAGCACCTCCAACCACTGCATCACACGCGCTCTGTAAGTTCATTAGGTTCATTTAAGTGGTTAGCCCAATTTCATGATTGCCATCAATGATATCTTTTTAATACAGCATTGTAGCTATAATGAAAAATCAGTTGAGTAAAGAGAATCTAATAAGAGAGACAAGAGATGCGAAAAAATAAGAATAAGAAGGAAATGTTTAGAACTATGGGGATAGTAACTCATAGTTTTTCTTTATATATCGAAAACAAGGCTCTTATAATACGATTTACTCAAATAGGTAACATTTTGGTGGCGGTTTTGCCTTCCTCAAAGTCGCTTTTTATGAACCTTTTGCTGAGTTATCCAAGAGAAACCAAAAGTTAATAGTACCCGTGGATTGCCAATGGACACTTGGACAACTCAGTGGAAAGTTAAATAAAAAAAAGGCTCACAAAAAGGTGAAAGCGAAAAAAGGTCGGCAGCTCAGATAAATCGTATTGAAAGAACTTTGTATCTCACTTACAAAAAAGTGTGAGTTTTCGTAGAATACGAAAGGTAACATAGAGTTGGTGTTGGAAGTGAACTAGTAAAATTCACAAACTCACATCCAAATCGACTTTTTCGCTCATCGTACAGACTTGAACCCAAACGCTATCTCTTAACATCTCACTCATGTTCGGATCTATTGCTGTACATATATGAAGAAATCCGTCATCCGGTGGTGGAATCTGAAGAACTGAAATTTGTCGACAAGATAAACTGCGATTTGAATAAAATAGTAGCGATATACCTCGCTCGAGTATTCAAGAAGTTCCTCCTCAACTTGATCTTCGCTTGTTTCATTGGAGAGCTAGAAAGCAAATCATTACACGCTATCACCAATTATTTGATAGTGCGGTAGTGCGGCTGGTTGAGCACCCCCCCCGTAAAGGGTGAAAGGTGGGTTCGAGTCCCACCCGATGCCAAAGTTTTGTCCATTACTCAATAATTGATTTGTACCAATATTCGTTACGACAAGGTCCTTCCAACAATATGCGAGTTATAATATGTAAGAAACTAATATCATATACAATAGCAAATCTCTAGGAATAACTTATTTACTTCGCTATTTGGAAGGTCCACTTCACGAATTGTGCGGATCTCAGCACATCAAAATGTTCTGCTTTAGTCGTCTGGTTTCCTGGAGTCTTAAGGTAAACCTACGCAGGGCGTTTTCAAGACGTCACCACATTAGAGCAGTCGCCGGCCCTTTGTGGATCAGAGGGAGATCAGCACCTAATGACTAGTGACCTTCAAGACAGCGGTCATTACTGATAAAGTTTACGCTTAGCTGGGCTTTCCGGTGAAAATGCCGGACTGCTTCCTAGCACGCGTAGCCCTACTAGGGGACTGAGCCCCCTCCTCCTTTCCCCTGCTGTACTTCACAGGCCGACACACAGGAACACCTCTTACCCATGATGAGGCATTAAACCATCTGGGAGGTGATCTGAGAGCAAGTCATCCACTAATAGATTCGACTTCGATCGTGAAAATTCAAGAGACCACTAAAATAGCATTTTTCTATTTTCAGAATGTATAACATTATACCAATACATTCTTTTCTCAGACAGAACGATAAATTCAGATGAAATCTCAAAATTGCTATGTGAGCCAACATGTCATGTGGTCCATTATGGGCTCTTCTATAGCCCGATACACGTGTATCGGCCTTGAGCAACTTCGTCCATTAGGCAGGTCCTTCGTCTTGAGCCGATCCTCTCGGGGGCCCCTTCATCCCTTATAAAGAGGTAAACGACGAAACGATTCACACAATTGCCTTCAAAGGAAAAATCACTAGATCGACAGTGTTGTACCTTCGATTGTTCATGGCTGGTATTTTTGAACATTATACCGTTTGTTTCGAGTGTTTTCTTAAGACCATGCTCAAACCTCAATATATCTCATAATTATTATTTGAGCCAACATGATCTTGTGATTTTTCACTTGACGGCGATTGTGCAAGTCGTGCGTCGTCGCCTACCTCTTTGTAAGGGGATGTTGGAGCACCCGAGAGAATTGGCTAAAGACGAAAGGCCTGCCCGACTATCGAGGCTGCAAGACTGAAACACGTGTATCGAACTGTACAAGAGCCCATAACAGACCATATGACATGTTGGCTCAGATAATAATTGAGATATATCTAATTTTGAACGTGGCTTAAAGAAAACACTTGAAACTAGAGGTTAAATGAAATCATAAAGAATTTCTTTGTTTGACCGTTTTTTAGCACTGATATTGTGCTATGACTATGGATGCAATGATGTTGAGTGGTATGCAAAGCTCTGAGCCACGGCCGGAAATCGAACCCGTGTCTCACTCTTACCACAGGCCCCTGCTAACCTAGTACACTACTGGGCTCCTGATCTGCTATAATTCATTCTGCGACACAATGATCTAAAGTATATTTGTTCGCAATAATAACGCAGTTACCTCAAACGTTTGAGCCTTCAGCTCCTGATCAACCTCAACAACCTCCTCATCCACTTCAGCCGTCTCCATTGTGTCTGGACAATGTAGTGCTAGTGAATTAGTCCAAAATAGGACGTCCTGAAACGAGAAGTTTAACGTATAGAAAAGAGTTAAGTCGACGAAAGCCAAGAAAAGAAAAAGGTTGGATGAAGGGCCCAGTTTTCTGCTAATGATTTTTGGAACATTTTTCAAAATATAGGATTGGCAAGAAATTTTCCAGACTTTTTCGTCTTCCTAGATATTTTTTCATGTATTCCTTTGTTTTTACTATCGTTTACTCCTTTGTTTTTACTATCGCTTACAGCAGCTTCTTGCGGTTATTTTGACATGAAACATTTTTCGATTTGTCTTGAGACGGAATTGTCTCGAGAGCAAAAACGATTGTCGATGCCTCACGCGAGTATCGTTGCGTGCCAAAGGAGGAATTGAACCCAAACGATACTCGTGGCAGCACCAACAATCGCTTTTTCTCACAAGACAATTCCATCTTAAAAGGAATCTACAAGTGTCACATATCAGAACAATTGCAAGAAGCTATTCTGAACGATAGTAGAAACAAAAAATTGAATGCATGAAAAATAATCAACAAAAACGAAAAAGTCTGAAGAATTCTCTTCAACCTGAGAACAGAACCACAAGTCTTACGTTCACGCTGTACTAGATCTAACTTCCAAAAGAAACGCTGACGCAGCTAAAAAGGATAAAGGATGAAGCTCTTGGCGTTTAGCATTTCCTGAAGGATACGCCATGCATTCGATTCCACTCGTAGTATCGTTTGCGGTGATAAGATTGCATATCTTTTTTTTTTACAATGACCCATTGCTATCATCCAAAAAGAGATCGTTGTCAATTCAAGACTCCGGAGTGATTTAGAACATGGAGCTTTGACTATGGGATTGAACCATCGATTTTTCGACCAAAGTGCCACAGAGCACCTCTAACCAGTGCGCCAGACGTGGTGCCACGTCCGATTCACTGATAGATTCGCTAACAAGAATGACTTTTCTTCGCTAGAAGGCCTCTTTCAAAGCTTCTTTCAAGCGGATATCTTCAGGAATTCTAACTAAATTTACAGATATTCAGTTTCACTGAAGTTGTGAATCTAGAGAAATTCGTTAGGCTTATTTGTGAGGACGCTGGTGCAAGCAAACGAGAGTATACCTCTACACCCTCTGAAGAAAGGCTTAGAACATTCCATCAGATTTTATCGAAATTTTGAGCGAGGTCTCAAGATAGTCGATTGAAAGATATTGTTACATATGCTTCATAACAGCCGTAAGTCAAGCAATCGCCAATCAATCACTCCAAAAGTATGCCACACCAAGTACTGTTTCACTTGACCAGGAGTAATACTTCTTTGGCGCATTACCATTAGCTGTAGGGGCAAGTCCCCATACTCCTAACAGTTCCATTGAAACCAAATTACTCCCATGAACACGACAAACATCGAAACAGTAAATAATGCAAGAGTAGCAAAGTGGTATTTCTGCTACTCTACTAGTCATAATAAAAAATCGAACCACCTCAGTTATGAGGGGACAGAAGAAAAACCGACCTCATTCGCTGGAGAGGAATTTTTCATGGCAGCATTAGTAACCATTGGAAAGCTGACATTTCAGACTACAGCCTCACGTCGCCGGTTCTTGAAAAACGACTTTCCCTAAAGTTGCTACAGGAGGAGATTTATTGGTTTCAGAGACGCATATTTCTCGTCCGACAAAGCTCTTTCTTTGGTCTATTAGTAGTCATTCGATAGCGTAATCGTTCCTGATTCCAACGCTGTGATTATATCCTGGAAAGACCGTTTCTCTGCAGCAGAGCAGTTAAAATAAGTTGAATTCCCATTTGCGATCAACGGCGTCTTTGGCCAAGTCACGTGAGACTGACTGAGGCACCACGTTCGATGAGGCGATGATCATCGATTTTTTGGGCATATGAACGCGTAGGAAGTATCGCGTTAGAAGTTCAAGTGGCCGCCTCACGCACACACACGTGAATTGCCAAAAGAGGTCATTGATCGCAAATGGGAATTCAACTTATTTTACCTGCTGCCTTTCAGAGAAACAGTCTTTTTAGGATATAAGCACAGCGTTGGAATCAGAAACGATTACGCTATCGAATGATCACTATTAGCCTGAAGAAAGACTCTATACAGCAAGAAAAATGCGCGTCTGAAGGAAAGAAATCTCCTCCTATAGCAAGGTCAAAAAAAACCTAATCCGAAAACCAACGACGTGGGTTTTAGCTAAGTCTCAGCTTTCGAATGGTTGTCAACGCTCCTATGAAAAGTTCCTCTCCAGCGAATGAGATCGGTTTTTCATACGCCCCGTCATAATTGAATTGTACCAAAAAGGACATATGTGATATATTTTGGGGGTGCCGTGGCCGAGTGGTTGTGATGCTCTTCGCTGCGCTGCTTAAATCCGAGCTCCACCCCCAACCCCTCCCCGGCAGCGAACAACAACGTCTTATGGAACGCCACAGCCTGGCTATCCTCGAGATTGCAAGGAGCCTCGCTCAGCCAGTATTGTACGATGTTCAAGAAGAAGACGATTAAACGAACTGAATGCTAGAAGTACTGGGATCCGCACATAAACAAATACACTGTGAAGACGGATTTATATGGAGTAAAGAAGGAATACTATCACATTTTAAATTCTTATATTTTACTCCGGAATATTTTGGAAATATTTACAAAGTAGTAAGAAGTTTGTGAGGATACATTTAAAATCTTATTATCTACAAAATTAAATTTCGAGAGTTTACCTTCGACTGTTCATAAATAAAAATACTAAAAAGTAGTTTTACCTCAAAAACGACATAATAAACAATCAATGATCGATTGGTAATGGCCAATCAATAGTCACTAAATGAACATTATAATAATATAGTCATCTTATGATTAAAAGCGCTGGAAAGTTAATGGAGAATCGAACGAAGTACCCAAAAATAATCTATAAAAAGCGCAAGATGATTATTAAATTAGGTGACAAATTCTCAGGAAACTTCTAGGTCAAGGTGAATCAAGCGAACCATTTGTGGGGTTATACCCTGGGGGTTTTCTTGTGGACTAAATCGGGCCAACTAGTTGAATGGACGAAATCTTAATTACTGGAAACTTTTGTCGGTGAGTAGAGGTGGCGGGAGTTCCTGACAAGGCAGAAGCAGTTAGGCGTCACGGCGCGGGAAAGTTCGAACCGGCCGCGGCTGCTCCGCGCGCCTAAATGTCGACGCTTCAAACCGACATCGGTCATGGAGTTCGAGGTAGATGGGAGAAGACGGAAGGACTTCGAAGACGAAAAGATCCCAAGGAGGAAGAACGACTGTGGAAATCGACTCGAATCACTAGCAATGAAGAAGACGAAACTAGCCAAATTAGCCGTTCTACAATAACCACGTGGTACTAGCCAAATCATTGAGGCAAAACGGTTCTTTCTGATTATGAGGGAACAAATGAATAGCCGACCTCATTCGCTGGAGACGACCTTTTCATAGGAGTGTTAGTAACCATTCGAAAGCTGAGACTTGAGGCTACGGACCCACGTCGCCGATTTTTCAAAACACCCTTATATAACGCTGTAAACTCCACGCAAAACTCGGGCATATTTCTCGCCGAACAGAGCTCTTTTTTTGAACTATTAGTAATCATAAGATAGCGTAGTGCTTCCTGATTCCAATGCTATGCTTATATCCTGAAAAAACCGCTTCTCTGCAACGCAGCAGGTAAAATAAGTTGAATACGACGTGTGAGAAAGGACGATCCGAAGCCAATTCACGTGGCGGTGGGTGTGGCGGCCAACGTGAGAATTCGACTTCTTAGCAGTTACGCTGTAGCCTATTTTACCTATTACGTTTTAGAGAAACGGCCGTTCCAGGATATACGCATAGCTCTGGAATCAAATTCAATCACGCTATCAAATGATTGCTAATAGTCTAAAGAAAGAGCTCTATCCGGCGAGAAATATACGTGTCTGAAGCCATGAAATCTCCTCCTGTAGCAACGTCAAAAAAGTCTTTTTGGAAAACCGGCGAGGTGGGGCTGTAGCCTCAAGTCTCAGCTTTCCAATGGTACTAAAACTCCTGTGAAAGGTTGTTTTCCAGCGAATTAGGTCGGTTTTTCATTCGTCCCCTCCTAATCAGAAAGAACCAAGAAGACCATTACAGCAGTAAGAATACCTTCTGTGTGTTCTGGGACACAGATGATCGAGAGTCGGTAGTTCGATCCCGCGCCCATGGCTCACCAAGCCTTCCATGCCTCCGAGGTAGTGAGGTAGTAATAAACTTCTCTCTGAGGATAGCAACACTGACTTTATGCATCAGTATGCCACCGCGAGTCGTTATAAAGGTCAGATATGCATTCAGTCACCTCAAACGATGTTCGATGAAGACAAAATTGCGCATCTCTTAATCCTAATGCCAAGAGTTGTATCCTTTTTCCATCGCTAGATAAGTTCCTTTGAGGTAGAACCAATGCGTATCGCATGACACGTTCAATCCCCTCGGGACTCGGTGTATCATTTCTGAAGAAACAATTCCTAAAAGGCTTTTTCCGCTGAGTAAAAATTTCTACGCTGATTTTATAGAGACGCAGAAAACATATGAGAGGATGGAATAATGGAAAGGTAATTTCGTGATATAATCATGCCCTGACTCCTGCAAAGGCTCAAATACCGGGCATCTTGATTTCATTACGTAGTTCTATCGAGCCCCAGTGACACCGGATGGATGAGCACGCCAACATGACCGCGGTCGTCAAAAGTCAAGTTCACATCTTTGACGAGATTGTCCGCTTGTTATTCTATAACTCTCTGGTGGGACGACGATGACGTGAAGCTTGACATGACCTGTGCTCTTAAGAAGGGTGTGGACACTGGCATCGGAAGAAACCTCTCAGGCATCATAGGTATGAAGGAACGAACGTTTCCGATGGCGACTCGCTAGCGCACTGTTTTATTCCATTTTGAGCAATATTCCTACAGAACCGGGATATTGGTGGCTGCCAACAGATTGTATCATCACTCGGTGTTGTCCACCAAGCCCCCATCTGCGACATGTTTAGCCTGATAGTTCTGGTTAAGCTGTTTTCTCAAAGTTACGAAGTGGCAAGGACTTTCTTGGGTGGTAGCAGTCGGCGGTCGCACCTCCTGTGTACTGTAATGCGTTTCACCGCCTGCAGCTAGGCCTTTCTCGAAGTTTGCCACTGCTTTACCCCTAGCTCATAACATACCACGCGTGTTTTTCTTGTCTCACCTAAATCGAATACGAGCAAATGTTCTGTACAACTGGCCTCATACCGTCTACATAGCCGCGCGCAATCGACGAGTGGCGACGTCTTCGCTATTAGCTGTATGGAAGAGCTATCTACTGTGTATCTATCCACGACTTTAGCAACCCGAAATATCATTGAATGGTGGTCGAGAAAAATCTCCTTGCAATCTTAGACGTACGCGCGGTAATATTGCCGATGATGTTGTTTCCTGATGCACTGCAACGTTAAGCACTGCGCTAGCCTGCCTCCATAAACTCCTCGGCTACCCACAACTGATAGACAAACAAATGGAATTCTTTTATTATTATTTGAGCCAACATGTCATGTGGTTTGGTATGGGCTCTTGTACAGCCCGAGACACGTGTTTCGTCCTTACAGACTCATCAGCCGGGCAGAACCCGTCGTCTGTCGTCTTTTTATAGTCAGTTCTCCGGGAGCGTTACACTCCTTCTAGAGAGTTGTCGACGACGTACGTTTTACACTCTATGTCAGGCGAAATTTTCACCTAACACAGAGTGTTTTCGCACTCGATTGCTAGCTGGCTGGTATTTTTATCATATTATACCTTTCCTTAATGAAATGATCTATTGAAATTTGAGCGTGGTCTTAATAAAGCACTCCATGGAAAGGTATAATATGATAAAAATACCAGCCAACTAGCAATCGAATGCGAAAACACTCTGTGTTAGTTGAATGTTTCACCTGACATAGAGTGTAAAACGTACGTCGTTGATAACTATATATAAAGAGTGTAAGGCTTCCGAGAGAACTGACTATAAAAAGATCGACAGACGACGGATTCTGCACGGCTGATGAGTCTGTAAGGACGAAACACGTGTCTCGGGCTGTACAAGAGCCCATACCAAACCACATGACATGTTGGCTCAAATAATAATGAAAGGATCTATTGAAATTTGAGCGGGGTCTTAATAAAGCACTCGAAAGAAATGGAATTCTCTTGAACTTATTAGCATTTACTCATCTCTAAGTTATCTCCAAAATCGATATTGAACAGCACGTCCATGGAATCTGAGTGGAAGTCTGATGTTGTCCAATCGGAGAGCTGGAATGTAAATTTATTGATCAAAAACTCACGAAAATCAAAAACAAAATGGTCTTCAGGGTGCGGAGAGCTGATGGTCGACTCACAGGGTGTATCATTTACCGTCTAGCGCTTTGCGCTATATTGGTAGCAATTTTTCTATTCTTACTTAAACGTGAATCCGCATCAAAGTTTTTTAGTCAGACATTTTTGCTGGAAAAATGTTGCTTTTCTCACGGGACTATTCACAAAGATTCCATAGAGAAGTCGGGCTCGAAGTGTGCTTACCTCTCGATTCACAGGCAACACTGCTACAGAAGAGTTACATAATGAGGAAGGTAGAGAAAATGGGTGTTGGTTGTCTACTTTTACAAGAACTGTTTCTAATCGTAAATCGAAATGGCACCACCCACCTTACCGATGTCCATTCCTCTATTGCACGATAGACGTTCCAGCTACAGCTCTCGCAGTCACATCCAGGTACTCTTGCACGATGAGAACTGAGCTCTTGGAACACGTGCACACTCGAAAACTGAATGTGTAACTGTTTCGTTGATTTCAAATGGGCAGATGGTAGCTGGCACCTCGAGTACTGATCCGCCTACTTTTCCCATGGCTCGAATCTGGAAAAAACGCGCGTACCGTCTGCACTCTCCATCTAGATTGCCACGCTCTCGTGCCGAGTAACCAGTAACGGAGTGCGCGAGATCAAAGTAGATCGAAAAATTCAATGATGCCTTCAACAAAATTTGACGAGGCGGCCAGAAAGTCATAATAATAGGTTGTTAAAAAGATCTGTCGTATTTTCAAAATGCATAGAAAAGATTTATTTTTACACCTACATTTTTCTTAGAATACTTTATCTCCAATACTTCTAGCATTCAATCGCTTTTCAATCTTCTTCTTAGACTCCATAGATTAGTATTTGAGCGAGTCTCCTTGCAAATCCGAGGATAGCCTGGCTGTGGCCTTCCATAATGTGTTGCTGACTACCAGAAAGGGCTGGAGGATGGAGCTCGGCTTCACGCGCGCCCCGACAAGCATCACCACCACTCGGCCACGGCGCCTCATACACCAGCTAGATTCAAGCAAATGAGAAATTAATTGTTAGAAGTCTTCTCATAGATGATTCTCTCTTAGATTCTTGGTCAATCGATTTCTTTCTTCATGGATTGTCTTGACCAACGCTGAGCTGAACGATCATCACAAATCTCATTACTATACGCGTTACAAATTTTTTGATGTGCCTCAAGCATTGACACTCGATCTGTAGTGGAAATGGAGCAGCGGACGATTTTCTTTCTTGGATAGTTACGTTCTGAGCTTGTGATTACAAATGATATATTAATCGATGCGCAAGAAAGTAAGCTTTCTGATGAGCTAAAAGCCCCACAAATTACATGTGTGAAAATCAGTTTTTCGAGTGGTACGATGCAACATTTTCTACAATCTCTTAGAAATATCACCATTTTCAAATGCATACCGTCTTCACTTTTTTTTGTTTCACTTGTCTCTTCGTCTACCTATGCATTTGAACTATAGTTATATTAGGATGGGGGAAAAGTTCTTAGAAAATGTTTGTAACTTTCTTAGGTGTCGGCCATTTTTTGTGTTTTTGGGCACATTTGGAAGCCCGTCTTCTCCCGCGTTGATTGGTATATAATTTATCTACTTATTTGAAGATAGAGTTAACAAGAGAGCAAATAGGCTGTTGATGATGCACGAATGGCTGTTGGGTTCAAATGCAACGGTGGCAAGTGAACGTATCAAGATGCATCAGCATCATCGTCATCACCGCATCAACAAAGTAGATAGATTATAGACCAATGAACGCGGGAGAAGACGGGCTTTCATATGAGCCCAAAAATACAAAAAATCGCCGACACCCAGGAAAGTTACAAGCGTTTTTTGAGAACTTTTCTCCAACCTATTATTGTGTAAATAGAATCATCGCTTTATATTTTACTTTCTTCCTGTTTCAGGGTCAATCATGTAATAACCAATTTTGTATCGTTAATTGAAGCATGGGGACGCGGGATGCGAAGATTGAACGATAGTTTCCGATACTGAACAGGTCTCCTACTTGAGCAATGATGCAGTCTTGGCGGTTTTCAACTGACAAAGATTCTTGCATTCTAACAGGCATGAAGAGCAGAGTTAATGTGTTGATGAGGAATAGTGAGAAGTTCTCCAGATGTCTAGGTCCTATCCTACATAGACCATGTGTTGTTTGATATCCCATCGACCAAATATCATGTCGCGTTTCGGAAGGTAGGACCGATGAAACGACAAACCCATCCCCTTCTTTTCATAAAAAGGTAGGAGCACATGGCTATTGTCGAGATCCGAGTAGTACTCAAGGATAATTTTTTCCCTTGCCTTTCTGCGAGGTGTAAATGTTCCATCAGAGCGTCGGAGTGCAGTCATCTTGGCCTTGTAGTTGGCGAAGCTTTGGTGGGCTTTGAGAATGCATTTAACAGTTTTTGCAGCTTTGACTATATCTGCTGCTCTTCCCTCACCAAAATCTTTCATCGCTTCTCTGCAGCGTTTCACAAGTTCGGACATAAGCCGTCGATTGTCTGCAGCTCGAGCGATGGCCACGCTGGCGTATCAGTTCAAAAGTTTGTGGAGGCAAAAGTCTACTGGTGACTTTCGAATCTTGACTTTCACAGCGCTAACCTAAGGATGTTAGAAGAGCTGGTCGTCTTCGTCTGCTTCATCGATATCTTTGGTGACGGTATTTTCCCAAGAGCCGACTGATAATCTGAATAAATTGGAATTCCTGGTGGAGTGGCTTTTTTCTCTATTTGGCAAAGAACGTTGTACGAATGAGGCGAATCTAAACACGATCAGAATTATGGAACTACAGCGATATCGCTCAAGCTAATCATTTGATTAACTTAAAGGTGGTCTATTTTCTTAAAGTGCTCTTCATTGCCATGGATCTCCTTCATAGAGAGAATCTCTGGCCGGGTGATCGCGAGAGAAGGTGGCTCGTCCCCACGTGAAGGATAAGCGAATCGAACACGAATCAAGAGCTACCATCTACATCACTGAGACACAATTAGGCTCGGAGAATGAACTACCCATTTTACGTTGCTTATGACACGGAAAAAAAAGATACTTCTCGAAACATCCCGTAGTAGATTTTATGTTTCGTGAGTGAGATTCTCACAAGACGACACCCCATTTTTTTCAACTACCACGAGGACATTCCTTAATATCAAAGAAAGAAACGACACCAGCAACTATCGTTTGTTCTGCATGAGGTCTTTAGTCTATGAACTTCTTAATCGAGTCATTCTGAAGAAATTTCGCCAAATGATGGGCGAAGGAGTACCATATGAACAACGAGAGCTTTAAACAGGATTTGTTACGATAGACACTTCCATACAATAACAGCAAATCAGCGAAATAATAGGTTATATAAGTGACTGGAAAAAAGCACCAATGATATCGACGTTTGTTGAAAGTTCAATGCAATAACCGCAGCCACGATGGTGGTTCTTTCGCCTCACTGAGTTCCTCATCTCTCCGAGGTCGAAAACTTGGTGCCAGACTTGTTTGGTAGTTCACTTTTTGCCTTTCAGTCACTATTGCTCTGGTTAGGCAATGCAAAAACTTTAAGAAAAATCAGCTCGAGAGGCATCAAGCGGCATTCATAAAAAGAATGACAATCTCCAAACAACGGCCGAGTGCTCACAAAAAAAGTCGAAATATCTCGTGGGGATGGAAACGAACAAATAAATTCAGTGAAAGATGTGCTAATATATGCACTGCAGATGTAGAGGCTGGTACTATGAATAGATATAATCATAATAATGTCATATTCGAATGCTAATATATGGCTCATAGGCCGAATGGTTATAAGTGTGCATCCTATAGTCCTAGTGCTTAGCGCTATTGGCTAATCTTCAAAATACTTTATTCGAAATGTCCCTATCAAGATGGAAAAAGACAAATAAGCAAATCCAAAACAGTAGACTGCGTAGGAAGCGTGGCTACATATCTGAGCTGTGCATCTCTGAGTTTTAATTTCGGCTCAGTTTTTCCAGAAATATGACAGTGTTCAAAGTTATTTATTGATTAGCATCAGAGGCTCTATAAACACCCTGATCGATCTTATTATCACTTCCTTTTCATCAGAAAGAGCATGTTCTGCGAGATAAACTAGCACATGTCCAATAACATTGTACTAACTGATGGCGAACTGTCCATCGATATGTTGAATGTTCTCGTTTTGATCGGTTCGTCTTATCTAGCATACATTGTCAGCCTATTGTATAGTCGTCGATCCACCGGTCGACTATTCACAGAGATGGCTGTGACGGGAATAGGTGTAGTCTTATGAGAATCCTAGCCACAATTGAGTAAATATGCCATCACGTAATCCAAAAAATGTTCTTCTCCTATTTCACAGGAAGCACTAATTTGGTGGCGTCTCTCGTCTCGGTCAGGCTGATTACGTTCATATCTTACCTTTCTTGTCTGTAACATTAGGTCTCTATAGAAGATCCACATATAAAAGTGTAGGTGCATTATAGGTACAGACCATCACCTTGATTTGTTACGATTTTGATAGCCTAGTATAGACCTGAGCTTTCAATAGCCTTCCCCTAGTCGCCCTCCCCAACACCACCGTATTGAGAGCTCTTTCTTAATCAAGAGAATGAAGCTAGCTTTCTTTATTCTGTCAAACTGTCAATACCCAAAGTATAGCTTGATGAGGTTCGCATATAGAGGGTCGGTACTTACGGCTAGCTTTCCAGTCTCTCACGGAGTATGAGGAAGAAGGTTAGTCATTGGAGGCGACTCCTAATCACCTTGACGCATCTCATGGAGCCACATGGTTACTTTTGACTAGTGTTTCATTCTTTATCCGTTGCATGGCGACGATCCACGTGCCTCGCGACTAACCGGGAAGAATTCCCTTTTGAAAGGGATTCGTGGTCATTCAACATATAGGGAAAAAATCTGGAAACGACACGTAAATTTGTTAGCGTGTCACAGCTTGATCTCAACACCAACTTTCTATAACCTTGTCATTCATCAACATTTCGCTGTACTATTTTATATGTACAAGCGGGGTTGCGTAGTACCGTTTAGTCATAAAAGCTGAGATTTTGGCGAATATTGCTTTTTTTGAGAGAATTTTTTGGCTAACATCATTGCAACCTAGTCACCGCGCAGCTGCCTAGCTTCAAAAGAAGAACGACGATGCCTAAATCTGAAATGTGTTCGAAATAAAACAAATTTCCCGTATTCATCATTCATTATGAGTGTTCTCGCTACTGAGTACTTCGTGCGATGATCTATCGTACAGAGTTCCTTAGACTGATAATGCGCCTTTATCGAATTATCGATACGCACATGACCATGCTTCAACTGTGTACCAGACTTACAGGCGCCCCATATTTCCGAAGTCATGAAATTGATGCAAGACGTGTCTCAGAAGCTGTTTCCGATTTTTGAGCCACAGGAATCTCTTAGCATGTTATTTCAGGATTTTATGAAAGATTCGTTGGGCTAGTCTGGATTTGATGACGTCCATGAGGAACTGGATTGTCAAGCATCCAACTCACGCAAATACGAAGTCATTCGTAGTTGACAAATGCAAGAAAAACAATCGTATGTTGGAAGTGGTGGGACCGTATCAAGTCGTGATATCTGACCATGCAACATAAACGAGCAAAAAGTGCTTGTATAATGATCAGTAAAAAATATTCGTCGTGAAAAGACCACTACGTTCGCGGGATATTCGTCAACAGTGACTCCGTTTCTTTCTACAATCAGAGAGCCCTTTCCTATGATCAGTTTTCTGTTATTACGAATTATTTCCAAGGTAAAATCATTTTAAGTGAGCTCGGCAGGCTTTATCGTAATGAGATTAGTTTTATCGCAGTAATTCAAATTGTATGATATTCATTAATACTACACATCAGTGAAATATATAGAATATTATAATGAATATAATAATAATGTGGGGGAATATGGCATGTGTTATCAGCGGTGGACAAACCCCGATGACATACGATGCGCCACAGCAGGCGCTTATATATAGAGGCTCGCTGGCTTTCCTTTCGTTCATTCCTGAACATATACTAAAATTGGAACAATACAGAGAAGATTAGCATGGCCCCTGCGCAAGGATGACACGCAAATTCGTGAAGCGTTCCAAAATTTTTTGCGTTTCTTGATCTCATCAGATAGACTCTGTTTCTCTCAAGCAGTTTACATAGCAATGGTTATGACTTTGTTGTTATTCCACTCTCGCAAGTTTAACTCCACACTAGATTCACGTGCGTAATGTTGACAGATTCTTTTCAGAACATTCCCTGATCGGAAACTTTCATTACTTCATACAAAAAACCATAGAAATTTCTTAGAGATAGTAGTGACGAGAAAACCTTGGGTTAACTATGCACTGTTTTATCTTGAAAGATTCTGATAATTATGAATCTCCTTCATCTCCGCCGCAGAAATCATATCTAAAGTATTTCTCTAGTTTTTAGACGAATTAAAGACTTTATAGATAACTATAGCGAAATATGTACCAAAGATTGTCTAAATATGTCTATTTCTAGGAGAAAGCAGTTCATCAGATATCTATATAAGAAGCTCGAGAATCACTCATTGTCGATTAGAAAAAATCAAAAAGCTTATTTTTGGAAAACCCGCAGATGATGATGCCATTTGGTATGAGTCTATTACTAGTTGATTAAAATTTGTACACAAACACAGTAAAGTTTACTTCCACCGTTTGATGTCACCAAACTGATATTGTCTTCGTTAATGATGTAAGGCTTCAGTTTGATAAAATTTACGCCAAACTGACAATCGAAAAGACGCTTGTGGAGAGTTGTAGTTCCATTAACACATTTCGTCGAATGGCGCCTGAGAAGCTCAACTAGGAGGTGGAAGTCAAGTTCGTTAAGCACAGAAGCACTAAGCTAGGCAGGAGGTGCTGGAGGGGCGAGACCAACGCTAGTTGTGCACATGAACAAGCGCGAGGACCTCAATTCCCACCTGAAACACAAGATCAAACGCATCCGAAGCACACGCGATCCCTACGTGGCCGGGCATATCACTGAATCATGATGGACAATGAACGTCTGGCAGTCAAGAAGGACCATCGAGAGCTTCATCAACTACATCGTCCCGCTGCCCGTCCACGAGCTCTAGTAACCAGATGACAAAGGAGATGAGGGTGTGCATTGATGAGACCACAACATTCCACAAGGACCGCTGAAAATTTTACCAGAATAGCGATAATGGATAGGCACAACCCTTGCTTTGAATTTCGGTTCTACTTGGAGACTTCCACTCTGACTAGTGAAGTGAATTTCTGCAGTTGTGAATTATTATGAATGGTCATGGTGTTTTTTATGAAATAATTCAGCTTAAGTTTTATCGATACTGAGTGATTACGAGGTTCCCTTATAGATATCTGATGTGTTTCGTGATCCATCAAGAGCTTTCAATTGTTTCCTACCTGAAAATGGCTCATTTAGACAATCGATAGTAAGCATTCCGCATCGTTTAGACCAAGGTGTTCTCGTCACTACTATTTCTGAAAATTCAATATAATTCCAAAAAAGAATGATTTAATCTCAAAAACGAGGTTGTTACGCCAGGGTCATACACCGGTGTTTCGGAGGTACGTCCTCCTCGTCAGTGACCCCCGCCCCACATTCAGCCCTGCATTGAAGCAAGGAGGGAGGCGCATGTGGTGATGGAACAGTGTACAATGAAGGACGTACCTCCGAAACACCGGTGTATGACCCTGGCGTAACAATCTCGTTTTTGAGCTTTAATCATTCTTTTTTGGAATTATATTGAATGTTTTTTGCGGGGTTTCAAAAACAGTCGATCTTTTGATTTATTTCTGAAAAATTCTCACAGTTTTTTTACATAAAATAATGAAATTTCCCGATCGTGGAAAGTTCTGAAAATAATTTGTCAAGATTACGCACATGAACCCAGAGTGGAGTTGAACTTGCGAGAGTGGAGTGACAACAAAGCATAACCATTGCTATGTAAACTGCTTGGTAGAAACAGAGTCTATCCAATGAGACTAAGAAACGCAAAAAGTTTTGGAACGCTTCACGAATTTGCGTGTCATCCTTGCGCAGGGGCCATGCTAATCTTCTCTGTATTGCTCCAATTTTAGTATATGGTGCGAGCCTCTATATATAAGCGCTCATTCTGGCGCGTCGTATGTCATCGGGGTTTGTCTAGCGCCGCTAACACACGCCATATTCCCTAGTCTCTCACATCGTCGCTTACGCTACAGTAATGCGACGAAGCTTGGCGAATTTTATAATGTATGGTCGTAATGCAGAATATCATCACTAAAATTTTAACTCGATTAGATTTTGCATTTTTTTAATTCAGAAAAAAAGGCGAGACCTCCAGTTGCTGGTTTTGCTAGCTAACCGAGCTCGTTTTCCTCAAATGCTCTTTTTAAGAAAACATTTTGCTCAATCATAGATGCTGAGATGTGAGTAAAACTCGGTTATTTGGGCGTTTGAATCGTGCTCACATCTCTACAACCTTGTGAGTCTCCCAGAATGCACTTTATTGAAAATCTTACTGAAATTTGAGAATTTTTTTTAATATCAGCGCTTCTAGCGATGGCATGATGTTGCAATTATACCCATTGATGTAGAGTGATGTGCAGAACAATTGCTCAGCCGGGACTTGAACCCGCATTTCACCCAGTCTGGAGGTGTGTTTCGCACATTACTCTACATCGATGGATTACTCGAATTCTGGTGTATTTTTTCTGGAATCGATTACTAGTGCTTTCAGAAGGTTTTTGAGAGAAAAGTTCTTGAGATAAGAGTACTCAGCGTTGATCAATCTCTGAGGAATGAGCCATGCATTTGTCTTTTACTTTACTTCGTTTGAGATGATTGAATGCATATCTGGCCTTTGCAGTCACTCGCGGTGGCCTTCCGCTGAATCGAGTCAGTGCTGCTTAACCTTTCAGAAAAGTTTGGGAGCAATTACCGAGCTTAGAGAGAAGGATAGCTTTGTGAGCCGTGAGCGCGATATCGAACTATCGACCTTGTATGTGATACAGAGCACCTGTAACCTGCACTGCGCTATGTGCGCTCCAGTTCGTCAAATAATTTCCATATTCCCTGCCTGCCGAGGCTCGATTAGAGGCGGTCTTTGACTTATCAGAAAACAAGTGATTGAATTTGACATCATATCCGGCTGTGAATTAAAAGAAAACGTACGCAGTGAGCCAAAGTTCAGTCATCTTTCGCACACATCATTGATGGTCGAGTCCTATAGAGCGTTGTTTCTATCGTTCATGCTACATAGTGTTTTCCTTTGATTCCTTCTCTGTTGTTATTTTCACTCTGTTGATTTCTGTTAAATTTCCCAACGCTTTGATCACCCTGGACCGACTTTCTATCAAACTTGGCTTTGTTCAATAATTCACTTTAGTTTTTCTTGTTGATCAAGCACAAATCTGGATACTTTTTCCGTTACCTGTCCCTTATTTCGACTCTTGAGAAAAACGCATTATATGCTTACACTCAGGATTTTTGGTAGTCTTTCGATAGCATAAATCACGTAGATTTTAGCGATATACTTTATGTTCAAAATAGCCTTTCTATTGCGCTGTCATAGTAAAAATAGAATTTTGTTTCACACTCGAGGATTTTCCCGTTAGACAGAGCCTTTCCCTTAGATTTTCTCTAACCATTCTATAGCTTAAATCTCGACATTTTAGAGGTGTATTTGGTTCTTAGAAAAGACTTTTTATTGCGCTATATCGGCTTGAAGAGGATTAGATTTCGCAAATAAGCGTAATATTCAAAAAGTGCGTTCCGACTGCGAAATCCAATCTTTATTTGGCTGCTACAGCGTTGTAAGAAGTCCTTTGAAAGCCAGTTATGTCATTGAAATCTTCAGTATCTAAGCTATCAAATTACTACTGAATGTCTAGGGGAATGGCTTTGTCCAGCCAAAAATGCTGACGTGTGAAACGTAATTTTATTTTTATTTTATGCGAGAAAACGCTTTTTCTCATTACTTTTATAGCGTCATAAAAAGGTTTTTCGAGAAATAGGACTACACCATCAAAATTCTCATGATTCAAGCTGTCGAACGATTGTTGAAACTCCAGAAAGAATCAGAAACCGCATTATTCCCAAATGATCGAAAGAAGGGGTGGATAGCGGAAAAGTACCTAGATGTGATTTGAAAAAGAAGGAATACTAAAAGGCTTCGAAGTACTCTTTAATGACCATGCTTCCACGAGATTACTACGATGTTTGTTCGTTAATGCTCTGATTCAAATGACTGGTCTGAGATTGTCATATGGAAATGGCGATGGTCTTCCTTATTGACCGACCTTGTTTTTCAAATTTTGGTTGGCAGTTGAGTGTATATGAATAACTGACGTTCGATAGGCAAAAAAAAAAAAATGTCAAGCGCACTACGGAAAGACCACCGACTTGCTGGTCCTGTTTGTTCATAAAAACCCTGAAGGAAACGTATCTTGCTCATCCAATCCCTACAGTGAGTTAATCGCACTAGGCTACTTTTACACGCGATGGGGAAAATGAAGATTTCACTGGTTCTCGCTCGAGTCACTCGACGACAGGGCGATAGGACAGAGGTGATGATGATGGATAACTGACGTTGTTTTATGGCTTCGCACATGGCGCATGTTTACATCCTTGAGAGGACGATTTATCACATACGTGGGACATTCGCCGCTTCTTCGCTCGACATGTGTCACTTTCAACAGTTGCGGCCCAACAACCGACAACAAATTGGAAGCGGATTCACTCATCGGATGGTGCGGATTTTTTCCTGACACGAGTTATCATCGTCGATATCGTATCGGAATCGTAAGGCGGTCCCGGTCTGTGTAAACCTACACAAGCTCGAGCTGACAAATGTCCGGCCAAGAAGAGGAGTTGTCCCGGCATATTTTTTATTCGTTCATTGGGTTTTTGTTTCATTCATTCTCGAACTTCGACAGTGTTCATCGCCACTCCGAGAGGAATAGCACCGGTTTTTCACAGTCATGTACAGTGACAAATGTGTATCTCCTCTTGTGCAACCAATTTTCATGTACCAAATGCACCCAGGCTTCATGCTGTGATGTTGCTTGTGCGACCATATTCACCAACGAAACTGATAAGGACGGCATGAAGTTACAAAAGTATAGGACCAGGTTTTGACCAGGGTTCTGTGCCTGTCTTAATAACCGACTTCGAGAGGACTGACGGATAAAATCAAAACTTCATGCGATACAGTTGCAGCAGTGTCTTTAGTTGAGGGCCAAGTGAGCTCACAATCGACTCTCTGTTCCCATCATTATTTGCTTATCCAGACATACGAGAAGAGCTTCCGACGCATCACAGTCGCATGAAGGTCTCCACCACTATCGGTGTGGTTGTTGGAACGAGGTGGTCCGAAAATTTGCACAAGATCTAAATTGCTTGGAACGACGGCGCTCACTCATTTGCAGATCCAGGCATATGAGAAAATTATTCGACGCATCCCAGTCTCGTAAGGGTCCACACCAATGCCGGTTTGGTCGTTGAGATGAAATAGTCCGAAAATTGTAGCCAAGGTGTGGATCGATAGGATCGACGAGGTTCACTTGATCCTCGGCCATTTCACGTGATGTTTTGTTATCGAACGTAAAAGAGTGTGGCAGAATAGATGTGTATCGTTTTGCCTTCTCATAGTTTTAGCGATCGTATCTATGATTCATTACACCTGTAATAAATACAGAACATTAGTATTTAGGTAGATGCTGCCATAAGTTATCTATATAAACAATGAAGAGCGCACTTGACTGCACTAATAGGTAGATCCTTCATATGTCAGCAAGTTTGTTGGACTACTGTCATCGTCATAAATGTATATATTATATATATATATATATATATTCATTTCATCTTGTGGTGTGTGTCTAGACATAAATGTAATAAAACTGTAGTTTTATCATCTATGTGCATATGATTATGGCAATAAGAGCTTTTCTATGCGGTAACTCTTCGATTTCAACTCCCTAGTGCTTTCGGTACCGAGTGTACCTTTCTAGGTACACCAATTTCCGCGCCGCGTCTTGGTTTATCGGTCTTACTGTAGTGATTACGCACCCCAATCAAAGTTTGATGCTTATCTTATTATTCTATTCTTCTTATATTTATTTGATTATTCTTACAGCATCAGCTTTACGATATTCTAAAGAAATTTATATTTTGTTAGCTGCATACGTTCTATAACAACTCACAATTTCAACATAAAAACTTTTGGGAAAATCTTTTTTTTTTCGTCTGATCCATCATCACATTTTTTTTCATTATGCGGATCCCAGTGCTTCTAGCATTCAATTCGTTTTTGTCTGCTTCTTGAACGGTGCAGAAGTGTGGTTGGGCGAATCTCCTTGAAATCTCGAGGATAGCCTGGCTGTGGCGTTTTTGTTATAGCGTTGTTGTTGACTGCTGGAGAGAGTTTGAGGGTGGACAGGAAAAATCTACAAATCACATTTGCATAAGCTTCATTTTGTCAAACCATAGATCCTTTCATGGCCATCAGGGTAGCAATAACGATATTTCGATCAAGAATGCTTTAATGAGATTTCTTCAGTGACGTTCTATCTCTTGCTGATCAGAAAACTTCTTTTATTGACGACGTACGTTAAAATTTTATTGGAAATCTGCAAATTGTCATTCACGCGCGCTCCACTAGCCGACGGACCGTGCCGCGCGCTAGGTGAAAAATCAGTGTGGTAATGAAAGTGTCAACCAGCATAAACTTCAATCTTATTAGACAGATTATTCAAGAGATGTTTTGACTGCAATCTGTTATTATTTTCTAGTATAAATTTCCCCGCTTTCTATGTGTTTTTTCTTAACGTGACCTATTGATGTGATCTTTCAGAATTCCCCGTTAGCACGTCCGAAATCAAGCTTCAGTATTAGATTTTATGTCACAAAAACCTAGTGTGTTGGACTTGACTTCGCCAGATTTTGATGTTGACGCTTATCTAAGCTCACAACTCAAAGAGAAGAACCTAGATGAACTGGTTAAGGAAGAAGAGGAGATGGTAGCATCAGTAAGTTTTACATTCACTTATACTTTGTACACGGCATTATATCAGCTATTTAGTGACCGTTAGATTTCCACAGATCAAACGGAAACCTTTCAACTACTCATTTGAGGTGCGCCGTTTGGATTCCGATGTCCATCAACTCGTATATGAGAACTATAACAAGTTTCTGACGGCTACAAGTACTGTGCGAAAGATTCAGGATGAATTCAATCTTTTGGATAGCGTGAGTTTCTCCTTTACTCTTTCTCTTTTCTCTCAAGCTAGAACTGTGGATTCCGATCACTTTATCTTTCTTTGGCGTTCAGGAAATGGAGTTCTCTTAGCAAAAATATGAAAAGCATATCCGACCTCATTGGCGAATTAGGTTCCGTTCTTGGAGCGAAACGGGAAGGGTGTAGCACAGTTGGGCAGCTCTTATAAAGTAGTCAAAAACTTGCAGTCTCTCTTCGAACTCCCAAGTATTCTACAGGTCAGTTGAAGTTCAGTACGGCGCCATAGATCTGCTTTGTTGATGTCGTTATTGTCTTTCAGACTTGTTTCGACGAAGGAAACTACGATGATGTTGTGAGATTATACTTACTAGCAAAAAAAGGTCTAAATAAATATGCTGACATGAAAAAATATCTGTGAAATCCAGAGCAAAGTGGATCAAATAATTTCGGAAACTGAAAAACAGGTGCGAGTCATCCACTATTTCTATCTATATTCGTTCTGTTCATTTAGAATTTCTTTCTTTTTCAGTTAATAAAAATCAATTGATCAGTGTACTGATGATATCGATGGTGTTACTGAAGCTATCGATTTACTTATTAAACTTGGAAAAGCTCCCGAAGAGGTCTCTTTTTCTTCGTAGCAACTTCTAGGGAGAGTGATTCATAGCACACCCATTCACAAAGGCGTAGATTCTGTGATACGTTTAGTTAAGGTTCAACGTTTACTGCTAAAGTCGTCGGAATTATCGTTGCTGAACGATCTAAAACAGCTACAGAGCGATCCAGCAGACGTATTAGATCTCGTTGACAAGTTAATGTTTAACTATATTTCTTCCTTCTTCGCAGTAGTATCTTTGGCACTCATATGTTGGCGTTGAGTGAAAAACCAATCCCTTTCGCTGGACAAGAATTTTAATAAGAGTGTCAATAATCATTCGAAATCTGAAATCTCTGGCTACATCTGCACATAGCCGGCCCTTCAAAAACCCTTCTATAGCATCGTGGAATCCAAAATAACTAGTGTTACACACGATCACGGCTGTTTTTGTTATCTTGCTTATATTTCGAAAAAAAAAACTCTTTTTCTAGACTGCTAGTATTCTCTGGATAGCACAAGTCTCAAAGAACTCAAAAATGTGTTTATTTTTTGGAGAAAATCTTTGGTAGCACTGTAGGAGGAAGAAAAGATTTGTCGGAAATCATATTATTTTACCGCCTACTGCGGTATGATGATTTGATAAAGCCAATGATGTAGAGTGGTGTGCAAAACGTTTTGCGTCAACCGGGTTTCAAACCCCAGATTCTTACTCTTTTGCGGGAGCATATGTCGATCTATACGTGTTAGATTTACGGAGTTCTACTTGTTTCAAATTGCGAGTTTTTTCTCCATTTTGAAAGAGACGCCATATAAAACGATCTACTTAGATGCTGCGAAACTTCCTCTACACATTTATATGCCCTTGTGCTTCCAGTGAATCATACGCGTGAGAAAAATGAAGCCGCGTGGAGGGTGTGAAGCATTATTTTATAGCGTTGTAAAAGGGTCTCTCCAAGAAACTGTTACTGCAGCTGTAGCCAAAGATTTAACCTTTCGAATGATTATTGACTCTTCGATGAAAAATTGCTGTCCAGCGGGAGGAATCGGTTTTTCATTTATCGACGTCTAACAGAGTACCTATCTTTTAGGCATCATAGTTTGCTCTTCGAAATCTATCATTTTAGGGGATGTGAGTCATTCATACCGAATCTTGCTCTTCTTGCAACTCTCCATGAACGCTTGTTTCCATCGTCATCAGACTGTTTGTTAGAAATGTTGCGGGCTAGTTTACTTTTCAATTATCTCTTACCTGTTGATTTTTACCTTGTCCTGCTGCCACTTACCTCGTAGTACAGTGAGCTTCGGTAGTACTTCAGATCGGTACTTTTACAGAGGCAGCTCGCTTTGTTCCACCGACATTGTGTCCGAGTTATTCCTTTCTTCATCCGACCTAAAGACTGTCCAATAGTTGTACGTGCGCTAGATCGATACTTCAGGAAAGTATCTACTTGTAAACAAGTAATTCACGGTGAGTTTCCTAAATAAGGAGTAATTAATTTTCATTCTGTATCTTTCCTTGTTAGGTAGGTTCGAGTATTGGTAATAGATGTTATCCAATACAGTAGTTGGCCGCGCAATAATAATGTAATGGCTAACTTTTCGGCAATATCGCCATCTCCAAAGCCGCAAACTTGGGTGATTAAATTAATTTTTATTCCACCACATTGTGTTCTCAAATTTTTACTCAAGTATTCAGCATTTTTTCTGTCTCAATCCGTAGTTTTCGATATGAGGCTTATATCATCTGTATTTTCACAAGTTTTTACAGTTGGTAAAGTTTATTGACTGATCATTTTATGGTAAGTCACGCTGTGGTGTGTATCTGGTTAATCATATTCAAAAAAATTCGATATTTCCATAGCGACTTATGGGTAGAAGTAATTAATGTTGATATTTTAAGATTGTCAGGAATATAGTTTTGACGAGTCGATGCTCCCCTTGAGCAAATGGTCTGAAATTTCTTGGCGACCTGTAAGCAACATGGCGCCTCTTTTCTTCCAACATTTTACTCGAACCTTCCGAAATTTATCGTTCAATTATATTTATTTAGGCCTGGATTGCTCCACATCTACAATAGCTCTAATACGTGATGTATCAAAGCATGAAGTGTCTGATTTCTCGAAAGTATATCATGGAAGAAATGAAACTAGTCATGCAAGAGGTATCGGTGTTTTGATTTGGCTTCGAGTCGCATTTCTATCAAATTCTTTTAGACTCGTCAGTCGCTGATGTCAAAAAATATCGACCTTTCCTCTCTAACAGCGAACTTGAGCAGTCGTTCGTTTTTCAAGTGAAGGTGAGCCATTCAAGTCATAATTATGCTGTCTTTTTTCTATGATTCCTAATATTCGGTAAATTTATTGAGGGTTTTTTGCTTGTCTGACTTCATCATATCACGGTTGGTTTACATGATTTTGCACTTTATGTTGTTCCTAGTGTTCTAGATTTTGTTAACTTTGCAGAATTTTCCCAAAAATCATGCATAATTTTTACGTCAAGCGAACGCTATGCATTATTGCCGCTATCTACGACGATGGTTCTTTCAAAGACAATTTTTTGGTTAACGTGACTATTAATAGTCTAGTTTCTTTATTCTTGCTAGCTACTATCGATGGGAATATTCTAGGAAATATTGTTTGTAGACCGCTTGGCCAATCTACTTCTTTTTATTGCGAGTGACGTAACATTTTCTACACTATCTCCAAGCGAATTTCGAACAGACTTTGCTCAACATGTTCACGAAGAAATCGTTATTGGCGCATTCAAAGATTTATACCGCTGTCGCTGAGACCTACGGTTAGTATCTTCCACTCAGATCTGGACTTTGATTTTTTCTGTGCAAGGTCGTTAGGTGAAATGTAGTCTGTTTCAGGGTCTTCTGAAGGTGAGACTCGTTACGCGAGTCCTTTGATGATGTTATTAATAGCGTTTACTCTTCATCATTTGGCGAACAAGTCATCGCAATATCTCTTGAGCCTTTGTCTGCGAACAATTTTCTCTTGTTACAACGAATACAACGGAGCGACTCACAGGTTCACGCATTACTGCTTTCATGTTTGATACTCTCACGGCGATGTCTTGTTCCAAATGACCACACGTTTTCCAATTTACAATGCATTTTTTTTCATCTTTTCAATTTTCATGCAGTTTCCTTCCGGACTGCTGAATTATTCGGTAATTTGATTTATACAAATGCTCCCATAGAGTCTACCTTCTTCGTTGCGACGTTCGGTGCTAGTAATCCAGTGGCAATTCGCTGAAAGAACCGCATTTCCTGGGCCACTTATGGTTTTACATATACTTGTCGTAAGCTGCCGATTTATCGCAAAAACTCTGGGAGAAAACTTCTATACATCAATAACAAGCCACAAAGAACTGACACCTAACTTCAGACTTTTCTTTAATACTATAAAAATTCTCCTAGAAGAACTATCAGTGGTCTTTTGCACGTAATTTTGTTAAGCACTTATATTGCACATATACACATGTATACATGTATGTACATGTGTATATATACTCATATATATGCACATACATATGTCTAGTGTGTAAATATGTTGTATAAATACAGGAATAGGCATGCATTTTGAATAGTCCGTATGCGAATATCATACTTGACCTACAAGCTACAGTACTACTACTCCAAGTGAGTGACTTTTCAGAATTTGATAGTAATTTCTCTCAAGCAAGCTTTTAACGTCCTGGATTTCTTTATTCTATTTGTTATAATTAAATGTCTCAGTTGGAGTTCTGATCATATGCGTAGCTGTTTTTTCTTGCGCTGAAATTAATCCGAGCCGAAGAGAAAACCGGTTTATCGGGCGGAAATCACGTTTTAGACACTTTTGATTGCTCTTGAGCAGAGCGTACGTGGGTGGGCGTAGACAGCGACGTGGCGAAGCGTGGTATTTAAATGTAGGCTATTTGAATTGGATGGTTTTTTTGAATTTATAAAATATGTTCAGACACTGGACATAACATGTGCATATGTGTACACAGTGTTACGTGTATATGTCAGAATGTGTGTAAACACATGTATACACGTCATATACACATGTACTTATATATGTATATATGTGTGTACATATGCACTCATGTTTATGTATATACATTCATATATATATGTATATATATTCATATATATATATATATATATATATATAATATGCACATGCATGCACATATATGGCAGTAGTTTTTTCTGTTGAACAGTTCCGAGGTGTTAATAATAGTATTCATTGAATATCCGTGATGCAATACAATAATAATACAGTCTAGTAATGCAGTACAAGCAATACAGTAATCGTGCATCGGCTAACCTTTCGGCGAGGCCAGCTTTCTTCAGGACATGGAAAGGTCAAATTGATCCACAAATTATGTAGTCTAAAAGCCTCCACAACCTCAGCAAAAAGCAGCAGTAAGAAACGAATTTCGGATCGCATAGTAAAAAAGCTTCTTTTTGAAACACCGCTTAGATGTTTCAAGCCTTTTAATTATTCATTGGAGACCAGCCGCTTGGAGTATTATTAGTGTATTGCATCACCGATAAAGAATAAATTCCGTTATTGACACCTCGGAACTGTTCAAGAGAAAAGACCACTGTTTTTATTTCGACTATTCCGAGGTCAATCAATAGTCGATCTTGGGAATTACTTATATATATAGCATCTGTATAGCAAAGTGCTTTGGCGTTTGTGGTCGAAATCATACTTGGTTAGCTAATTTTATGTTCGAGGTGAGCTGAACGTGGAAGAGATAGCAAAATAAATTTGTTATGTGAGTCCTAAAAAATCAAACGATGTCTTCGAGGGAATAATGAAATTTGTCTGTTCTAATAGCTTTCGTTTTGGCAGCTTTTTAAAAATTTGATGTAAGCTGAGATATAATGATTCAAAGTTATTATCAGTGTTCAAACTGGCCTTTGAGTATCGATCGCGAAACATTTTGTTCATAGGTTTTGTCACTCTTATCCAACGTTGAAGGTAAGCTATGAGACTAATGCGAATACACTCGTTGTATTTAGGAGTTTCTGAAGTGACAAACTTTACTAAAATCTTGCTCTCAAATTCTTCTCCGCCGGTTTGCTAAATTTCGTGGACTTGAGTTAGGAGAAGCTCTGGTGAAAGGATGCGAGGGAGTCTCGCAAACTACAACATCTCCAGGTGGAGTTAGGTAAGTGCTATTGATAGTGGCTAATCGTTCAAGTTTTTGAAGCAACTTAGAGTAAATTTATTGCTTACTTTTTTTCGTTTACGATTGCTTTCTATTTTATCATTTGGAAGTTCAGTGTTGTTTTCGTCTTATTTCTTTAGTATCGGTCTATTTCGTTTATTTCATTCTTTTGCTCCATTATTGTGTATATCATATCGTCTTCGGAGTGCGTGTGGCCCAATGGTTAGAGGCGTTTTGCGAAATACACATGGTCGATCAATTAGTCATCGGTGGTTCAAACCACACTCAAGGCTCAACAAGCCTTCCATCCCTTCGAGGATGGTGAATTGATGCTAGATTTGTCTTGGAGGATAGCGGTACAGACTTGATTCATTGGTAGGCCACCGCGAGTGATTGTAAAGGCCAGATATGCATGCAGTCACCTCGAGCGATGTTAGGTGAAGTCGGTCCATGGCGCTTCTCTCAAGGATTAATCGTCGTCGACTGTTTTTTATCTTTTATGTCGTCCTTAAGTAGTTGCGAAGTTGTTGAATTCCCTGCCTTCATGAAAGACATTTGCTCACATTACAAGAAGTCTTTCTTCATTGTATATGAATGCGCGTAAGTAACTATGGTGAACATGTGAAAAATTTCTTACAAGGTTTCTCGGAATTCCAAGGAAGAAAATGCTCATTTAACGTTTATTATGCCAAGTACGTACTATTTTGATCTCCAAGACAACGAAGCATTCGTGACATGAGATTTTTGAGATTTCCGAGTGTGTACATACATCCCAAGGCCGACTATCTATCAAACTCGGCATAGTTTAAATAGACGAGTAGTTTCTTCTGTTTAGCCGTTCCGAGGTGTTATTGTTATTATTTATTGAATACCAGCGAAGTACTCAACAATGCAGTTAGTAACGCAGCGTGAATGTACAATATTCGAGGTGGCTAACGTTTCGGCGGGTCGCCTTCTTTAGAGCCTGGAAAGATTACGTTGATCCACAATCCACTAACCCAATTCCTCCATAACTCTAGCAGAAAACGTTTTACTTTCTAAAAGTTTTTATTATGCGATCCATAATTAATTTCTAACGTTTTTTTGCTAGGGTTATTGAGGTTTTGTCTTAGTGGATTGTGGATCAATGTGATCTTTCCAGGCTCTGAAGAAGGCGACGGCCGAAACGTTGGCCACCTCGAGTATTGTATATTCACGCTGCATTACTAACTGCATTGTTGTATGCTTCGCCAGTATTCAATAAATAATTACAATAACACCTCGGTCTCATCTGCGTACATACAGCAATAGGTCGTTGTCTTCAAATCTACAGGTGTGAAGTGATATCTTAAGAAACTACGAAGAAGAAAGCTATCACAGGCCCAATGGACGAGACTCTTGCCATTTTTTTTTATTTCATTTTTTTTTCTTATGTACGTAATCCGTCTTCGCAGTGTTTCTTTCCCTGTGAGGATCCCAGTCTTTCTGGCATTCTGTTCGTTTTTCGTCTTCTTCTTGAACGTCTGGAAATGGTGGTTGAGCATGTCTCCTTGATATCTCGGGGATAGCCTAGCTCTGGTGCTCCATAAGGCGTTCGTTGTTGACTGCCGTGTAGTGTTGGGAGGGGAAGTTCGTCCTCATGCGCGCCGCAGCGACCATCACAACCACTCGACTACGGCGCCCCACCCCATTCTTATCATTTGAAGTGGAAAATCATCGCTCAGCCTTGTGACGATAATCTTGTCGTACATTTAGCTTGTACTTAAGTTGATTACTTTCAAGTCCGTGTTCTTTAATCATACGAATTGCACTTTCTTATCATTGGAAAATCAACGTCTCAAGAGTTGTATAATCTTCTTGGTCATAAATAATGTCGTCTCTGTTTTTCGTACCATTAGAGGTAATTCCCGACGTACTATCGGTTTTCTGTTGAGGTTAATCTGCTTAATATAGGGGAAAACTTTTCTCAGAGTCTGCCATGCTTTAGTACGACTGAATATAGTCTGTTAAAATGTTCAAGCCTTTCAGGAGGTCTAGTACGGCATCTCGGGCCTCATCAGTACGCGCATGCCCTACGCTCTCAATATAGTCAATTAGAAGGCATTGTGACATATGCTCCGTAACAGTCGCAGTCGGCAATCAGTCATTCTCAACACAACGTCAAGTGTTCATTTCGGTTGACATGGAGTGATACTTCGTCGGCGCCCGTCGCTAATAATAGCAAGTGTAAGCCGTACTGCATGTGTTACTGATGAAGCATGCGAGAACACCGAACCAGACGTATACCACCGAGATACCATATACCAGATCTGATGAAAGGCTCAAAACATTCTATCAGGCTATGATGAATTTTTGAACGAGCTTTCAAAATAGCTGATTGGAACGTATACTGAATGCTTGCGTTCTGGATATTTGATTTTTGAGTAACATAGCTATTCAAAATTGCATATTCTGCTGGTGTTCAAAAATTACAGATATGACTTATTTAGAAGTTGAGAAGCATCGTTTGTATTTGCCATTCACATCCACTCGTTCATTCTGTTTACTCAAAAATCCTTTTTTTTTAATGGCTCAGACGTTGGTTTTATACGGTGTCTTCCCATCCTTTCAGGTCAGCTGTGAGACATACAGTAGAGGAGGTGTTGGAATGTGATACGATGTTATCTCGTCTACTTGGTGGTGAAGTAGGTCGTAAGGAGAATCGTCATCGAAGACCGTTACCCCAACCGTCCTCGACGGCGGATTCATCACGAGATTCGTTATGGTGTGAACGTATTGACTTCAACCAGCAGTTGCATGTACGTTCTTGACACCTCATTGCTTCTCTGATATTAGTTTGCTAAATTTTTGTGACATTTATGATGATTTGATGTTGTTTTTAGTTCAACAAAGCATCGATAATTGGTGCGATTGTCATGGTCTTGTTGAAGTCATTCATCGAATCGATTAGAGTCCAGACCTACGGAAAATTTGCTGTGCAACAAATTCAGGTATTCCGTCGTGACAGCTTTCAACTGCCTTTTTTAGCGCGTATATGATGATAAAGGGCCCGTGTGGCGTAGTGGTTAGAGGTCCCTGCGACACACTCATAGGTAGGTGATAGTTCGATCCCGTGCCCTATGCTCTCCAAGCCTTCCATCTCTTCGGGGTCGGTGAACTGGTATCAGGTTTGTCTGAGCGGATAGCAGCAATGCCCCCTACCCCCTACCCCATCCCTCCTTAACACTCCCAAGCAGTCATTAACGGAACGTCTCATAAAACGCTACAAACAGGCTATCTTCGAGTTTGCAAAGAGACACGCTCAACCAGTGTTCTACGACGTTCAAGTAGAAGAAAAAAAGCGACTGAATGTTAGAAGTACTGAATCTGCGCAGTGAAAAAAGGAAGAAATCCTATGAGATCGGATAATAAAGTGGTCAAGTGCATAAATTGGCAGCTCTGACTCGCCATTGTGAGGGTTTACGGAATGTTGACATCAGTGATACATCGTCACGTCTTCCTGGTGAAATCCTGCTTGTTAAAGGTTTTTATTGCTCAAAATGCGAGAATTGACGACGAGAAGGCGTAAGGAATGTTTGCAAGCCTCACAGAATCAGAAGAGAGTGGTGAAACTTTTTTTTGTTGGCGGAAATCTGCAGGTTCAAAAAAATTTTCTTCTTTTAAGCAAAACAGCTTTCATCTGACCCGAGTTATCAATGTATTCAAATGGATGCGTATTGTGAATGTATTGGTAGTGATGGAGGGGAAAGCTGGCTAATTACAAAGGTCTTGACAATTTTATTCTTGACGATAATTTTAAGGTGGACTGCTATTACCTTCAAACATGAACTGTCACCGCTGGTTGCGAATGAGGTCATTGTGAATTCAATGATGGATCAAGTTCTATCATCAGCTTTGAGACGATGCGTAGCTCCGGAATTGGTTCATCCTAGTCATTTGCGACAAATTTGTGAAGACAAAGAAGACTAGTACGTTGATTATGTGAGAATTCTTTGTTTCTGCTGCTTTTAGTATTGTTGTAATGTGATAAGCTTATATTGGAAAATGTTGGGTGGCATGCAAAACAGTGTACCCCATTTTGAAGTCGAACCCGATTTTCACAACCGTGGCGCGTGCTACCACTACGCCATTAAAGCCACTCCTTTGCTACTACTCTTTCAAGGATATAAACTATCGTAGCGATCAAGCAACCTTGAATGGATTTGGTCAGATAAGCAATATCGCTTTTTATACCAACTTGAAACTCTTGAGCGGCAGGCAACCGACAACTTATGTGCGACCTTGGGTCGAGTTCGGTTCCACGTGCGCGCCGACGAGCATACCAGTCACTCGGCCACGGCGCTCCCTGCACTCGCGAATACTTCAAGTTTATATATAAATCCTACATGGAAAGGAAACTGCGTATGAAACGTGATCTTGTTTTTGCTCCTTAACGCACTGTGAAGACCTTAAAAAACCAGTTTTATCTGCCAATCGCTAGTCAGATGAGGATTAGTGTAGTCTAATGAAAAGCCATTCATAGGTCCTAGGCCTGTTTTTATTTTACTTTATTGGTCCATCTTGACAACGTTTCTTTTTCAACTATGTAGATCTCAGTAAATCTACCATTCAATTCGATGTTTCGTCTTCTTCTTGAACGTCATAGAATTCCGATAGAGCTCGTCTCCTTGCAATCTCGACGATAGCCTGTGTGGCGTTCCATGAGACGTTCATTGTTGACTACCGGAAAGTGATGGGGACGGGGCCTAGCCCGCGCGCGCCGCGATGAGCATTCAACCACTCGTCTGAGGCGCCCGTGATCCTTGGCTTAAAGGCTCGATAATCTATATAAATTATAGTAAAGGAGCTCTGTCCAACAAAAAAGAACCTTTAAAAAGATGAGGGTCAGGGATGATTCTCACCGTCTGAAAAGGGTTAAGCGACTTTAACCACTGGCATCTTCCTTTTCCCGTTACTGGGTTGTGGAAGAATTTTTACAGTTACAAATGTGTTCGAAAGTTTCCACAATTATAAATATGTTCGAGAAATTTTCACAGTATCAATTTACTAATCTGAATTTGTTTCTCAAACGTCTAATATAAGTAGGTCAGAACAAATTTGTAGGCTAATCCTACTCACCCACAATAGGGTGACGCTATGCAAGTCCATGCAACTGCATCCGAGTCTCCGTCGCATAGAAGGAAGAAACCGAAACCTTTGTTTGGTCGAGTCCATAAAAGCAGACGAAAGTTCGAAACACACCAGGAAGATGAACCTATGTCAATCGATCTACCTTGAAATTGCTAAAATTTTCCATGGAAGACCTCGAGCAAACACAGGTTTTGGCAGACCTTACTGTTCGGGTGATTCTTCAAAGAACTCATTGAAGCCGTTATCGGCGAGATATATGGTGCCTTCGGGCTTATAAAGATCATCGGGATCGTCCTCTTCCAGTCATATATTCACTTTCTTATCGTGGAAAACCCACAATTAAGAGAATTGATTGAAAATTGATATTCACCGTAACGAAACCACGTTCACTCACATCTCTTCGTACGCTCTACACATTCATCATCGCATGGACGTTCACATCCATAGTGGCATCTGGTGGAGGACAGATATCGTCTTCCTCACTAGGTTCCAGTTAGTGCTACTTATCCTTCCAGAGAAGTCTGAAATCAGTTTGGTACCAATTTAGCGATCCCGGAGGGGTGGATGGCTTGGTGAGTCATGAGCGCGGGATCGAGCGCATATCGCTGCAGAGAAGCGACCAAAGATCTTGAAAACGGGAGAGCAGCAGATTAAGCCGAAGTTTCAAAAACTGGCTAAAGCATTCTCAAAGCCCACCAAAGCTTTGCCAAGGCCCAAGATGATTACACTCTATTACAAGGCCCAAGATGATTACACTCTATTACAAGGCCCAAGATGATTGCACTTCGACGCGCTCATGGAACAGCAATACCGATCAGCAAGAACAGGAAGAGAGCCATCCACGAGTGCTACGCGGATCTCAACAATAGCCGTGTGCCCTATTTTCACTTGAAAAGAAGGGGATAGATTTGTCGTTCCGAAAACGCGACACAGCACTCTCGGTTCTCGCTTCCGGAACGCGACACAGCACTCTCGGTTCTCGCTTCCGAAACGCGACACAGTACTTCGTCGGTGAGGAATCGAAATTGACTCGGCTCTTCATACCTCTTAAAATGTAAGGTTGCTGGTCAGTTGTGAACCATCAACACTGCATTATTGTTGAGAAGGGACTACCTTTTTATATCGGCAGCTATCCTCCAATCTTCGCATCCCGCGTCCCCATATCTCAATTAGCGATAAACAAAATTGGTTATTATCTGACTCTGAAGCTGGAAGAAAGTAAAGTATAAAGCGATGTTTCTCATAAACGGTTTGTCAAGAAACGTTCTTATAGAAGTTGGCTATTTCTTAAATAGGGTAATTTGTGGAAAACCAGAAAAGTTTCCTGTGACTGTTGGTTTATGGTATTTAATGCACTGGTTAGTTGGGTTTGATCTTCATTTCGGTAAGGTTTTCAAAACTCATCGGTGGCGAGTTCATTTGATATTATGCATAGCACCGTGATTTACAAGATGACCATATTTGATCTATGGTAGAAACTGATGTTTGGACATCTTGTTTGATGAATGGTTCAAATACTTCAAGATCTCACTTTGAATTTTTTTGGCACTATCCGATAAGCAGAGCGCATGTGGCGCAGTGGTTAGAGGTGCCCTGCGTCGCACACGAGGTCATTGGTTCGATCTCGCGCTCATGGCTCACCAAGTCATCCATCCCTCCGGGGTCGGTAAATTGGTACCAGACAGGCCTAAGACTTGTCTGTGAGGATAAGCAGCACTGACTCGGTTCAACGAGAGGCCACCGCGAGTCATTGTAAAGGCCAGATGTGCATTCAATCACTTCAAACGAAGTTAGAAATTGTAGTCGAATGCATGGCGCATCCCTCAGGGATTGATCAACGCCGAGAGCTTTATCCTTTATCCTTTATCCAATAAGCAAATGCGCCGCGTATATGAAACTTGATATAATTTTCCCTGCTACACTGCGTGGTTTAATCAGAAAATCGATTAGAGCATAGGATATTGATATATTGAAGGATTAGAATTGGATATTGATGCATAGGATTAGAATCGTTGAAACTTCAGAACTTTTTCAGAATGCCGGCGTAAAGCGCAGTAGCCATAACTTTCATCTTTCGAGTGATTACTAACACTCCTATGGAGGTTTCTTGTTCAGCGAAAGGGCTCGTTTCTTCGTTTGTTCCCGTCTAACAGAAAAGAACCATATTCTGTACTTTTCTCACTGATATAATTCTTCTGTAACAATGTAGCCTGTGAATTGAGAGATAAGCAAGGTCCGATTACCTCTATCACATAAGCACATGCCGGTATTGAACCCGGTTAGCTGACAGCTACTTTGTATGTATAACATGTAGGATTTCTTTGTTTTTTACTGCTTTTAGCAGTGGTGTAGTGGTAGCACGCGCCCCCGGAATGGATGAAACGCGGGTTCAACCCATGCTTGGGGTCGAAAATTTTGCATACCACTTAACATTTCCGGACTAATGCGTTATTTTTTGAGACACATATTTTCTCATGGTTTACTTTGTTTTATAATCTTATTTTGAATTTATTATGTTATTAATATGGGTTGTTTGTTTTGTTTGTTGCATCATTTTGATTCCAGTGTGACATTGTCCCTCTGTTCAGGGTAAATTTCGTCGTCTGAGCTGTTCTTTCTACTCGTCAGTCTGGTTGCTATCTCCGTTCTGGTTTTGTTGTCTTCTATTTATCGAGACCATACTTTTATATTGGTGAATAAATTCTTTTGGAATCTTTACGCTGTTAATATATGCTTTTGAACTGGATATTTACACCAATTTCTCAGTAAAGCATATTCCATTTCATTAGAGTTTTTGTAATGTTGCTCAATGGCATTATAGTACTATCGTTTATGATTCAACTCTGCTCAGGGTTGCGTCACTTTTGTCTCGTTTTTCCTTTTTGTATCCCTTTTATGTACTTCTATCTCTCTCCATTCCACATATTCACTTTTCTCTTCTTATTTGTCATCATAAATACAATTCGACTAGTTTGCGATCTTTGAAAATCAAAGCCGTTCGAATGCTTTGACATGTTTAGTATTGCCACCAATGCTTCGAACGAAGAGCAAAGTTCCTTGAATTCTTTAAAATGGATAAATCTTCGCAGCCACATTTTGTCAAGCGGTGTCGCAGTCTTTCGCAAATTGAGAATTCTCCGAAGTCGGAGTCGTCTGGTCGACGGTTAGTGTTCGGTGTTTTTCGAATACTGCAGACTGTTAACTACGAAATATTTAATTTTCACTACTAATTTCAAATGCTGCAATTTTTCGATAGTTAATCTGTTCAATCAATAAATAGTAGAGAGCATTTTTTTGTGAACAGTGGAGTTTTGCTGTTTGGGTAGTAGCCATCTTACCTTCGAAAAATTTAGTTGGCTAGACCACACTAAGTACTTAGCTTGACTACTTTGATGGTCTCAATTCAATTATTTTTTTTTCGAGAGATTTACGAGACGTTTATGATAGCGTGTTCTTAATGATTTAGCTAAGATAGGGCAGTAAATCTTACTGTAACTTAACTCCGAAGATGTTTCAAACTCCTGGCGCTTAGTATTGAATGACAATCGAAATAAGTGCATATATATATATATATTATATATCATATATATGTATATATATAACTATATATATGTATATATATATGTATACACATAAACATACATGTATGCACATATGCGCACATATCCAAGAAGATGTACATGTGTGCGTACATATACACATGTACATGCACATTAAATTATGCACATATATACACACATGTGTGCACATGTACATATGTATACATACGCCTGTATATCTAGATGTGCACGTATATATAGTATGTGCGCGTATATATGTATGTAAGTGCGCATGTGTACATGTACATATGTGTATATATGTCGTAGTAATGGTAATTAAGCAAATCGAGCAAAGTAACTTCGCATAAGGCTTATCGCGGACGACTAAGTCTCGGACATAGTGGAGCAGCTGCTGTGCGATGTAGGTTAATCGTTTCTCTTCTCTTGATGCTTTTCAGTTCGTTTCTAAACTTTGAAATTTTAGGCCATCGTCGGAAATCGCGCATTGACCACTCGATGAACATGGACGACGATGAAGATGATTATTGGGAAAGCGCACATGAATCGGTACGGCAAATGAATTGCTGCATTATGACTTATTTTCGAGACACTTTCAAATTCGTATAACATATTAAGTGCCGCATGAATTTCATAGTTTTGTGAGAAATTTTCTCGCGTCATCTTAGCAAATTTCATAACAAAATATTTTGGATTTCGAAGCCCTTAGTGGACGGCAGTTGATCGAATTTCTCAAGCGGTGCGCGATTTTGTCATTTAATAGGGTTTTTTCTTAGTTTTAGAAGAACTGTGGGTTTCTTGTGTTACCCTGATACTAAATGATTTCTCTACACGACCATATACTTTCAATATATAAATGTATAGTTATATATTTATATATATGTTTGCGTATGTACATATACATATATGTATATATATATATATATATATATATCAAAAGTATATATGTGCTGAAAAAGTATATATATACATATATATGTATATATTATAATATGTATATGTATATGTATATATATATATATATATATATATTATATAAACTCTCATGTGCGAAGAAAATCCCGAGTGTTTCAATATATAAATGTAACTACTTCCTCTCTCTTCTCAGTAATCCTTTTTCCTCTCCTTCAGCGCAATATGAAGACTTTTTCATGGGCCAGATTTAGCTTCGGAATCACCCACATTTGTGTTATCGAACGAGTATTATTATAGTCTAATGATAGTCATCCAAGACTTTAGCCGTGGAGGCAAAACACATTCATTGTGGAACATAATTTTATTTTCGCTGCTACAGTGTACAGGGAAATCTTTCCAACACACATTGTTGAGATTGCTGAGACTTCCTCTTTTGAATGACTCCGAAAATCTTGGTAAAAAAAGCTTTCCCACCGGAGAAGAACTTTGAGAAGTTGTGAGTTAAAGTGACCATCACTGTCCGCAAAGGGTTAATACTTTTTTTTTTCGACCAATAACTCTGCATTAACTGTTGCCGAAAATAGTCTGATTAAGAATGTTCATCATGTTGCTTCACCTTGCGCATTTCGTTGCCTTGCTGTCGTTGACCGGGCCTCGTCTAGCTCCAGCTTTGGAGCTGAAACTAGGAAAACGAGTTTTCACGAATGCGTACCGGCTGAAGTGAAGGAAAACGAAAGGTTTGGGAATAACTCTAATTTCTTTGTTCTATCCAATGATTATGATTTTATTTGCTCTCTAACTTTCAGAAGCAAATTATTCCATGATCTCGACAATTTCCTCTCTGCAGACAGATGTGTTTCGACGAAGCTAACTATGGCTAATACTTATGGTAGATCGGATCAGGTGAAATAATTTCTAATTGTAGTTTACGTGCGCTGCGAATTCATTTGTTTTCAGATGTTCACCATTGGCTCAAAAAAGGAACAACATCGCTATGGCGATGTGTTGTGGTTGATTTTGCGAGCATATTTTAGCGGAAGGTTTGAGCGAGTTTTCATTTCCTTTCGACTATTTTCAAAGCAATTTTGAAACGCTAGTCACTTACCATAACGAGGTCGTTTTGCTATAAGAAGATAAATATGGCTTTGATTGCGATTGGGATTTGGCGGAGTGACTAGTGATGTACGGCGCGGCTCGAGGCGGGATCGGTCCCCTTAGCCCTAAAAACTGCGGCAATCAACAACGAGCGTCCCAACAACGACATTATCTTCGACAATGCAAGGAGCATGATCAATCAGTATTCTACAAAGTTCATGTAGAAGATAAATCTACAAACAATCGATGAACAGGAAGAGACAGATTAGGTACTAGAAGTGCTGGGATCCCCTTAGTGGAAAAAAGACTGTGATATGGTTGAATTAAATGAGCTGATAAAGTAATTTCCGATATTTTAGAGAAGTTTCCGGAGGACAGGACGCAACTTTTGAGTTCGACGCTCTCGTTTTTGCTAAACGTGAGGAACGTAGTGCAATTCTGGATAAAATTATGCGATACGAAGCGATTCCAATGGCTGGTGGATATGAACGCCTGGAGGTCAGCTACATGACCCATTTGAAAAACACCAGGAAAGAAGGTAGGATCAATTTATAGTTTGTTAGAAAAAAAGAGAGTGTCACGCAGAATTCTTTTCTTAATGCACAAACATTGCGTATTTAGTCTTCGTTTTCCAGTGATAGATTTGTTCATTTGTTTCTAGTGAGTGGTCTACTGGCTGAATTCGAGAAATATCAGGCACTTTTCCCTCATTCAAAAGCGATGGAAGAAGATTGCTGTGCACGGAAAGGAGCCGCGTTCACAAAAAGCTTGCTTGATAAGGTTACATTACTTGTCACATGGCTGAACACTGTAGACGATCTGGCATCGAAAATTACACAGGCAAGTAAATTTTTGATTGATACTATCACACGAAGCTAAAAATATTGAAAAATTGCAGTTAGGGACAATGTTTGAAGTAAGTGGACTTCCTGAAGCTGAGAAGTACTGGCCTCGACCATTGCATAACGCATGTTGGACAGTTGGCTTGCGTGATGCCCGGCCAGTATTTGCTGCTTTCGTGAAACGAAGTCTGCTTCTTAGGGTTTGTTTCGAATTTCTCATGAGAATTAGTCTCTTATTCGGTTGTCTTGTTTGATTTTCCTTCTTCTTCGTGTTTTTCTCTCTTTTAATTCCAAAAGATCGACTATCAAATAAGCATGACAAGAAACATTTACATGTTCTAGATAATATAGTCAATCAGAAAAAAAGAGTCTATATTAACCATTCATGAAGCGTTGCATGGGATAAGTTTCTCTGTTTGAGGCGACATGTATCAATTTCATCATACTTAGTAATGATGTCGTTTTTTGTAATTTGATCTCGTGACGAAGAGCGAGGACCGTCTGAGTGGTTTGACGCAAGCTATGAGGAAATAATGTTCTGGTTCGATCCTGTTCCGCCAACACTTTGCTATAACCACCTGGTAACGATCTTGCTATCCTCAACATTCTAAGAAGGTCATCCCGACTAGTATGCTACGACATTCACAAAAAAGACGGTATCCTCAAGCGGCAGTCGAAACAACAGGCGATTTTTTAAGGAACTTTGGGGCGATTAATCCGAGAGAACGAATTGCATGCTAGAAATACTGAGATCAGTACAATATAATGGTTGGAGGAGAGTTGTATAACACTAGAAGAATTCGAAATCTCGCAACTGTCACTATATACGAGCATACTTCTAGGAGATGAAGCGGGTAATCGCTCGGGTTTGGGAAGTGTGTGAAAGGACAGTAACAAAGACTGCTATTCTTCTCCAGCCTCCCATTGCCAGCTACGCTCATGCAGCTTCTCGCCAACGAACGATGCTGAGGTTGTCAGCTGTGGATGTGGGGACTTTGATGAATTTGAGCTACAGTGAACAAGAAAATTCCTTTTTGCGTCTTTATAATCCTTGACATTTCAGATGGAACGATATAGTGAAATGTTAAACTACACTTTAACTAGCGAGAAAGCCAAATCGATATATCTACCATCAGTTGGTCCAATGTTCGTTTTTCTTCTCGGCGTGCTGTTAGAACTTGTAAGGGAGTGGCTAAGCGTAAGGTATAATTTTGAGAACTTTTCAACAATAAGTCTTTATTTAATTGCTCTTTGAGCGGTGGTATCACCTTACAACTATTAGATTGGAAAGAAGGTTCTGGGGGACTTGTAAAAAATTGAAAATTCATGCATGAATTTCAAATAAAAGCAATAACCATTCTTTGAAACGAAAGCCATCGTTTCCTGCGGCTTTCTGCCACCGGTCCGCCAAATTTTGGATCTGGTCGAAGTACCATTCCTTCGACTCCGAATCAAAGTACTCTTGACATGCTTCTTCACTTGACGATGATTCATTTGCTGAAGCAGCAATCAGATCTTGGTTGTTCAACTTTGTTGGACGTCCTGAACGAGGCCTGTCTTCGAGGTTAAGAAATGCGGCATTGAGAAGCGTTGAAACCAACACCCAGCAGCAGATTTGCTTGTGCCTTCCCTGTCAACTTCGTAGATTTCATCGACTTCTGCTCGCTGTGAAAGTTCCTTTCTCCAATAGTGACACAAGAATACACGAATTTCGATTGTATCATTGGACATGACGGAGGCTTTGTGACAAAGTGAAATTAAAGACTAATAATATTTCATGCTTATTAAAGTGCCTCAGAACTTTTTTCCAACCTTCGTAAATTTTGGACCTCGGGCGGGACTGAAATCGTGTTTCACGTTTTTTAGAAGCATCTGCTAACCACTGCACACCTTGGCTACTTTTCTACCACCGCCCTTTCTGCGATGCAAGGTATTGACCTGAAATATCGCACACTGGTGGCAGAACGGAGATCCCCAGTGCTGCCGTGGTTAGAACACGCTCTCGGAAAAGGTGAATGAGGGTCCAATTCCCGTTCGACGTTCAAAGTATTACGTATCACTCAACATTACTGGATCTACAGTTATTCAACTGAAAATTGTTTTGTTGAATGTACACCATGACTTTTAGATCGAAATGGAGTATACCTTCTGGTGCCGAGATGGATGTTTCAACCTTGGACGCACTGATTGAGGATTGTTGTGATTGCATTGAAGAGGCTGTACGGTGTGTTGGAGTGTTTGCGTGTAATCAAGACCTGTTCTCAAACTAGTTTGCTTTTTATAGCATCACTTTTGTTTAAGCGTGAAACTATTTTTCTTCGATGTGATACAATCTATTTGCCCTAAAGGACAGCGTGGAAAGCTATGCACTGCTGATTTCGACGATATTCTTAGAGAAGTATTCGAGGTATTTTTGTCGAAAGTTTTTTTCTCCAGAGGATCTTTTGGGATTTGTTGATGAGTGTTGCATGTATATCGTTTACGGTGTTATTATGTGTGTTATGGTATCTCTAGTCATATTTGTAGAACTTAATTTACTATCTAGACTAAATAGAACAGTCGATTAGTTTGGAGTATTTGGGAATCTTTACCGTTTTCTTCGAAGTGTTTACTTACTTGGATACTTGGACGGCCCGTCTTCACGAATTGTGCGGACCCCAGCACATTTTTTATCGATTCCTTCTTGCGATAGTCTTCCGTCGTTCCTTCAAACTTTTCATTAATTTATTAGTGCAAAATCTTCTATGAGTGAACTACAGACTAGTTGACCGCTTTGTCGTAAGTTCGAAATTTTTCCGCAACCCTAGCTAAAAGTTCAAAACATTAGTGATTTTGGTGACTTAGTGACGTAATACCACTATGTAAGCCGACAGAAAAATCGTGCTAGCCTTTTGAGGACCAGCGTTGGTAGGTTTCCCACGAAGCACAACGTAGCCATTATCTGTGCATGCATGTCTGGCTGTCTGCGCCTGCTTTCCCACTAGACGGGACACCGCTCTTACAGTAGCTGAGTGAAACTTGACATCGCGGGGCACTGTGTGAAAAGTACCATCTGCTCTTCAGATGCTGAAATAAAAATCTTTGAATGATGAAATACTTCACTTACTTTTTCGTAAATTCACCACCAATAATTTAGTAGACCATTTGTTAATCTTTTCTTCATACAATATACAAATGTGGTACGATAAACTGGAAAGATAGAGCCGACTTCCTTCTCTCCCGACACCTATAGATATATCCGTAGAAGAGCCATACTATGAGTGTTTATCCTTATTTTCGCAGAAGTACCTGTGTTATGTGGTGCGTTGGTGTGACTCCATGGCATGTAATGGCGATCTTGGAAGATTGTTCTCAAGACTCGAAGGAGAATGGCGAAGGGCCGTCCAGTGCTCGAGACATATTCATACCGGAATTGATATACTCGCGTCAGCATTTTGGTATGACCAAGTCTTTGTCCGTGAATATAGTCGCTAAAGTTTGCACTTGCTTTTTGTAAAACCAGCGTAAAGTATTTTACGGTTTTTTGAGCAACCACGTGCGCTCTTCCTAGGCCTTTCGGGATCGTGGACCCACGGCCTCGGCATCTGTAACACCCAGCGCGCTACGTCTAACAGTGGCAGGCTGTTGCGTCTAACAATGGCACATTGTTTTGGCTAACACGGGCAGCGTGTTGTGTCAGACAGTGGCATGCTGGGCGTTAGAGACACAGAGAAGGTGGAGCACACCGTCCAGAGTTGCCGCTTAGACGTACAGAGGCTGTGGGTCCACTATTCCGAAAGGGTGAGGTGGCCGCATGTGACCCACGTATAACTCCTGAACGGCTGACAGACATGTGGTTTACATGTGACTCATACGATCCGTTGTTGTAAAGAAAGGAAACCAAATATCTTTCATTAGCAGTCTTTGTGCTGTACCACAAGTATGGTGAGATACGAGCCTTGATTACACTCTTCTGGTCTTCACTTGTTGCTTATTACACCATCATCGTAAGACCTTCTTCCTTCCTTTCTCTCAGCCAAACTGACAGAAGAGTGAGTAGTACAGTGGTTAGTGATGCAGTGTATCTAGATGATCGTTCGATCCTTTTCCAACACCCTCTAGCAATCATTCAACGAACGCCTTGGGAATTGCCTTAGGTCGATTAGCTACATGGAATCATCTTGACGAGAATTTTACGACATTCACAAAGAAGACGAGATCTTCGAACGCTAGCCGATGCACTCACGTGAAATTTTCGAATACTTTTATGGAGGGTGAATATGAGGAAACGGATCGTATGAAAGAAGTGCTGAGATTCGTACAATAAAGTAATGATAACGGATTCCATAAAACTAAAACTAAATTTGTTGCACAGCCAGTCAAGTGACACTACGAGATCTTGGGACCATAAACTTACTAGTGTACAGTGGACGTACAGTATGGAAAAAAATCAATTTATAGTTAGAAAACTATTAAATATACCACTTTAAGCACGATCGTACCAATCCTCATGGATAAATTGGTAGTGGCATACTGGGAAAGAAATATGGACAGTGTGTCAGAAAAACACCGAATTCTTGTCCCAGATGAGGAGCAGTGTTATGACGAAATCGACAATGGTTATGACAGGTTCCCATATGAACATGATTATTGCTTAGCTTTAACAAAATCTTTAAGTTTTCCACAGTCATCTTATTTTAGTCAAATCCGCGAGCAAACAGCGACGTTCGATGCTTTTCGAGCGTACAATAGCGTCATCAAAGAGGTATGGCATATTATCTTGAGTTACTTCTCTACTTACACTTGTAGTCCGACGTGTTTTGAGCTCTAATGCGTGAGGTTATAGCGATAGATATGGCTTGATTAGAGCGGTGTGGCGCAGTGGTTAGAGGTGCACTGTGGCAAACACGTGGTCGATGGTTTGATCTCGCTCCCAAGGCTCATTAAGCTTTCCATCTCTCCGAGGCCGACTCATTGGTACCAGATCTTTCTGAGAGGATAACAGCACTGACTTGATAAGTCGTTGAGCCACCACAAGTCGTTGTAAGGTCCAAGTATGCATTCAGTCATCTCAAACCGATGCCAAATGAAGATGAATACATGGCCATTCATCGGGGACTGATCAGCGCATAGAGTTCATTCAAGAGTTCAGTAGAGTTCAATCCTTTTATACTTTGATTTGATTATCATTGTACTCTTTTCAACTGTTCAATTCGCTGCTCGTATTTGATGGTTCCTTGGAAGCACTGGCCATCCTTTAATATGGTTGAGGGGATAAAGCATAAAGCTCTCGGCTTTAATCAACCCCTGAGAGAGGAACCATATAATTGATTTCATATTAGTCATCGTTCACCTTTATCACCTGTCGTTCAGTTAATCGTTGAGTTACTAGAGCGGGTACCACCAGCACTTCCATTTTTCCCTATCGCGTGCAAGAGTAGCCCAGTGGGTTCTCCTCGCTCTTGGGATTCATTGAGCATCATATTTTTCTTCTATATCTTTTGTGAAACAATCGCACCATCGGGTCGGTGGTCTTCCTGTGAAGCGCTTGATATCCCGAGAAATCCAGTCGCTAACGACTCTCGTTCATCGGTTGTCGTTGAAGCGTATCACATTGTCCGGCCCACCTTATTTTCGATATCTTGACATATAGAACGGCGTCTCTGGCTTTCGATCGTTGACGTAGGTCGGAACTTCGGATCCTTTCTCTCATTTGCGAGGAACGGGATACTCCTAGCATCGACCTTTTGAATGCGCGTTTGATGAGACCAAGTGATCTTCCATCCTGCTTACGTAGCGACAAGGTTTCTGCTGCATACGTTAGGGCAAGGATAACTGTCGAGCCGAAAAGGTGGGCGCGGAGTCGGAAGTCATCGTTAGAGGTGGTTTAATACATCTCTGACTAATAACTTGAGATGACGTGTCGATACGTCAATGCAGAGCTGCTGTTCTTACCGAACAAGTGTCGATACCAATTTGCTGATATCGAAAGGACCGAAGAGTTGGCGAGCTGGCTATGAGATTGAGCCAACGATGCGGTATCTAAGTAGAATATGAATAGTACAACAGTTAGCAATGGACTTCATTTCAAAATCGATCTACATGTTAAAAGGGAACGAAACGAGCGAATTGTCATACTGGGGGGAGAGCAGGAATAGGTTGATGTGAGTTGTGTTCAATTCAAAAAGCGTGCGGTTGCTTAGCAAAATATGGGCGTCGAACTGGGAATTTTAGTAGTCACAAACAGAGATGTAGCATGCAAGCTTAGTTTCCATAATCATTTCAATGCACCCACTAATTGTTTTTTGTTTTGTTTTGGTATGAACTTTAGTTTTTGCCTTATCTTTGTTTTGATTTTTTATGGTTGAAATGCCACTACTATCGGCTGTTAATTTTACTTTGCCTTGAAGGCTAAAGAGCGCTCAGCCAGACTCACTGCACTACTTCGCGGTGTGTTATCTGATCTTAACAACGCAACTGGTTATATAATACGACAACCACTTGAAGCTGTCGCCAGCGTTCTTCGATCTGATTATTGCTTGGTCGGTTCCAATTTGTTTCATGTTAACACTTTCGGGACCGTAAGCTCACATGCTCTGAATCTCTAATTCAGCGTGACAACGATGGATAGTCTGTTCCATCACCTCTGCATCTCTGACTCCCAGAGTGGGATGAATATATCACTGTTTCAATTGCATAATTGTTGTTATCTTCCTACTCATATCAACATATTTACATATAACATAACAGGAAATTAATAAAATAATGCAATTGAAATAATACATTATTACGTCAAATGCTTTCCACACGCTGGAGAGTTAGAGATGTTCAGGGAGTGGAGCAGACCGTGTAGCGTTGCCACGCTGGGAATCAGAGACATAGAAGAGGTAGGCCCACGGTCCTGAAAAGGTTAATAGTCAACAACGAGAAATAACGAGATGTTGTGAAGTTTCAGGTCGATTTCGGTAAATCTTCGACTACTGTGAGTGTGCTAGTTGACTCTATTAGTGCCGATAAGGCGATGGCACATGATTTGGTACTTGCTCTTATCGAATGTAGGAAGCCGGATTTTGGTCGGATTATCGTGATTCCTGAGCAAGAGTTTGGGTGAGTGTTCTGGATTTTTGCGCACAACTCTACATCATTGGGTTTATTGAAACATTATAACACCGCAATAGACGGTCAAATAAAATGATTTCCGTTTGATTATTGAAACCCAATAACTGTCAACCAAAGTTTGTTCAATGTCGATGGTGACTACTTTGCCACACCGTAGACGTGTACAGATAACGCGTTGTAGTGTAGAAAGAGTGGAGTGCAAAACGAGGGTCGGTGGTGCTACGGTTTAGCACATGCTCCAGGAAGGAGTAAGAATCTGGTTCGAATCCCGGCTGACGCAAACGTTTTTGCACACCACTCTACATCATTGGTTTGTTGAAACATAATAACTCTGCATTAGGCAGTTAATGAAATGATTTCCGATTGTTTTGGATTTGTTTGAATTCTTTTCGTGATTTGTTTTCAGTTTAATTTTAGACAAATGTGGAACTACCGTCGAGTGAATTTAAGTGTTGAGGACAGTCTTTTGGAAAATTTTCATCACTTAAGGGTAAGTTTTATCAGAATCGTTGTCATACTATAGAGTAATTTAACGCTCCTGTCTGCCATACTCGAGTGCGGCGGCCAAGTAAGCTGGAACATCATCTCCGACACTACCAGCATATACCTGGCATTCGACTGATTACATAAAACCTCGTTGAAGACAATCAGTACTGTGAGAGAGAATGTTTGAGCCATTTCCAAGTTGGTACGCCAATGGCTTACTTACGTTTTGGCGGTCTTGTCCACCTCGTCAGAGCCACGCGCCCCACTAGGTTCCCCTACTGATAGTAGGATGGGAAAATGTTGTTAGGTGAAACAATCGTGAAATTGTGGTTTTCGCGTTTTCACCATTATCCTCCAGTGGATGCCATATGGCTGGTATTGTTTCACCCTAACGTTTCCCCGCCTCTTCTATCAGTATGGAAGCCTGCGAAGCGTGTGGTTTTAATGAGGCGGCAAGACCGCGAAATGTACGTAAGCCACTAACGTACCAACATCGAAATGGCTTAAGACATTTTTTCTGGCTACCAGCATAGTTACTCCATGGAGCATATGATGTAGGAAGTTGACGGAGAATTGATAGCGAGTACTGATCAGCGAGACTTCGATTTTTCTCCGGTCCTTCTATTTATCTCCTTTTCAACGCCAGCTTTTGTGATAGTGCTTGCAAGATGAACACCTTTCATCCTTGAAGATGTCCTAAACGTTGGAGCACTAGGGAGAAGATTAGCATCATTGGCTGACTTCCTGCGGACCCATGCTAAGCGTGTGTGCCATAGTGGGAACTCCACCTTTGCCTTGCTTAGGCGTCAAGTATAGAGTACTACTTTTCATTGCAAGATCGCACGCGAATTAGAACCTTAGCTGCAAGTTCTTGCAGCGAGAAGTAGAATTGTGGTGGGCGACTAATCCGAGAAGAGTAGGTGAGTTGCTCCCACGCTGATGAACACACCCAGCGTGGGTCCATTGGGAGTCAATCGGTTAATAAGACTGACTAACGCCTATTTCAGACAGATGTGGTTTTTACGGTTGGTGGAGACTGTAATCTGGAGAATCGATATCCTGCAGTGTTTGAGATGATAATGCCATCATGTTCGTCGCATCATAGTATTAATACGGATATGAAAAAGTTGGCGGTGAGATTCAGTTGTGTACACAAGTAGATGATCGTTTCTCAGAGTTGTTCGATTCGGATTAGCGTTGCAGTTCCTGCTGAGTATTAAGCTTCAATACGACCCATCTTTGATCTTTTATAGGAGCATTTTATGGAACTGTCTGCTTTGCTATCTGAAGGAATCGAGACGCTATGCTTGGATGTTCGACAAACATATGATTCGATTAGAATGCGTGATTATGTTCATTCCACATCTCATTCGAGCTTTTAACTTCGCTTTTCAGGTGGGAACGGTGCTTCTTTACTTAAGAATATTTGAAGTTTCCATATGTTAAGCGTTTAACATGGGAGAAATATGCAGTAATTACGTAAACCTCAGCAGTTTCGAAGTGTTCTTATTGGATGTCTTAAAAATACACTTGTATATCTAGAGATTCTTACTTATCTCAGTTTCTCACACAAATTATAGAAAAATCTCGGGATTACGTAGCAGTTTGGCTCATTATATTGAATAGAATATGTTGGTCGTTCATTGTTTCTCAGACTGCTGGCTAATAAGCTTATTCAAAGAATTTCAAAATCCTTGAGCGTGGAGGATTTTTTTCCTAGTCCTAATCCTGTTTTGATATTCATTCATTTAGGTGTCAAGAGATTATACATGTATGATAGAAAAGCTCTGAAAGCTATTGATCTCAAAGTACACACTGTACTATACGTATCGTCTGTAATTCGTTAATTTACTTGGTTCTAGTTTCATCGCGATGTTTGTCGTTATATTGGCGATTCTTTCCTTCTGGAATTCGGAGCGGACTTAGTTACACTTGGAGTCAGCGTCATACATCAATGGAAAGAACTCGTATGTTTGCTCATCTTTTGTGAACTTTTCCATTAAAGAATTTTTTCCGTAATTATATTTCTGAGGCACGACTTTTGTTACATTTTCAGGTTTGTGTGATACAGCCGACACCATCGCCACATATTCCACTTTGGGCTAGCCATGCCTTCAATTTTATTCATTTCCTCACCGATCCCAAATACACTGATTATCTACCCGAGCATAAATTCCAGGTGGGTTTCTCTTCTAGCTCGAAAAATGCTTGAAGAATGATAATTTTTCGTTATAGGCACTAAAAGCTGACGTGGAAGATTGTAAACGGTTGATACTAGGTGACAAAGCCGTACCGACATCTTTGAGTGTGAGGAGTCGTAGCAGTAGAACGAGTTCACCAAAATCGCCTAATGAGATTTCATCAAGCATGACCAAAATTTCTCTTGTGTCACGACGCGCCAAACTAGAACATTCTGCTTTGGAAACGGATAAAATGGTGGCAAAGAGAGTAAGTGAAAGTATATATCTCTATGGTGTAGTATATTAACGTTTTTGATTACATATATATATATATATATATATAATATATATATATATTGTATCTCATTTGAAGAGCGCTATTCCACTGGGTCGTGTAGTAGTTATGAAGACTGAAGATTTCAACATGAGAAATCTCGTCGATCACTCGCAAACAGTGCCGTTCAAGTATCAGATCCTTGAAAAGCTTGGTTAGTTTACATGGAATGTGATTTATATTCTTCATTTATTTCTGAAGATGAATCCACATGATGTATAAGAAAAGCAGTTGTTGCTTATTTAGCTGGAGGCACTTTTGGGACCGTATATAAAGCGTTAAATGTGGACGCACAATGCGTGATTGCAGTAAAAGTGATCCGTGTACAACGAGGTATCCAGAAGGTATGTATTTTCTTTTATCTCTTTTCTGTATCTATTTCTGCAGATAGGAAAGGTTGTTAGCAGAGCGATGACCTCCGTAGTGTTGTGTTAACTGATACTTAAGCATGGGTAGAGCATAAATTTAACTTCTGGCTGAAGTCGGAAGTTTTGTAGATCACTCAGCATCGTCGGATATGTAGTTAAGACACTCTCTGTATATTCGATAGCTCTAAGTAGTGCGATAAATTCTGTTCCGTTATCGGACAGGGAAATGTGAAGGACAATTTTTCGCTAGACAAAGACTTTACATTAGACTTTTACTAATCATTTGAAAGCTTAAATCTCGGGTAACTGCGCCATTTAATTTTTTTTCAAAGGCTTCTTTTTACATTTTTCCTCGTCTTGGCCAGTTATCGCTCGTTTTTTCGCGGGATATTTATTCTTCATTTAGACTGCTAGTAATCGCTCAATATCTGAAATTTCGAAGAAATTGGAAATGTGTTTGCCTTCCAGAAAAGCTTTTTGAGAGCGTTGTAGAAAAAAAGTGAAGATTTGTGTTTCACACATGCGTATTTCTCACAAGACAGAGCTCTTTCCTCTAATTTTAAGTACCATTCGATAGCATAGGTGTCGACGAAAAATACGCACAAGAACGCGCGCCGCATGTGGAACACAAGTTTACTATCACTGCTACACCGCTGTAGAAAAGCCTTTCTGAAAAGCAGCTATATATCTCAATACTTCAAAATTTTTGCTATTTATTAGTTAAAGACAATCTATGAAGAAAAGTTTGTTCATAAGCCTGGTAGTAATGAAGTCGCGTGGCCCCGTGTGCAATAATTTTATTCCGCATATCACAGCACTGTAAAAAAGCCTTTTCAAAAAAAAAGTGCTTAGCGTATTACCTGAAAGTTAAACTTTCCAATGATTAGTAATACTTTTATGAAAAGTTCTTGTCCATCAAAGTGGTCCCTTCGCAAATTCCTGTCCAAAAGCGGGAAAGAACCGTATTATGTCTTCGAACTGTTTACTCAGTTCCTGAATGCCTTGTGCTCTCATGTATCATTGGATTTCCACTAAAATCCGTTCGATATCATCGTTTTTTTAGGTTCTTCAGGGAGAGGTTAACATTTTTCGTAACCTCAACCACAAAAACCTTGTTAAGTACTATGGTTGTGAAGTTCGACAGGTAGTTCTCCTTTATAATTAGCGTTCTTTTTCATAAGGTGACTTTCCGGGGTTTGTAATATTTTTCACCTTATAAGAACCATAGAAAACATTCAGTCTGATCCGCCAGGACTTAGTGCTCAGTGATGTTACATTTATTACGTGTTTACTTATTTAGGATGAGGTATTAATTATGATGGAATATTGTAGCGAAGGGACTCTTGAAAAGATATGTCGTGAAGGTCTTGACGAGGAACTGGTGAGACGTTACACAAATAGCTTGCTTCACGCAGTCGCATACATGCATAGTCAGAAGGTTCGTCCTGCTTCTTTGCTCATCGAAATTTCTATTGACATACCTGAGCATCGCTTTCAGGTTGTTCACCGTGACATCAAACCAGCGAATATCTTCCTGGACCTGCACTGCGTCTTGAAACTCGGTGATTTTGGATGTTCCGTACGCCTACGCGATCAGGCGACTATATACGGTGAAATCGCTGAGTACGCAGGAACTGTACAGTACATGGTTCGTAGATGATATTTCCATCCTATTCGTTTAACCTTCTGATAATTTTTTTTTATGGAATGTCAGAGTTTTTGGCTCACGGGAAACCATTACATTAAATACAATTATTAACACAAATTAATGATATACGACAACTTCAAATACTAATTGGTCCGGAAATATTTGCCCTTCAAAGTTTCACACTAAACCTAACGTTGGTTGGGTCGTGCGATTGTAGTGTGATATCTGTGTATACTGAACTTCGCCTAAATCTCTCATAGGACCAGAGGAAGGTAGGGCTTAGTGGGATTTCAAGGCAGTCGTTCTATTGATTAGTTCCATCAAAGAAAGGGAGGGAAATCAAATGACTTTTGGGACAAGGTGGAAGGTGCAATCAATTGTCGCCTTTGTAGGACTGTTCAATCTCATAAGAATATTTATTGTCCGCATGGTACTTCAGATCTTAGGCAAACTTATCTCAGCTTGTAGTGAATTCATCAGCAGGAATATGAAGATTAAACGTATCATTGCCAAAAAGGCGCTCGTGTTCCATTCTACGGCCATGAAATTTTGGTTTTTTCTGGAACGCTTGATGCAAAAAAGACCAGTTTTTTTGCCTAGTTAACTGATGCAAAGAAAGATCAGGTGTTCGGTCTAAGTAAAGATTTTTCACTCGGGAGTAAATGCTTTTTGGTTTTATTTCTGAAAACTAGTTCTATTTTTAGGCTCCAGAAGTTCTGACATATGGTGGTGCCGCAGAAGATGGGCGATATCGCGGATATGGAAGAGCTGTGGATATTTGGAGTATTGGTTGTGTAGTTTTGGAGATGGTGAGATATCGATTTAAGACTTTCCTTGAGTGGTATTTTCTAAAATTGAAATTAAGAGTACCGGTCGTCGCCCATGGCCTGACATGCACCCCTTTCAAATCACAATGCGGGTGAGTGTATCATGGATCTATTACTTGAAGCTTGTAACCGAACAAACATCAAAATTCTAATAATAGTATTTGTTTTTCAAATGTTAGTGTTGTTTTTTTTTCAGGTTGGTCAAGGAGGTAGGCCACCATATCCAGTCCCCATAGGAAATCTCTTGAAACATTTTCTCGATTCATGTTTCGTATTTAATCCCGACGACAGGAAATCGGCTGAACAATTGCTGCAAGATCCGTTTGCAAACCTACATGTTGGTTCTTTGTTTTGTTTTCTTTAGAACTTTACGAAAGCTTGGTGAAACTATCATCAATTCTCAGTAATTGAGATTGTTTCTGCTTATTACTACTCTTCAACTTACTTATCTAACTCCTTGGTTCTAAGGTCATTCTTTCAAACCTTATTATGTTTTCAACTTTTTTCACACCACTCGAGATTTCACTTTACTGTGCGAATAGCTCTTCTTGCATTCGATTCGTTCTCTCACACGCACCTTACACAAAGGTCTTCGAACTTTTTCCGTGTTATTGATTCCAGGTGTTGAAAATGCGGATTGAACTTATACCTCGCTTCCTGGTAGACTGCGTCACTGACCATCCGACCTCCCCCTCTCCTCATTATTGCGATGTAGAATTATGAAATAATCTTTCTTCTATCTCACTTCTTTGTATGGTCAACATCATAATATTTTCTTCGTCGTTGGATGCCTGTTTTATCCTGTTCATTCTGTCAAATCTGACTCCATTAATTCTCTAACTTACGACGCAAGTACTTAATCTTCTTCATCTTGTGCCTTCATGTATATCGTTTTCATTAGTAAGTCTCAGAACTGACTTTCTCTTTTTCTCTCCTACATACACCTACCTTTCTATACCGAATCTTTCTGCAGTGTTCCTAAAAATGAATTAAATTTATGCTTTTTGATTGGTCGGTTGATCAGTTTTTTCTAGGTCGATGTGGATTCTGTCTCACAGACAGAAATGTGTTCTGGACGCGTTGATGGAAACAAGTGTAGTACTTATTGTGATAATCGTAAGAATATCGACGATATCAGTAATGGCATGGATAGCTTGTTGAGTAGTGATGGTGACAATAAACATGGTAGTAGTAAATAGTAATGTAGTTTCATTCTTATTCTATGTCTTTTTTCTCTTGATAGGTAGATATGAGATTGTTGAGAAGATTTACTCATTATAAAACTTTTCCACGTTCCGCCAGTCTCGTCGAGGGAACTGTTCATTTATTAACCTTAATTAATCCCTATAACATGTAAATTACTTATCTCATTGTTCACTTGAATCTCGCTTGTTATCTGTGCTTAAATCCTCCCGTATCGGTGCCTTCATTGGGTGATATCGGTTTGATATCAGTCTGTGTTTCAATGATTTCTCCGTATTGGTGCCTTATGACGATAACAGTGTCTTATTGCTTATGTATCCTTCATTGCTCAGCAGTCCGTAATACTGAAGAATGCATATGCATGATCCAAAGGATTTCTTTGTTTAAATTTGTTTTAGCAGTGTGAAATACTCTTAATACAGTAGATACATTCTAATACAGTATAATACGGCACTGATGAATATGATACAATATCAAGTGAAAAACTCCTCAGTTTGCATCGCCTATTGGTTGTGATTATTCATGTAACTGTTATGATCGTCTCGATTATATAGCATGTTATTACCGAAAGAGTAGTGATGAACGGTAAAAAGTTTTTTGTGTCTTATGGAACGTCTAATGTGGTTGCACAACAGTGATTATTTCATATGTTTGATGCCAAACATGTGTAAAAAAAGCAGTGTTTTCGGTTGGCCCGACTGTCGATCATTTTGGGTCTGAGTGATCTTGAGAGTTTTAGTCTAATTTCATCTTCACTCTGTTGTATTCACCGAGATTATTAAGAATATGCGATTCATGGTCTTGACATTGCTAGTATATTGTTTATAATCGGATTGCTTTCATAGAAATTCTATGGGTCCAGTCATGAGTATAAAGGCTGGAATTGTTGATGCTGATTTGAGTGTCATATTGTTGAATGATGTTTTTAGATATAGTATTCAGATAAGAAAGAAAGAATTTACTGCTTAGATTCTAGTACCTCTATATTCGACTGTTTTTTAAGACCTCGCTTGAAATTAAATCTGTTACGGCATTTATACATTGCAATACCCGTGTTTCAGCTTTGCAGCCCTTGTCAGTTGTATACTTAAATATAAAGATACTACATAAAAACACCAGCTTTGAGAAAATCGACAGTTGATCACTGCAGTGTTCAGTAGTTATGTCAATGAATTTGTTACAACTGACAAGGCTGCAAGGCCGAAACACGGGTATTGCAATGTATAAGTGCTATAACGGAGTTAAATTCAAGCGAGGTCTTGAAAAAGACATTCGAATATAAAGGTATTAGAATTTAGGTGAAGCGACTTTTCACTTTACACACGGTGTAACGTGGTTCATCGGCGACTCCTTTATCTAAGGAGGTTCTCCCCGAGTGGAATTGGCACAGGCGAGGGGCACTGTGCAGCTGACGAGATTGCAAAGCCGAAACGTGTAATGCACTGTATAAGTGCCGTAATAGAGTACCTCATGAAAGGACCAAAATGTACTGTCAGGATGTTCAGATTCTCTAATGAGAACAGTTGGGTGTCTGTCATTTGTTGTAGGGAAAGGAAAAATATCTACTGAAAATTATGTGCAACACTTACTAGACTACGAGGTTCAGAACTAGTACACGTGTTATCATAGAAGTATCGAGGAGATATCTTGATAGCTCTGATATCTTCATCGCAAAAAAAGTGATGGAAGCACGAAACCTCCGGTAGTACAATGGTTAACACGTGTTTTTAGAAAGGATGAGAAAAGGGTTCACTCCCACCCAAAGTTCAAAGCCTTGCGTATCACACAACTTTCTTGCATATCTAGTAGATCGTTCTGGTTTTTGTGCAGTGGATCTTATGATATTTCAAACATACGTCTAGTATTCTGTTACAGTATCTGTAAGAATCAGCGGATTTTTTGAAGGTATCTTAATGGGACCTCACTTATTGTTCAAATTACTGCTGGGGTCGAAATGGTTACTCTTCTTGTGGAATTATTACCTTCATTATCGACAGTACCGAGTACATGCCTCAAACGAGAAACGGCCACAACGTGTCGAAGGATTGATTACAGATGAGGTAATTTGCTACTCCTGTTATGTTTCATATCGCGTTGAGAAAATATTATGAGCTCTCTGCCTACTCCTATAGGTAGAATTGAAAGTCGATTAGCTCGTATAAAGGGATATGTTCAAATCAGAAGTCACTTCGAATAAAAGGCGTAAATAAGTAGACCACGATGCTCTAATCTTGCCTGAGTTCTCTGCTTAATAATTCCTGAATATTTATGATCGGTCTATAAACTTATCACCCCCCCCCCCTCTCCCTCTTTTTCGCTCCACTTCGTTTTTTCCAGTGATTGGATTACTTTTAGGAATATGCAAAGGCTCGGAGCTACAAACTAGATAAACACTTGTTCTCCTTTGCTCACGAACTCTTTGGTCAGTTGTGGACAACGGTATGTGATTGTTCAGTGGTTCTTTGGAAGTTGGTCGCCATGCACAAAACACTTTATTTTAACATATATGTGATGACGCCGAAAATTTTCTTTGGTGACTGAAGGGCGATGTCGACTATCAGTCGTTAGAAACACTCCGATGTCTCGATAATGAGCAAAAGACTTCCATAACTGAAGGCTCAAATACCCAAGTTTGGGCTCTTATTCAAGGTGTTGGCAGGGCGTTTGCCGAGTAGTCAGTGAAGGAGGTTGTTAGGAAGCAAGATACTGGTTCGAGGCTTTCCTTCATACTCTTAAAATCAATCGGCCAGCGCCTTAACTCGGGTTTCTCTAAGACTGCAGGGCGATTTCACAGTGAAGGAGTCATACGAGGGAACTGATCGAATACTAGAAGTGCTGGAAATCGCGCAGTAAAATGTGATGACTAGTTGTGTAAATTTAGAAATATAAGTCAAGAAAGATTCAAAAGAGTGACCATATGAAAACATTATGGTAGAAATTGGTTTTTCCTCATATGGATGGAAATGGTAAGTTGTACTAATTACTGTATAATCTTATGGTCTTGTGTAAAAGGGTTTTGTATACTAAAATAAATCATGAGCGAGAGACTTCCTTTATCACTCATATCGGCTGTAGTGCCATCTTGCCCGTAGTTGTGTAAAAGGTCATATCTTTGATTTTTTTTGCAAGGTGTTGAATGAGCAATTTAGCATTTCATAGAAGCACATTTTATTTCACAAAGTGAGAGTATTTTCAACACTTGTTCTACAATTTTTCTAAATTCACAGTGCTATATGACAAGGCAAACCCTTTCAGGTAATTCTTGTCGCTCAGTGGCTACCTTGGTTATGGTATTCATGTTCGACTTATCCACTTCCATCCGTATTATTCCTGTCAGTAAATTGCGTCATAGATAGCGTTGTTGATTTACCATGGGACATGTATGATACTTTTGTTATCGAGGAGAAGCATGGGTTCAACAAACAAACAATTGGCTTTTATATCATGGACAAGGTTTTTCATATTGTTTCTGTCATGAAAATTCACTTATAGCGAAAAAATCCCTACAAATGTCTTGTTGTTTTTTTAGCTTAAGAAGATAGTTCTTTCACTGGCTATAATGGCTCCAGTAGTCTTGGTTATCGAATGGCTTGTTGATATTGGAGGTTTGTAGAGGCTTTTCATATCTAGGGATTTTTTAATTTACACTTGAGGGTTGCTTCATGGTGAACTCTAATGTAGATATATTACATTTGATTTCGAATAGCACTTTTATTCAAGAGTTCCTTCGTAATTCTTAGATATCTAGTTTCAGGACCGTACTTCTTCATTTATGTCTGGATATTCGTATCGGTGGTCCTATTCTTATTAATAACTATCTATCCTGCTTTTATCGCTCCACTTTTTGATAAGTACATTCCACTTCCTGAAGGCGAATTGAAGGTTTTTAGTCTTTCATAAGTAATTATTCTCTCCGACTTTGAATCAGATCTATATCGTCTATCTCAGGTCGCTATAGAAAAGCTCGCCTCATCGTTGAATTTTCCTCTCACTAAGCTCTATGTGGTGTACGGTGAGTAGTTATCATAGTAAGACTCTGAATCAAAATTAACAACGTAAATAGTTTTTGTGAATGCAACGTTTTCTAATGGAGTCGTGGAGATGTTTCACTTACTGGGATGTGAACAGGTTCTCTTTCTAGGCTGTAAAGAAAACGAAACCGCTGAAACGTCAGCTTTCTGAGTAAATGATGCCATAAAAACCTCGTGTAAAACTCAGTAAAAATCAACAAAGATTTAACACACCGGTTATAAATACGATTATCTATCCCAAACCTTGTGTAAGTAGCTTCATCAAATAGGCATTGGGGATCTGAAGTAATTCAATGAATTCTAGATTAAACTCATATTGTTTTCATCAAATCGACTGTTTTTTAAAACCTCGCAAAAAACATTCAAAATATTTCCAAAAAAAAAGGCTAAAAGCATTCTTTTTTTTGGAATCATATTATTTTGTCATGGGCACAGTTTTACGTGAAGTACAACCAATGATTATCTCGCATCAGAGTGTGGAAAAAAGTGCTATTTCTGTGATCTCTTATTGAGTGATTTTGACGGCAAGAGCTCAACGCTAGGATTTTGGTTGCATTTTTTTTTGCTTGCGTCAGTTCCAACAAATTTTCAAATTTTTCATTCGCCGATGGCGTGAAGAGTAATGCATGAGAGTGATGATTGTTCCCGTGGACTACTTCCAGCTAATTTCGAAGTTGTTAAGTAGGTCAGTGTGCTCTTGATAAGCTAACATGAAATTATGAACGCGTTTTAGAGGGCAATAGAACGACTGTCTAAAAAATTGGAGAGGCCCCCACCTTTTGAGGGTCTCGCAAGAAATGTGGAGTGATTTCGCTGCTTACAAGTATTACGATTCATTCACACGCTCCCTATAGGCCGGGTAGAATGTGTTAACACATCCGTAAATCATGATTCCTCTAGAGGTCACGCGTATTTCAGACATTTTGCACCGTGTGACACTTGACTTTAACGATGCGCGTGCAAGTTCAGTCCGGTTATTATTTAGCCTTAAAATCCTTTTGAAGCTGTCTCATCCCTTTTTCATTCCATGAGCAATAAAACGATGGTCTCAAAAAATTAGTTCGCCACATCTTTGTTGATTACTAATCACTTCATAAACAGTGACTTTGGTAAGGACAGGAGTTTGATCGAATGAATGCTGGCCAGACTCGCCGTAGTGGAGTTGTCGGGAATGTTTTAATGTGTTTCTTTAGGTTCGAAGCGCTCCGCTCATAGTAATGCATATATGTACGGTTTTTGGAATAACAAACGGATCGTTCTGTATGATACCCTCTTAAGTGGTGAGGAGAAGGAGAAAGTCATAAAAGAATGTGCCGAGGTTGCGGAGGAACTATCCGATGCAGATAAGGTAATTCCTAACTTTTTAGCGTATAATGAGATGTTGTCGTTAGCGCTGTCATGAAGTGAGTCAAATCTCATTCAGACACGAGGTATGTCGAACGAGGAAGTGCTAGCTGTCCTTGGACACGAGCTAGGCCATTGGGCTCTTTGGCACTCCTTTATCTATTTGATAATCGCTGAGTTTAACATTTTCGTCATGCTGTCGGTATTCGCTTATTTCTATCGATGGCATCTGCTATACGAAGTTTGTCACTTTTCGCATATATGTCATTCTCGTTGTTCTTGATGAGATAACTTTTTGGAAAAAACGTCATAAATATCCACTCCAGGCTTTTGGTTTCTTCACAACGCCCACGATAATCGGACTTGTTTTGGTATTCCAATACGTCTTAGCCCTATACAACGAGGTTAACTGAGATGATCACATTTATGTTGTTGTTTTGACTTATTTTCTATACATAGTTCAGATAACCGAAGTCATATTATCGATCCATTCGAGACGCTGTGAATTTGATGCAGATAAGTTCGCCACCAAACTGGGATATGGAGACCGCCTTATCTCCGCGCTTACAAAGCTGGGCAAGGTATTAATGTCACAAACTATCTAAGAGTCTAAAAAGTTTAGATCGTCAATCCATCGTCGTACTTCGATGTTAATGAAGTCCAACAGAGCTATTCAAGGAAAGCTAAAGCCACTAGTAGTTATCTTCAGCATTACAGAACCATAAAGACGTTTAGAATGGCAGTCCAGATAGAAATATTATGCAGAGGAAAAAGCTCCTTTACCCCCGCGATAAATTCAAATTTCATAGTTGCTTCACACTGTATCTCTGAGTAACTTGGAAGTGACACAGTAACTCTACTGCGAGGAGGTGGACCGAGTCTACGATGCGTTGAAGGAAAAGCAGCCGACATTGATTCGTCGAAAGCGCGCACTGTCTCAGTATGATAATGCCAAACCTTATAGCGTAAAGGCTAGAGAAATATTTGGCGAACAGTAGGAACTCGAGGTATTGCCTCACTCAGCCTACAGTCCAGATGCTGCGTCATACGATCATGTTTTACATTTCCACTCAATGAAAAATTTCCTGCGTGGACGCCGATTCGAGACTTTTGATCAAATTGAAGAGGCACGCCAAGAGTTTCGTTGATTCAAAGCCCAAGGAATGGAGATTTCGAGTAGATCCGAAGCTTGCAGATCGTTGAAATAAGGTTGAGGATAATGATGGTCTTTATTTTGAAGAATAACTATTGTTTCTTATTGAATTTATGCAAAAACTTCGAGTTCTCAGCGAGTGTTAAGGAACTTTCTTTTCCAACCTAATATTTATTCCAATCAACGCCAACTTATCCGTTGAAGCGAGTGCTTCTTTATTATAAAGCATTTCAGGACAACCTTGTCTTGCCCGTCGACGACTATCTTTACTCCATGTGCAATCATTCTCATCCTCCAATCCCGGAAAGAATAGAAGCAATCAACAAGATGAAGTAATGTATTCTTAGAATATCTTTCGCTTGAAAAATTGACCTTGATTCCATAATTTGCCGTTTCCCTTTGATTGTTGACTCTTTCCTGTTTGTTTTTCCTCGCCATTAGAAATTCTATCTAGAGATTCTGTTATAGAACAAATGCATATGGTTGATACTGTTCCTTTCTACTGATACATAAAGTTCATCTGAGTTTCTCGAAGTCTCTGTCAAGTTAATTCTCCAAATTACTCCTGGAACTAGATGGATTTTGCAATCACCAAATTATGCTAACAATTTTCTGGTACCTGACTCAATTAACTAACGCGTAATCATGTCGCAGTCTTGTTTTTGGGATTGTATGTTCGTGAAATGAGGAAAAAAAAAACAGAAGATGAATAACGAATTTATAACAACCAAATTTAAGAAACAAACTGCTTCAAATAGGGTTATTTATCCACTTCTCAAGAGGACCGTGCTCACGAACGAGCTGCACATTGACACCATCTGAGCGGAGACGTCCTTCAGCACGCATACGTTCGTAATCGGCTTTGTCCCAACGGGTAAAACCCCATTTACGAGAGACGACAATCAATTGTCGACCAGGGAACTTGAACTTGGCGCGACGAAAGGCTTCAACAGCGTGGGTTACGTTCTGAAACTGATGGCATTTACGTAAAAAAAAAATGTGGCTGTGAGAAACGTTCATATGGGAAGGGCACAAGATTGAAGCAAACAATGTTCGATATACAACAAACGATCGCTCATGTGCTTATAGTATGGCCTAACTATCAGAGAGAACGCACAAAACACTTTCCCACTAGCTGCGCAATTTTTTTTTGAAGCATAATTATGGATTCTGCGATATTGTAGCGCAAGGTGACGTTGATAAACTTATATGTAAGATGATTCTAGAATGACTAAGCAAATATACATATATACATGTAGGTAATCAGGGTGCTTTACTTGAATTGCACATCTATTTGCGCTTTTGTACTGTGCGATCGCATCAGGACATGCTTGATATGATAAAACGTTGCGAAGGAAAGATAGCTAGTGCTTGACACATATGGACAAAAAATGTACTAGCTACTTAACAAGTTCTCTCCCGCGTAATCACCTCTGCTTAGTTATGTTCTCTGAGGCAGGTTTCCATCTAGTTTTTTGTTAAGGGAAACACGAAGAAACGGGTTAAGTTTGTAACCACGTGATTACAGCTACGTCGCTAATCACGTAACCCTAGGTCTAATACGGGCATGTTGTTATATATAAAGGATAAAGCTCACGGCGCTGATTAATCCCTGAGAGATGCGCTATGCATTCTTCTTCAATTCTTTAGGCTTCTTTTGAGGTGATTGAATGCATATCTGGCCTTTACAAAACTCGCGATGGCCTAACGCTGTACTGCTTATTCTCCCAGACAGGCCTGCACCAATTTATCAATGACGGAGAGATAGATAGCTTGGTCAGCCATGAACGCGAGATAGAACCATCCACCTTGCAAGCGATGCAGAGCACTCTGGCCACTGCGCCATATGCGCTCATTGTTATCATGTGGAGTGAGACATTCTGAGACTCAACATAGACGTGACATCAGTGAGCGACGCTCAGGGTGCAAAGCTCTGCTCTGTTTGCTTGAAATCTAAGATGGTTCAAGTGTTTCATTATGAAGAAAAACGAGCAATAAGTTGTAGACATAAAACAAAATAGAAGATAGAAGAAGTGAAACAAAACACTCACGGCCTCTTTCACACGCATCGAGAAAAGAATATCCCCGATATCGACACGAGCTACGAGACCTTGTGGCTTTCCGTAGGCTCCACGCATACCCGTTTGTAAACGATCAGCGCCGGCACATGATAACATCTTGTTGATTCGAGTAACGTGATAAGGATGTTTCCTAACTCGTAGATGAAAACCGTCCTAGAATAAAGACATTTAGGAACTCGTCACAGACGCTATTTCAACAAGATTAGCAGTTACCTTTCCACAATTCTTCACCATGTACTTGTTGGCACAGATACGAGCTGCTTCTAACGCTTCTGACGAGAGATGTTCACGTTCGTTCGACATCATATGCACACAACATGGGAACTCGTCAACGTTGGCCTTCTTCTTGCCAAGATCGAAAATGCGGATTTTAGGGTCTGGGACTCCTCGACAGAAACGTGACTTCGGATACGGCTTATTTTTGATATACCGGTAACACCTGGCAGGTCGGCGACCCATTTCTAAACGTACTGTATCTTTGCACTGAAAATGATACAATGGCAGATTAACGTGACAGTGACGAAAGTGCTGACCACGTGGGCGATTGGATCTGGTATTCTGACCAAAAAAATGTAGGTAACAGTCATAAGAATAAAAAGAAAAAGAGAAGAGAAAGAGAAAATGAAATGAAATAATTATAAAAGCTGGAGAATGAAGCTTACGATGTTGATCTTCCCTAGGGGAGGAAAGACATCCGTCTTCACCCAGCATCGTTTGAGCTAACTGGATGCACATCTAGATTCTCAGATGACTCGCGATGTCTTACCGATCTTTCTGAGTCCGTGCTGCTTTCCTCCCAGCACGTATGACATCTACTCACCGAAGCCGAAGGGAGGTAAGCCCTCGTGAGTCTTCGAGTGCTGGATCGAACCATCCACCATTAATTGATTAGCCACGTGTATTTTCCAAAGCACCTCCAACGCTTCGCTACACGCACTTTACGAAATGTTTATTATAAAAGAAAGAAAAAAATGGGAGTATTCGAAAAATGAAGGAAGCAATTAATAGTGGATGATTCGATGCAAGGTGTAATTCTGGTCGTACAACGGCTGGATTGACTAGGCCTGACGAACCAGAGATGCTTGTCCTGGAATTCAACCTTATGTACTCATAGTATGGAAAGGCCTACGTGGCCGAGTGGTTGTGATGCTCGTCGCGGCGCGCAAGGGTCGAACCCAATCCCAACACTATCCGGCAGTCAACAACGAATCACCCATAGAACATCACAGCCAGGCTATCTTCGGGATTGCAAGGAAAAGCGCTCAACCAGTATTCTGCGATGTACAAGAAGAAGACGGAAAAAACCTTTGAATACTAGAAAAATTGGTATCCGAATAGGAAAAAAACGCTGCGAAGACGGACCAATAAAGTGTCCAAGAAAAAGTAAATGAAAAGTGCGTAGCACGAAGAAACTCCCCAACCAAATAAAACATTAAAGCAGACGTGTAGACTTGGGCCAGTATGAACATTAACCCTCCAATATTTCCTCAAACTAGTGGAACTCTAACGGGAAGCAGTAGACTCCCGTAAGCGTCCCCGACGATTCAGCAGCCAAGACTACGAATCTCTCTGAAGAGACAGAACAAACAACAAAACGAGAAAGAGCTCTGCTCTGACCAGTGATGGAGAAAACTCAGAAGCTCTGATACAAAGAGCTCACTAACTAGTAAACAAAACCCACTGATGACTAGTAAACGGTAAACGTAAACAAACAAACAAGTAAACAGCAAGCATCTCCGAAACCGTCAACAATCCTACTGACCTAAAAATCACGCAGAATTTGGCTGCGACTGAGACGGTGTCGGACGGTCATGGCTGCGTATTGCACGCAAGCGGCCTGCGTTGCAACTGTTCGAATAGAGCACGTTAATTCACGCCACGTCGCATTCATATCGCTACTTCGATCATTGACTCGTATCACAGGTGTTTACCTGCATTCAACTCGTCTATCCGTCTCTTAAGTATTTCTGGCTTCCCTCACAGACGTCGTACCGTTTTGTCTGAGTCATGTCTTCTTGCTGATGTCGTATTGGTGCGATTGGGGCGTTTGCGGATCGTTATCGCTTGCCGGAAAGCGCTGGGATGCTGTGGGATCAAGTCCGCCTGGAGCCGTGCCGAGCATACTTATCCCGTCGGCCACGGCTCTGCATACTGACATTACTCGTCTCTAGTTCAGGTGGATCACTTCTGTCACTGGCTGCTTTCTTAACTGGTTGTAGAGTTGAGTTCCTGCGAAGAACTGCTCCACATAGATGCTTGAGTAAGTTATTTTAAGCGTCCTGAAGGCTCCAGGGTTCCGCGCCCACTTCGTTGTCTCACAATTGTTGCATACCCCAAGTTTGCGGTGCATTCCGCTGTGACGTGAGAATCTGTCATGTTTACTTCGTCCGATTTACGTGTTCACTACTCTTCGAGTGTGATAATTCCACGCCTGATGTTATGAGAGCTGACTGTCGCCAGAACCCTTGTAGATTTGATGGCGCATCTGCCTGGCAAGTCAGATCTTTCTCTCCCGCTCTTTCTAGAAGAGCGGCGATTCAAGACGACAGCGAATTCTGCGACTAATTGTGGACGATGCAACAAGCGGAATCCTTGTGCTATTAACTAGTTCCTAGTTCGTTTAGATGATTTCCATGATAAGCTAACGATCTGGGAGTGTGTAGCGCAGTGATGGCAGGTGCGCTTCAACACAAGTAGTCTTTGGTTCGACGCAAAGTTCTCGTCTCATCGCACCTTTCACCCCTTCCGAGTGCGACGCGTCAAAGAAGATATAGTCTAAACAATGACTTGCGGTGGGTGACTAGAGAATCACGGCAGTGTTTTTTCAATTCTACCAGATAAATCTGTCACCAATTCACCAACTACGAAGCGATGAAGGGTTAGATGACTCAGGATATGCGATGGGGACCATCAACTAGGCTATTGCAGGACATCCCCAACCATTGTTCTACAGCCTTCCTCTCAATAGCAAATAACTTTGGCGTCTTGATCATCATTTATCCAATGTATCTATGATGCTGGAAGTGATTTGCATGAAAACATATGTAGTAATGCTCTTCGCAACGTAGAAAAAGCCTGGAACCAGGAGCGACTCGAATCGCAGTTATATGAGAGTTTCTAGTTCTAGGTAGCTGATAAAAGACTCAGCATTACATCTCTTGTCGAAAATGGCAAATATTAAGTACATTGTATGAAGCGATAGTATAGACTTTCAGTTAACTCTCTCACTTCTGACGAATTCGTGACATCGTTTGGATCGGCTTCTCCGACGATAAGTGCCTTCTGTCGCTGTACTTCTGTCTTGCTGTGCATAACGAACACAATACACGTCATCCACTTCGCTAAGTTCACTTTGTTGACCTCTTTGATTTCATAGGAATGTACCTGAACTGCAACATTCACGTTCACTTCATTCGCAGTAACGTTGCGCTGAGACTGGAAGACATGAAGCAAGTAATAGAAAAGCATACCAATTAAGAGAAAATAATCAATTTCATGGGAAAAAGAAAAGATGAAACTTAAATTTTCTCGTTCAAATATTGCTTCGCCCAAAGGAATGCAAGGCATAAAAAGGGTGATTCTCGCGGATATTTACCAAGAGTGATGAAGTACTACACACTTTCTAGTCGTAGATTTGACAGTAAGACTCAGAGGTAAATTTCCACTAGGCTTTTTGAAAATCTAGAAAACAACGACTGTAAGACCTGACAGTCACAGGTCATTCAGATGTTATGAATTGAAAATTTTTATACTATCGTTGAGGGTACCCAGCTGAAGGAAAACTCAATTTCACTAAAAGGAATTCTGATATACTCAATGAATCTGGAAAATATTGTTCAGTTTTGGGAAGATTCATTCAGAAGTGGAAGCGCAAAATTTTGGTATCTAAGTTTTGTAACACAAAGTACTGAATGAACGGAGAATGTTTATGGGTGGCACCTAATTAGGGACAGAATAATATCTTACATGATTTTGCTCTATATGTCGAGACAACTTCGAGGAACTCGTATAGAAGGACAATGGATGGAACGATTTCCTTCCATTGGTTTTCTAAGGATGCGTCTTGCTTTCGATGCCAATAGGCATTGTAGAGGTAAATGAATGGATTTGTGGCTGACTTGTACAATGGTTGAACTCATATCTAGCCAATACATTGATTTGAAAATGCGTATCGAAATATGAAATAGGCGATCATATCTTCAAAAACCGACTTTCACTTAGTCTCGGCAAGATACCCATATTTGTTGCATGTCAATTACACGAGGGCTGACATAGTCATCGATGTGGCTAACGTTTCTTAGATCCAAGGAATTCTTCAAAATCGCTATTTCGGGACTAATCCTTGCAACAGTTTCTTCTGGCGACAGTCATCAGAAGCCTACCTGCAATCCAAGTTGGAGAAGAGGTAAAGGGTCTGGAATGATGAGGCGCTGAAATCAACCACACATTCCTGGCTAGTGTTTATGTTTATAAGGGCCATAATAAAAAATGGCAATACACAGGAGTCTACTAAAAATCAGTTCTTGTATTAAATTCAGCCAGTCCCAGTTCTCAAACTAATTAATTTTCAACGCGAAATCAAGGAGGAGATAGGAGATACCGATAGTCACCACCAACATTAGATATCATCAGCCTAAAACATGAACACTTAAAACTGTCTGGAAATGTAGTTTTATTCTCACAGCTTAGCTGTAAACAAGCAGTTGCATTATGCTAAAACAGGTAAGAAGAGCTGTTCGCTATTTGAAGATATGCTTTGTCTTGTGAGAAAAGCTTTTTTTCTTAGATTATTGCGGCAATCAACGATAAAGACGGTGGGTTTTTCAAAAAGACCCTTGAAACCCCACATCTTTCGACTGCCTTTGTTACCTTCAACTTTGTTTCGTTCTTTTCTATTTGCCCTTTTGACAAGATTGTTTGCAGCATTCGCCACTTCTCCAGCTCCACAGACTCAGGTATGGCTATAGAAGAATTTTTAACAAATCCTGCTATGAAAGCTTTCTAGCTTTGAAAGTGCTGTTTGATATTTACTTGCAACCAATGCTTAGTCCATTCCTGCGTTCGACAGGGCAGTCGCTGTTTGTCCTTGTACAAACGAATAAGTCTTACTTGAGTTTTCTAATTGAAATTTATGTTGTGTGTGCTGTCTTCAATCAATCTATCAATAACGTCAATAGCTTGATTTCAGGATCAGAGGTGTGTGCGTTGTCTACAAGTGAACTGCGTCCGTATCCGTCTTCGACAGTGCAGTCACATTTCCTGTGTGGCATGTCTACTGGATCATTTGACGGTAATCGACGTCACCGTCATTACCAGTAGATTTCTCCTTTTGCTCTGGAGAGTTTTCTCCGGAAACTGGGAAAAATAATGCTTTTCAACTTTTCTGATGGGACTGATCAGTAGACGCAAAATTTATTAGATAATCAGTCTAACCGACTCTCGTTTTGCACAGCACTCTTATTTACGCTATAACGCGTTGTCTGCCAACAGCCAACCGTCGACGGTCTGGCGGGGCAGCCGCTATCGGCATTGAACCCACTTGTGTTGACAGACATTGGATTCGATAACCAGTCTAAATTCTTTCTATTTTGACTGCCACTTGCAGTGGTATGATCTTATACTATACCCAATATGTGGAGTACTGAGAGTGAGATCTGGGTTCAAATCCCTGCTGACGCAAACGTTTTTGCACAGTACTCCACATATTTATTAGATAATTCGGATGGTACCGCAATTTTAACTTCAGTGATGGACGCTATGGGACATCCGTTTGCTGATCACTCTCACTTATATTGCTTCTTTGGCCTTCACATTGCAGTTGTCTGAAAATCAATGAATTTAAATTCGTCATATTCTCAAAAATCAATGCTGTGACGCACAATAAGCCTTTCGTACTGCGCGACCGACAAATTGGTAACGAGTTGTCTAGTGCGACAAAATTTTTGACTATAGACATCGGTAAGCCCCATATTCACTTTGTAGTCCTGGTATCTCGCTACACAGATACGAATAAAGCCGAATGCATTTGTGATTGCTGGGCGATTCACTAGTATCTATCGTTTTCCTCTTCAACCTTGTGTGAGAGTGTTAAAACACTTTTTATGATAAAGTATGAAGAAAAGTGAACATAACCAATTCACTTAGAGCTCAAGAAGTAATCATTTCTGTGTGACTCTCCTCCACTTCGAGTACTATGTTTTATAGTAATTCTCAGAGCTGACTATCTTTCAGACATAGCACTGTTCAATGATTCACATTTTTTTTTTTAATTAGACAAGCACTGATTCATATGTCACTTTATTTGTGCAGCTGACATTTCGGTGGATTTCGCGATTTTCCAGAGAATGGAAAAGTTGAAGTGTTTTCCAATGTGAATGAAATTTTAGTGTGATGGACTTTTCTGCTGAGGTTATTAGGGGTGTTTGGCTAATTAGGTTCTAAGCAATCTAATCTTTCCAAGCTCTGAAGGAGGCGAAATGCACTCATACGTCAGCTTGTCAAAAATTTTATCATGACAGTGTCGTGTTTAATTCACCAAGAAAAAAAAATGTGAACTGTATTTTGGTTTACTGTGTGCATCCTTCTGTAAAATTAGAGTTCAAATCGTAGAAATCTGTCGCAGTTCTTCAATGTTTAGTTTTCAACAACTATTATAACTTTTTCTTCGCTGTCCTCATGCGAATGAGTTAGTAAAAACTACAACCTCAAGCACAGTCATGAATCTCCTTCTTCACCAATTTATATCGAGATGGCGGAAATCACTTTCAGTTTTGGATCCGCGATAAAGCGAAAGCACGTATAAAATGCATTAAACCAACGTGTCCTAAGCGTATTCACGAAAACGACATCAATGCTGTTCTGGACGAAGACGAAGTCAGTGAATTGATCCTATCAAGTTTGAAATGTACCACACATGTTTGTATCGTTTCAGAACGGATTGAATCTTTTCATGCAGCTGGATCACCGTCAATGGTTGCAGTACTACCATAATAAGGACGTCATCTACTATGCGTTTGGCGGAAACAAGTATGTGAAGCAGTGTCCGTTATGCAAGGTTGTACTGATGACGATCGTGATTTTTCATAATTGTGATACTGCTAGTATGCTCAGTTTGTTATCTTTTAGTCTATGTACGTTGAAAAAGAAGGATGCAGCTATGTGACTTGTGCGAATCTTCGTTGTCGTACACGTTTTTGTTGGCAGTGTGGAGATCCAATTGAGAGCATTATGCATTTCACTGGTACGAATCGATTTTGACTCAAGAAGTTCTGCTGCTGCGTAATCTAAATGCATTTGCTAATTCTGATTCAATGAATGTCAAACTTCCGAGCTCGAAATCCCTGTTTCTCCCCGTCCAAATATCTCTCAGAACTGATTCGATTTCTGAGTTTACCTAGGAGTTTTGCGCGCACAATAGGAGGACCAACAACTAATTTTTCACGCACTGCGATTAGTCGCAGAATATCACAACATCGAAATTAGAAAAGGAAATATTGGCAAAGGTGGTGTTGAGTGATTTGTTAGTGTTAAGGTGAGAAGTGTCGAGTTGGTTACGATGATGTCGAACGTGGTTTGTTCTGGATACGATTGGCTGTTGATGTACGAGCCTTTGCATTAATCTTGTACACTCCAGTATTTTTGCTTGCTTGTATGGTGAGTCAAGTAATCCAGCGACTTAATTATCTGTCCGAATAGAATAGCGCGAATCGGTGCAGCGCAGTGGTAAAAGGTGCTGAGTGATCCACTCTCACCTACAAACTTCCTACCACTAGAGAGTCAAGCTTCTTATCCTTCTGGAGTCTTTGAAAGATGAAAAGACTAGTTTGATGAATCGTCAGGCTCACAAAAGGTATTATACCGACAATGTAGGCGTTCAGACATACCTAAGATGCTACGAATGAAGCTGGATACCTCATCTTTTTTTGAGAGAATGTAGAACGCCTATTAAATTATCCATCAAGAAGTTCCATAGAAGTAAGATGTGCGATGTAAATATCTTATCAATTTGGAATTTTCCGCACCACCTATATAACGATTGAACGATGGCTTCTAAAATATGATGGTTACATAAAACCAACTCACTGAATTTTGTAGTTCGAACCTCCAGAACTTGTGCTATCTTCGAGGTATCATGTCGTTCGGGAACTTCTGCTGGACTCTCAATTTATTTACGTGCATGTGTTTCAGCAACAAATTTTCTACAGATTCTATACTATTATATAGCACACATTACAAGAGTCATTTTGTACACATCTGCATCGTAATTAAATCGTTACACTAAATGCCTTATTGGTAGAGCTTAACGGTTCGAATCTTGGACGTCCCAAAAAAATTTATCTAGTGCATTTTTGCAAATATAGACTCGGGCGAACGGGGAAAAGGCTCGGACATTAAAGAGGTATGAGCTTAACGAAAACTAAGCAGACACATTCTATGAAGTTAGTTTGGAAAATTTCTTCGCGCTACATTTGGAGGAAGGAGGTTGCGGATGTCGCTGATGATGAGGATTTGAATGTGAACTGCGTGGAAGTGAGGACACTAAAGACACCCACATTTGTTCGGAAACTCGTGGAGGAGCAAGCAAAAGCTTCAACCGCTTCAGAACATCTAGGGAGATCTAGAAAACTGAAGAACCTTGAAATACAATTGCCGCACGAATTGAATGACAGTTAACGAACTCATTATCGGAAAGTTTGCTCCACTTTGAAAAGCCGAAGTAACGCATTTTTTAAGAGTTTGGCTACGAACCAAAGGAAACGATCTTCTATGATAATTACTCTCTTTATGATCGGTTTATCGGTTGTACGCTACGAAGCGCCGCAGCACCTCCTAAGGTAGAAATTGAACCAGAAAAGGGTTATACTAACAACTACAACTTATTTCATCCATTACAACTTCCTAATTTCGAGTTAAGTGGTTATTTGGGAAAATCTATCAAGCAAATCGACGAAATAGGCGAGAAACATTAACGACTGCGACTCGCGTTAGTCAACATAAGGAATCCAGTAGTTTTCCTTGAACACGGCCACATAATTTACGACCGATGCCGAAGAAATTGAACGAGCTGGGCTTCTCACCTCTGTCTCACCTGCTATAATCTTCAAGTCTCCTACTTACTGCTAACCATCCTTCAAAGGTGTCAATAGAAGAGAATGTAAGAAAAGCTTCAGAGGCCGGGTCAAGGCTGAAACAGTCCTCAACGACTCAGTCGTCTCCAGGAGGGTAGAATCCTGCGTAACTGGATAAATAAGCCTCTTTCTCGTTAACAGAAAAATATGTTGATCTTAATGATCCTTATTTCGATCAACAAAGTTTATTCTCACCCAGGATTTTCGCCTTAAATATGTGGACTGCTTGATATCGAACTTTAATTTTGAAGGAAAACTAGTAAAAGTAAATATGTGGCTTCAATTTTGAAGGAAAAGACATACTCAGAAGAAAAAGATAAACGGCGCAAAAGAACATTGTAATGACCACTACCCTTTTCAAATAAAGGAATTAATTATCGTTCACATTACTAACTGTAATCACTACTACAATGTTTTATGAGTTACGAAATGCCACCCTCTAGGCCCACCATAACCAAGGCCAAAAGGTGTAATAAAAGTAATAAGCGGAAAAAATGTCTGTGTTTCTATCACGTCCCGTAAAAACGGGTTATCCAAGTGTCGTGGGACCCAAGCAGCTTCATAGCATCTTTCTAAATTGCATCAACAAATCTTCACCTTGACGAGGAAGTGTTCGGTTGTCGGACTGTGTTGATAAAGGTCTGTTCATACTATCGCGCGATCACCCCAGGTAAGATTGAGCTGCACAATTTTAACATCAGCATAGAATAAAACTTGCCCGAAATGATATCCGTTCTTTGAAAACCCACTCGAAGTGCAAATGGGAAAAATTTCTCCTTGATTCAAAGAGTTCACAAACACTTAAGATTGGAACATAGGAGCATCCTTGCACTCATGACACAAAATGCCATTTCACTCTTTTCCTTTTACTACTTTTTTTCCTCCTGTGATTTTAATTCGGACAATTTATTTATAGATCGGTATCCCTCTTTTCGTGCTCTTCGCCTTTCCAGCATTCCTTGCTCAGAAAATATACAGGAGTGCCACCGAAAGAAGTGATTACCTAACACCTGGCGAGAGAGTTCTCATGGCATTCAAGGTTAGTTTCAGCTTGTTTCAGACATTTCAGGAGTTAGTGATTATGCAATAAATTCATTTCTGTACATCATGTAGACAACGTGACAGCGCTCAAATCTAACTGCATATCATCAATCAGTGGATATCCTCAGTACAGTGAATATTGTTCCACAACACAACACTTCCGTAGACGTTGGTTCAAATGTTAATCGGGTCACTCATTCCCTTGAGCTTGGCGTTCACACCAAACATGTCGGCTTATCGGCTTGTCGCGTATGATGAAAACGTTGCCTGGATACAATCGAATGATCCCTGCAATCATTACGTGGTCGATATACGCATTCAATCAGCTCTGAAAATTGAACTGAAGGCATAGAGAATCTAAATGATATTCGATATTGAAAACTTTGCACTTTAGAATAGTTAAATATTCAGATGATCTCAATAGCTCTGGCTAGTCTACCAGTCGCGGTGTTTCTTGCATTTAGTTCCATCTTCACCGGCTTTTTTAATATTCGCAGTATATATGGCATTTACTGCTTTCAAAGTCAGTCCCTATGCAAAGGTTAGTTCACTATTTAGAGAATCTTGTCAAAAAAGAGACAGGAGGTGAACAGCTTTCTTACGAGCACGCTTTCGTTTGAACCATGCCAAACCGTTTTTTTTTTTCTTAGTGGCTGGAAGACGGGTACGATATGTTTTTACCGATGGCTCAGAAAGCCGGAATGGGACCATTCAAACAAATGCTGAAGGACGCAAAAGAGGCAAAGAAACGAAGGAAGCAGCTGCTGATGGAACAGAAAGAAATGGAGGCCAGCGAAAGAGCGGAGATCGTCGAACGTATGCTTAGTTGCAGATTTTTCGGAGAATGCGAAAAAAAATATGTGACAGCAAGTTTAGATCTTGAGAAAATTTGAGAACTCTGTTCATTCAGTTATTTTTTAGGATGAGATTTCACTCATCTACTTCGAATGATTCTTCCAGGCAGTCCGAAGCATAAAGAATCAAAAGATCCTACCAAAGGCGGAACGTAGGTGAAAGAAACCGTTGTGTCACTAAACTCTATGGCTTCTCAGAATTTCGAGAATTTGTTGTAACGTAATTAAAGTGTTTGTTCGAAAAAAGATAAAGAGTTTGTTTAGCACCCTGCTTCAAAAAAAGATACAGTTTTTTGGAATGTGAGTGTTTAAAGTGTTACAATAATATACTGTCTCTAGTTCATATAAATTTTGACTAGAAAATTGCTTATGAAAATGGGGACGCGAGAAGAACAGTTCTCAAAAGATGTCATGTAGTACAGGGGTGATCATTGGCTTGACTTAATGAGTGGCCAACAAAGCTTTCCATCTGTCCAGGATAGACTGGTAGCGAACTTGTCTGAAAAGTCTTATTTCTATTCGCGATCTCCAAAACGTAACAACGTAATAAACGTAACAAACGTCTAAAGTAAAGATGCCGAGATACTTGAGAACAGCAAACTGAGGAAGGTCCAACTAGATCAACATTCAACGACATTCATCAAGAAGGCAGAATACTAAAGTGACAGCCAAATCACGCGCTAATATCTTTGGTACGAATGCAGCAGAACGTTGAGGGTGAAAGAATTATTGAATCTACACAATAAGAGATTTTGAGTGGTATATGAACGAGCGCTTAGTCGCACATAAAGTAGATGGTCCATCTCGAGCTCACGGCTCACCAAGCCATCCATCCCTCCTGGCTAGATGAGTTAATTTTAAGAAATTGAAGACGAATGCATAGCGTATCCCTCAGGGAATGATCGAGGTCGCGAACTTCAGTCTTTTATAAATGAGAGGAACATTTTAGATTGGAGAGAGAATTTTAGACTTAGAAAAAGAAAACTAGAAAAATATAATTTTCATCGAATTCTTCGGAATTATGTTAGAGATATGGCTTCTATCTGACTCGACACATAGGTTGAGGGAAAAGTTTTTAACACCCGCTGTAACAAAGTTTATGTACACAAAGTTATTTGAACATAACTATATCCAGAGACATCCATCGAGCTGATCGATATCCATCTTTAGCGTTACATTGTGACAGTCGTCTGCTAGGCTTCGTCGACGCAGTTGGAATTCGTGTATTAATAAGTCAAGTCGAGTCAACTCACTGTGCTAGCGGCAAATGTGGAGACGTCCTTGCACCTACCGGGTACTCGTCAATAGACGACTCCGAGTGTTCAAGTCATCTACACACATCCGGGTTCTTAGCTCATTTTACCCTATAGGTTCTCTTTTCTTCTTCATGGTCTCGCTCGGAGAGTCTCTATTTGCCTCTTGAAGAATTATCTTGCTTAACTGGTGCGAGGTTACTAATAATAGTAGAAGTAGTCTTTACAGTAGAATTCGATGGCTGATATTTTGGTGTCTTCGATTTCTTTAGAGTATGGACGTACGATGTATTAGACTATTCGAATATCCAATCTAAGAAAAGGTTCAATTCATTGACACATTAGCCATCTAACTGTTATTATACTACTGCTACTTCTACTACAATTACCAACCTTTCACCGGCTAAGCAAGGCAAGTCTTACAGATTTGTATTTGATAATTTTAGATGCCAAGTTTTACAGGAAGTCAGTAATGGATTATCTACTGTGAATTAAAATATAATATCTAAGTCATAATTGGCAGCCATGTGTCATCGACTGTAAAAAGACTCATACAAATTTTACCTTGCCTGGTTTCATCACTCTGCGTCCTACTATGAAGGGCGGCTAATGCGACGTATGGCACCAGCGGAGCGAGCGATATCGCCGAAACGTACGTATGCCACTGGCGTCACACAACCTCAAGAACGGCTGAGTCACTTTTTCTGAATAACAGTAAAAAGGCTGCCATAGAGAAAGCTGTGAGAAACAAGAACGTTCATACGTCGAAAATTTAGTAGTTTCCTGTTGCGGACAGGAATTTTTGTTATATCATAAGTCAAATTACAAAAATCACGCACCACATGTGATATGCGCTGCACGATTTATCGATCGCGTTGTCGACCCACAACCTCCCACACACCATAACCGGCAAGCAATGCGCGTGTGTGTTTGAAGCTCAAGATTATACTTCCAGGTACAGTGCAGTAAAACGGTCTTTTCAGAAAGCAAGCGCAGTTTTGAAATCACTGCAACTTACGCTATCGGATCTGAATATGTCTAAAGGTGGAGCTCTGTCTCGTAAGAAATGAGCGTTTATGAATCACAAATCTATTCTCCCTCTTACAGCGTTGTAAAAAGGCTTTATAAAGACATAAGTGCATTTTCGAAATATACGAGTTTACGCTATTGAACGATCTTTGATAGTCTAAGATAAGAGCTTTGTCCTTCGAGGTAGACGTGCGACGGTGCGCAAAGCTTGCAAAACACAAATCTGTTTTTAGTGCTACAGCAAAGCGTTTCGGAATACTGTTACATCTTTGACTAACCCAAGATTCAAGCTTTCGAATAGTCATCAAGAGTCTAATGAAAGTCTCCATACGAAGCAAAATTTCCCTTCAAAAATCCCTACTCAATGACGGAAAAGTACCAGATTTTCTTGAAATCGTGACGGTATCGATGACAGAAAAATTTCTGCTGGGAAACAGCAAAAGGTGACTGTTTAGAGAATCTTGATATTTTTTCTCTATCATGCGATGGTTACAAAATTTTCAATTTACATTATTACAGCAATTTCGCATTGAAGCTACCAAGAGTAATAATAGATTGATTTCCACAATTCGCTGAGTTAAACTGGCTTTCAATATCGTGACGAAAAGAGTCAACGTGAGTGTCTAAAAGCTACGTTGATGCTGCGCTTACAAGCCCGGATCTTGGCATGGCCGTTGATCCAGTCATCAATCGTGCAGAGATTTAACAATCACCAACATCGAGTTAGTGTTCCATGACTTCAGCGTTTTCGTTCCTTCACTCTCTTTTCAGCTTACTTCCAAACTTTACCGCCTATACAATGACTAACAAGGAGCGGTGAAAGTTCCTGCATTGTGCCAAAATGCTCAAAAATTGACATCTATGATGGCTCACTCATTCCACGATGATGTGGGTGAGGAGCTCCGTGACAAGCTGTTCAAAAAGTAAGATCACAGAGAACTTTGAGTCTTGTTGGTAGTAAATTTCTGAATTTCTGAGCAATTTGATGATATAGATATTATGACTCGCAAAAATTTGAACATAAATGCAGTTCTTTTAGTTGACATTGCTAAAATGCTCATTCTCAAATATGATTTTTCTTCGTCACTTACATGAAATGTTTCTGTCATAATTAGCCTCAGCATTTGCTCTGCTTTTTTGTTTGATTTACTATCAATAAGAGTATTGTCATAGCTGATACAGATGGAATGATAATATATATGTAATGTGCATCACTTTTGCTCATTTTGTCGAACCTATGAAATATTTGAAGTGCGTGTCCAGAAGCGGGCTGTTTCCACAAAGATTGTTCGTGCTGTTGAAAAATGACAATAATTATAAGATGAACTTTTATGCCTGCTAAGTCCGTATGATTACTCATAGATATAATGTCGCAGTAATGGATTAATTTATTGCATTAGGTTCACGCTATTGCACGGAAGAAATGGAGATCTTCAATGAATGAGAAAATGACATAGTTATGCAAGAGACTTTTCCTCTATCGACATGAAGGTATATGATGTTTCCATTCACTGAGATTCATCTGTGTCAGCACTTGAAAGTTTTTGGAAACTAAGTTGATTTGGTCACGACCCATCAAAACCGAATTTGAAAGAATGTAGATTTCTGCAAAATTCATTCACATCTGCTATGCGGATTGCAACACTCCTTACATTGATTTGTTTTCTCCGATCCATTATCGAACTACGTGGTTCTTTGATCACAAAGAACACCTCGTACGTGTACTTTGGGCGTTAATTGAACACGAAAAACAACATGAAGGAGGAACTTGACGGAAGAAAGAGAGCAGCGTTGACAGCATTCGGACCTTTCGAAGAAGCCACCGACCAACTATCGGTATCAGAACTATGTGCTAACCTTTCCAATTGGATAGTCCTCTCAACGCTCCGCTATGCAGCAGAGACGTGGGCTGAACCTTTGATTACGTCAAGATTACTGCGAACAGCTCACAGAACGCTTGAACGATGTCTTCTAGAATTCAGTCCGCACTCATAACATCTAGCCGGCTTGCGAGGGTCAAATCTCCAAAACGTATCTCATATTCGTGATCCAGAAGAATTTACATAGAAAGCAACAGAAGGGCTGCAATACAATGAGAAGATCAGGCGCCAGATGGTCGAGACAAACTACTTTAGAGTGGACTTCACGTGAATACACCCGGCCACAAGCGCGACCATGTACACGTTGGGCGGATGTGTTCGCAAATAGCATCATCAGTTGTACTCTCTGCTGCCGAGCTTCTAGAGATTATAGTATGAAATTCGCGTCAACTACCATGGTCGAATCAAATCATCACCATGGACAACAATCGCGAGAGGAAGAAGCGAATGAAAAATGTGCCGGGTGTGCACATTTTGTAAAGACGAATCTTTTAAGTATCCAAGTAAGTAAGTAATCCATCATCTGGGAGACTGTGGCCGAGTAATTAGTGATGTTCGGTGCGGCTCGATGCGGAATTGATTGTACGGTCTTCCAACACGTTCCTTTCTGATAATCAATTTCGAATACTTGAAAATTGCAAGATAGCTTAACCAGTATATTCCTTGACATTTGTGAAGAAGATAGAATTCTCAAGCACGTGAGGTGGTGAATCAAATGCTGGAAATACTGGAACTTATGCAGTAGGAAAGAAATGAAATTTTGCCACTTTGGGTCAAGTAAAGTGATAAATTGAACCCATCACCTACGAAGGCCGTCCAGCTAATAGCGTGTGAGTTCGGTTGCCAACTAAAAATTTTGCTTTGCCTCAAATGCCGCTGAATGATAGTTGAATTGGATCTCCACGTACTCTTGGGATACGGCCAAGAGCGTTAATTCTTCGATTGCTTTCTGCATCCACTCAAAAGAACTTAGTGTGATGGCAAACACGTTGGTTTCAATATCGTTCACTTCATACTATTACTCTTCATATGTTGTAGGAATTCTATGTCTTTTATTTGTATCATCGTTTCCTCGATGGCCGCCTGATCAATACTGGGTAAAAGAAAAATTTCCTTAACATTCGCTAGAAATTCAAATCTTGCGTCCGTTTCACACAGTAGCGGTCATTGTAAATTCATGGAAACATGTCAGAAATATTTCCATAAGAAACTCTAACGGCAACGCTATGATGCGTTTTAAAGAAAGGTACCCGACTTTTTATGTCAAAAGCGCGCGCTGTTCCAGCAATACAATGCTAAAGGTCATACCGCAAAAAGACTACGGAAAAGTTTGATCAATTGGAGGGAGTCGCGGTCTTGCCACACTCAACTTATAGTCCAGATGCTGCATTGCTCGATTATGGTCTTTTGCGTTCAGTTGAACATTTCATGCGTGGACGCCGATCCGCGGCATTTGATCATTGACGGGGCATGATAGGAGTTTTTTGACTTAAAACCCAAGGAATGACAAATTTGAGCAAATCCGAAAGCTTGCAGATCGTTGACGGAAGATAGTCGATAAAGTAGGTCTTTATTCTGAAGATTAGTTACTGTTGCTTTTTTCCTCAGCCTAATGTCAATATGGCTTCAATATGATGAAGACTTTATGTTGTTCATGACACCGACAAATACTATTGTGAACCAGTCTCTTTGGAATCTTGATCTTGAAGTACTTCTATCAGTGTGTCCACATTTTTTCTCAAAGCATATCACTTGAAGGCTCTTTCTAGGCAGCTCCCCACACACAACTGTGGTATCACTTTCGTGATCATGACATTTGAACTTGTGTAGCGCCGAACGCAATTGAAGCAGTGGAGTGAGTGAGTGAGTCTTACACTAACGTCAATTACCCATGTGAGATATAGATGAGAAATCGTCCTCGCACTGACAGATTATACCAATATGCTCACATAATAAGCCTCAATCATTGTGGTCTCCGTTAATGGTTGTGTTGCGCTCTGTGCGCATTGATAGTGCCGTAACGTAGTATACCGCTATTTCTCACATCCCACCGAGATCTCTTAGGAGAAGTAAGTTTTTTCATAGTTCTCAAGACTGACATTATTTTTTAGCAAAAGATTAACTCTCATTTTGTTTACTCTTATCCATTATGTGACTTCTTGGTTACTGTTTTCCATAGGCTATGAAACGTGGACATTTCCAATGTTATGATAATTATAGATAATCTAAGTGTATTTATTATTTTTATCGCCTTATAATAGTAATAGATGTGACAAGTATATGCCTTAGATTATTGAAAGGTATAGAAAGTATTCGACATCAGGCGAGAGATTAACCCGTGCTTATTTCATACCGATGCCACTGTTTTACTATTACTATTCCTTCAATATACCATATCGCCACTGTCATCAGTCAACCTTCGATATGTTTGGTTGGGCAAGCACATATCGGCGGTAAATTTCCATACTCAGTGATGCAGAGTCATGTGCAAAATTTTTGCGTCAATCAGGACTCGAACCCACATCTCACTCTATCCGGGAACGCGTGCTCTAACCCGTTGCACTACTGAGTGTTATTATAACAGCTACTCAGATACTGCCTTATAGCAGTGGAATGATTTTATGAAAACATATCTGAGACTACTGAGTAGGTTACCAAAGCTTCGACATCAGGCTGGAGTTGAGCCAGCGTTTCACCATACCGTGGTGGATTTTGAGTCCCGCCTTATGCCGAACGTATTGCATACCATTCAGTAGCTTGGATATTATTTATAGCGATTATTGTTACTATAAAATATACAGATTGCACAAAAAATATTCTAGATGTAGGTTCAACTCCGCCTGATGTCAGTGCTTAGCACATCACTCGATAGTCTTAGATATATATTTATAAAAAGTTATGGATACAATAGAAGAATTATAAAGTGTATAAATAGCTCTTTCTTCCAAACTTCATTGTGCTTCAAAAGCACATCGAACGAATGTTTCCAGCCGGAAAGCCAAACTCGTCGGCGATGTCTGCAGCTTCGGATGTACCGTTTGTTGGCATCCCGTTGCAGGACACATCCTTCATCAGAGTTTTTTCTCAACTACATTAATCGATACGGGAAAGCGGATTCTTTGGTGAGTCAGACTTTAGCACTTTTCCTTTCATAGCTGAACTCAATTATTAGGCCTTTTCGTAAGTTTTTGCACTAGAGCTCTTGAGCTAGAGCCACTATGTTCATCATCTTTTTAAACTGGATCGTGCCAATCACTGGCACTTGCTGCTAGCCGGAGAGACGATCAATCCCAAACACTACTGTGAGCACGTGGACCGCTACAAGCCGCCCTATCATGTCGACGTCGCCGCAATCTCATCCTGCTTCGAGACAGCGCAAGACCAAGGAGGAAGTTGACTGAACTGGGTTAGATGTTGCTGGATCATTCGCCGTACAGTCCTGTCTTGTCGCCGCTTGACCAACATCTTTTCCGGTTGCTGGAGCACTTCCTGAGCAAGAGGAAGTTCCAAAACATTTATCATTTGCGTTGAAGATTGACAGCTTTCTCTGAGTTCAAGGATGAACGTATTCTGTGAACGCGGTATAGACTTGTTACTTGAAAGATGGCAGAAATGTATTCAGACTGATGGCGAATACTCTAAATATTGTTGTTGACTAATTTTATTTACTTATGGTTAGCAAATTTGGTGATTAATGCTCTGCACCAAAACTTATGAGAAAATCAATTACCATCGTGTCGTTTGACATAGTTTGTTCCTCTCGTTCTTTGACAGAAGATCGGAGTATTAGTGTAAAAATTTTCCGTAGTGTTTGGATGTTACTGAAGGTGCAATCGGAAGCACACGCATGTGATGCAAAATAAAGATATTGTGAAAGAGTCTTTCATGCCCAGAAAGGGAGAGACAGGCATCTTTATGACTGTGCACAACTTAACCGATCAAACTGCTCAGCCAACCGCGATAATCGCGTCATTGTTAACGCTCTTTTATCCTCTCACTAATCTTTATTAAATTTTAGCAGTAATAGTATTTGCGTATCAGTAAAATGTCACCTAGTTATTTCACACAGATTGATCCTGATACTGACAAGACAATAGCGTATTCGACGTTACCTGACCTCGTGCGAAGTGTTCGTTACAAACTTTTGCTGAAGGGAATAGAAAAGGCGAGATCTATCTATTTTATAGTGTTTGCTTGAGATTTGATGCCATCGGCCAAGAAACTTTAGGGATCCGTGATCGCTTTCCGTATGCGGAAACTCAATCGACATTCTCATATCATATTTGGCCGCCATCGACTTGGGTGCTGTTATTGTGCCAGTGAACCCAGCATCGAAACAGTGCAAGTCGTTATGCTTCACCGTCAACACTTTGAATATATTGGCAAAAAATGACTAGAGAGTATCTGCTTTAGCTATCAAGAAATAGAACTTGTCTGATGGACTTATTCTATTGATCAGACGACTGTGAAGATGTTGCTTTGGAAATCGTTATAATCGGCTGTGCAATAAAAAGCAGGACTTCCATCTAGTGAACTAATGATATACTAGAAAATGCAAAGTTCCTATCAATATTTTGTCTTGAAATTACCCAATTAAACTTCAAATGACAAAGAACAGAGGCTCTACATTTTCTCTGCTGCCGCTTCTTTGTTCAACAGAATTTCTGATAGCAAAGAGTGAAGAGATTTTTGATGTAGTCATTCAACTGATTTATCAAATTGTGTTTAATATGTTGCATAGAGATTTCCAATAAAATCCGTTGCACCACAGTATCGCTATAAGTATAGGAAGTATTGAAAACGTTGGCTAACCTGCCCTGCATCAACTGATATTAAGTCATTAAGTATTCAAAATCATCAGGTATCTCCTTCCTCTACCCTTTATGTGTCACAATTACTTACGATCTAGCATGCGCTTCGCTCAGCCGGAGGCGGAACTCTCTCAAGTGACAATGTTGCAGTTTTCTTTGACATAGAATTTCATCGCCATTAAAAGGGATTCTGTGATTAGCAAAAGATAGATTATGATTTGAAACGCTCCATTATGATTATAGGCTGCAAAACATATCCGATGTTTCTAAAACAATTTTAAAAATTCAAATGATTGTCAAAAATGATAGTGCGCTTTACACAAATTACTCTTGCCCTTCTGATATTAATTATCATACTAATTAGTTGATTTATTTTATTTTAGACGAAATCGAGAATTATTTGATAAAGTGCAACGTGAAGTATGTACTCACCGAAAGCTACTATGCGGAAAATGTGCGCAGTATCATACAGCAATCCGAACTCTATTCCGTCTCAGTGATGTTGTTGGAGGAATTGTCAGGTGCAGATCACGACGATGAACAAGTAGAATGCGAAGCCGACATCTTATTCGAACCAGCCATTGGAGATACTGTAAGCACATTGACATGACTGAACATAGACTTCGGTAGCATGCTCTTCCATCTTATAGGCAATCCAGGCTTTCAGTTTTACGAGTCCTAGACATAGGACCGGGTCTTTTGATCAACAAAATAGCTCCAAATTTCACTAAGCAAGTCTTTCCTTTGCTAATGTTTGAATTATCTAATTAAATCGTTATGTGAAGACGATCATTGCTTTAGCCAAATTTTTTGTCGACTTTTACCTTCGCAATGAGCCTTAGTGTGCTATATGTAGCAGTGATTAGAGGTGCTCTGCGACACATACGAACTCGATGGTTTGCCCACGTCCAAGGTACACCAAGCCTTCTACCCCTTTGGGTCGGTGAATTGGGATCACGCTTTTTTAAGAGGACTTTAGCGCTGAGAAACATCGGCCGACCACCACGAGTCATCATAAGGGCCAAATTTATATCCACTCACCTCTCAGATTTCTTAATAAAATCAATATCTTGCTCATCACTCAGAAATTTATGAACACTGGAATAGTTTATTATATAGGCTTTCATTTTCTTCTCTTCTGGCACCACTGGGCCACCGAAAGCGATTAGACACAGTCATCGAGGCTTACTGGCACATCTCCAGCAGCTCATGTGAGTTCGACGTAAATGATTTGCATTGTTATTATTTCTTTCACTTTACTTTCTTTCATTCTGTTTTTTAAGCAAATTATTGCATTTGCTAAATTGCGTGGATTCTACAGATATACATAGAATATTGTTGAGTGATGAGCAGAACTTTGAACGCCGGGCAAAACTCGAACTCGCATTTCACCATTTCCGAGAGAAAATGCTAAAATGATACGTCTGGACTGTGCATCCGGTATCGGATTCAATGCCGATATCGGCTTGTCAGGCCAGCCGTTGACGGTTTGTTGCTAACAGATAGATACAGTTGTGCCGCAGAAAGAGTCATGGCAGAACGAAGGCTGGTAGTGCAACGGTTAGAACGCTCGTCGGAAATGGTAAAATGCGGGTCGAATTCCGTTCAATGTCCAGAGATTTGCGAGCTGCTTAAAAATCTCGTCTTCTTTTTGATTGTGGTAGAATACTAGTTGTGTCAAATCTTCTTGCAATTTTGAAGGCAGCCGAGTCTGCTCGACGATTGCCTGCAGGAGAGGTTGGTGGAAGGCGTCAAGACAATATGTTGCTGGAAGGGAGCGTACACCACTAACCACCATGCCACAAATCTTTCCCCTATTTTACATTGTCAAAAACTGTGTTTGGAAAAGTTCTTTATCTTTCAGAATCCGCTTAGTCATAGAGTTCTAATAAGCTACATATTTTAGCATTTTTCTTATTAAAGAATTCTTTCTCTTTTTCGAAACATGTAGTGCTTGTTCTTCCTCATAAAGGCGGATCATCTTCCAGTAGCATAGTTATCGGAGCGGCATGGCCGCGAAGTTGTACTGCTCGTCACGGCGCGCGCTGAGCCGAGCTCCATCCTCCCCACCCTCTTTGATAATCAACAGCAACACTTTATAGAACGCCACTGCCAGGCTGTCCTCGAGATTGCAAGAGGACTTGCTCAATCAGTATTCTATGATGTTTAAGAAGAAGATGAAAAGATGAATCGAATGCTAGAAGTATTGTGATCTGCACAGTGAAAATAAGAATAGATTTCGAATAAAAACGATAAAAAATCAGAACACTGTGATGGGTCAAAAAGAGCATAGTCATTTGCACGACTTGGCAACGTATAAGCTTCATCTGAGCTCAGTTTCTCAAATTATCACAGGCGGAGCGCTTATAATACTGCACTGCTAGAAGGGCGCTATGACACACAAATAATTTCTGATGCAAGGATTACCCGAGTCGTTCACTCTTGCAGTGTTCGAAAATTGTCACATTACTTACATGAAGAAAGAAAATTATCGGTTTGAAACATTTGTAAGTAACAAATCCTGATGAAAGGCTATGCTGATGTATTATCCTCTGGTAATCAGTCACTCGATCTGGCGTACCAACTATGATAATGTACTCTTTGATCTAAAGTGATTTGGAAAACGTTCGCGTCAAGCGGGGCTCGAACCCACATCTCATTTCATCCGGGAACACGTGCTCTAACCCGTTCCACTACTGACCACCATCAAAGGATATATTTGAAGACCATATCACCGCTAGAAGCAGTTAGATTAAAAAAGAATTTTAGTTGGTCATCAATACCCAATATATGTCAGCATGACCGGGTTATGTCGGAGCCGACTACCCGGGTCAGGCCGTTGACGATTGGTGGGTGACAGTTAGATGCGTTGTAGCGTAGAAAGAGTGGTGTGCAAAATTGGCGTCAGTAGTGCAACGGGTTAGAGCACGCGCTCCCGAATAGAGTGAGATGTGGGTTCGAGTCCCGCCTGACGCGAAAGTTTTGCACATCACTCTACATCAGAGCGTATGATAATGTACATCCATGACATGACAACACCACCAAAATCAGTGAAAAGGAGGAATTTATGAGTATCATACATTGATTGAGAAAGTTCTCATCCTCTGTTCTTTATTTCTAAAGCTCGGAATTCTTTCAGCTCTATCATGGAAGCCAATTCTCCAACGTATCCTTTCCCGCTCTCACAAGTCGGCGATCGCGTTCATGGAGTGCTGCCTTATTTCCATGCAGGCGGCTTACTTACTATCTTCTGCATGCTTTTTCAAGGCGCTACAGTGGTGATAAATAGGAAATGGAATCAAGAAGGATTTCTTCGAGTAATACAAAATTATAAGGTGTGCACCTCATTAACAACTGCCGTACCAAGACGACATTGATTATGACTACGAATTTTCTTCCAAGCACTCCGTGGTGAGGAATACAGTGCGTATTCTGTTGTTAAGATCAAGTATGCAAACAATAGTCGACCCTAAAAGATCCTCAAGTTCACCATTCATAAGTTTCAAGTGATTGGCTATAACAATCGTTGTATTCTTTGGACAAAAAACAATCTCTGATACGTTCCAGATCACCACGATTAATATTGTGCCACCAATTCTGGAATTTCTTGTGAAAAGTCCTTTGATTGACTCTTTTGATTTAAGCACTCTCAGGTATGGCATTCGTTTGGGGACAATTGTTCTGCTTTTCTACAAGAAACCTTCATAACAATTTTACAGTTTGTTTTCCTTCAGGACTGTATATGTCGGAGCGGCCAAATCTGATGAATATTACCTACAATCTCTTAAAGAACGCCTTCCTCGACTTCAGAACATTATCCAGTGTAAAACTGAATATCTATGAATTAGAGTAATCCTAATTTTACGAACTTTTTCAGTATTTGGAATGACTGAGACAGGTATGCTAATCTTCGTGACTCCATCTGAAAACTCAGTTCTTTCATCGGTGGGCAGAGCTATGCCAGGAGTGATGGCAAAGGCTTGTTTGCATCGTTATAAGCTGTATCTAAATAACAAAAAACTTTTCTAGAATGCCAAGCCGTATACGTACATTTTTCACCTATTTTCTAGAGAAGTCATAATAACAGAATTTGAATGTAATAGTAGTAGAAGTAGTAGAAGTTCTCACAGATAACGGATGGCCAAGTTAATTACGTAAGAAGTGTATTCTACACTGTAGTGCCAACGTCTAATCTTATGTGGCCACCTTATCGAAATACACCTGCAATCTCTTCTCGCTAGTGTTCTCTAGGAGTAATCCCAAAGAGATCTTATTTTGTGAGTTCCTGAATATAAGAAATAGGTCTTTTTGGACCACACTTGGACCAGCAGCTTCGGTGGACGAAATATCTATTTTTTTTTTGAGACTACGGCAATTAACTCTAAACTTGAGATAAACAGTCGAAATTAGATGCAATGAGATCAGTGCGTGCCATGTGCTCGATACACCCATAGACGAATTTAGTCAATGAGCAATATCGCTTATGTATCAGAAGATACACATCCGATATTCAACTGTCGAATAACTCTGCCCGTAAGAAAGAACTTTTGAGTGACACATATTGCACTGATCCCAGCAAGTCTTTTACTCGATTCGCTCCTTCGCATCCACCATTCATAGGAATCTTCGTACTTACGTGTAGGATCCGCCTAAGGAGTGCTCATTGGTTGTGCCTTTTTTTTTTGAAATCTAGAGATGGATGTGATAAAAGTTTCATATGTTTTCAACACAAACAATCAAGAGGGCCTTTCCGGAGGATTCAGAGTTTGTCGGTCATGTACGGTGTCGAGTTGCCGAGTACGGACGGGTAGGAGGTTAAGAAATAATTTTTAACTTTACCGACCGAAGAAGAACAGAACGAGAGCCCTGACCGAAATCTTGGTGAGGAGTAATGGCGGTTTCGAGGTCATTTCGGTTCTAATTTTTTTAATATCCCAGCGCTCTTGTGGTTATGTTTCACACCGTAGCCTGCCGTTGTGTTCTTTTGAGTTATAAGGGAACAAATGATTTGAACTCATTCGCTGTCATTTTGATTTTCATGAAAGTGCTGGTAATCGCTCGCAAGCTTCAATTTCTGGCTAGCGCAGTACTTTTACTAGTAGTACTCTACTGCCGTATTTTCAGATGACCCTTTATACCGCTGTAAAATCCAAAATAAAATCATGTTTCACACGACCACACGTTTTTCTTTCTTATCTCGCAAATATCTCGCTGGACAAGATTCCTTACCTACGCTGCTAGTACTCTTTCGATATCACAGGTCTCGAAAGACTCAAAAATGTGTTTGCTTTTTGGAAAAGGTCTTTTGTTAGCGCTGCAGGGAAAAGGAAAGATTTGTGCTTTACTCTTTTTTTATAGCCGAGCAGAGCTCTTTCTCAAGACTATTGGTAATCAATTGATAGCGTAAGTTTCTGTGATTCCAAATCTGTGCTTATTTTCTAGGAATACCGTTTCACTGCAGCGTACTAGGAAAAATAAGATTGAGTTTCACATAATCGGTGAGGTTGTTTAGCGGCTAATCTACGCGCTGAGGGACAGGGCGATCGGCCGATGGTCTTAAAAGTTAGACATGTGTAATGCCACTTGTTATGCAATTGAAATTTTTTTCTCTGCTTCACATGAAAATGTAGATAAAACGATTGGCTCGGATAGTACGAGATTTCCTCTGAACCTCTATGTGCTTTTCGTGCATCCAGCGAATTATACGGGTGAGAAAATTGAAGGCGCGCAGCGGCTATAACACATACTTTTTCTCTGAATGCTACAGCGCTATAAAAAAGATTTTTTTAAAAACCGGCTCTGGCCTGCGAGGTTCAAGCTTGAACGACTACTAACACTCTTACGCAAATTTTTGTGCAACAAATGAAGTTGAATATTCATTTGTTCCCTTACAACCAAAGTGGACCGCCGTTGAAAGATAAAATAAAAATTAGACAACCAAAAACCAAAAATTGTGATGTCATTCACGACTTTAGCCTTCATGGGCTTTACGCTAAACTGTATTTCTTATATCAATCCCGCTGACTGTTGATTGCTGACAGCCACCGAATAAGTCGAAACGCAATCGAGAGAAGAGATAAGCAAGAGCCTCGATGGCTTAGCAAAAAACTTTATGAGCTTTCGGAGAGTGTGAATGCGGGTTTGAAGCCACCGCAAGCCCTAAGTTATGCTCTTATCTCAGCACTCTGGTGAATGCTCCTATGACTGGGCAGTATATCCAGAACCCTGCGTGCCTTGTTCAGCACCACTCTCTTACTATTGTTTTCTGCTTAAGCTTCGACTTGAAGATCACACACCGAAACTGTTCAATTAATATTTCGTCGTTGTGATCTATCACATACATGGTTTGAATCCTATTTAGATATATCTCGTAATTATTGGTTGAGCCAACATGTCGTGTGGTCTGTTAAATGGGCTAGCTTACAGAGCGCGATACACGTGTTTCGACCTTGACGCTCTCATCAGTCTGGCAGTACCCTTCGTCTATAGCCAATCCTCTCGGGGCGCTCAGTTTCCTATAATAAAAGCAGGCAACGACGAACATTTTACACTATATGTCAGGTGAAATTATCACTGAACACACAGTATCGTACACTCAATTGCTCTTGGCTGGTATCGTTAGTACGTCATACCTTTCAACTATAAGTTATGTTGAAATTTGAGCGTAGTCTCAAAAAAGGTATGATATACCTATTCAGATAGTTAACGAAGACGATGAACCGCTTGGACCCAACGAAATTGGCCACCTTGTACTGCAGTCACCTACCATGATGCAAGGGTACTTAGAAGAAGATGAGTAGGTCATTATTCAGTCATAATCAAACACTTCTAAGAAAAAGTCCAGGCAAAAGAGAAGCCACCTTTTGTCTCTAATTTTCGCTGTTTACTGAGTCAGGTAGTCAAAGTCCACCTACGTCATACATAAAGAGAACTAAATCACATTTCGGTTCTATTCCGTTAGATAGCTCGAGATGAAGAAACGACCCCTTTCACCGGAGAACTTTTTATACAAGAGTTAGTGATCATTTGAAAGGTTAAATTTTTGATAGAGCTATAGTGATGGGTCTTCTGAGAACAGCCTTTTGAAACTCTGTAAAATTAAAATAAAATTGTGTTTACCAGCCGCACATTCCAACAATTACTTCTCTGGAAGCACGAAAAGCACATGAACTTGTGAAGAATTTTTTTAATATCAGAGTCAGACGTTTAATCTGGAGTTTCTCTTGAAACAAGGAGGCAGTTCCTAATCAAGTAACAAAGATCACACTTTACATAGACGCTATCGATCGAAGATCGCGTCAATCCTTTTGCCCCTCACCCCGCGGCTCGTGAATCGCTAAAGCGCACTTGCTAGCTTATGTGAACCAATCTTATTTTCTCTGCTACTTTGCACAGAAACGGTCTTTTTAGAAAATAAGTGCAGCGTTGAACCCTGAATCCTGCGCTATGGAATGGTTACTAATATTCTGAAGGAGGAGCCCCATCCCGCCAGAAATATGCGCGTGTGAAACACAAACGCTTTCCTTTCGTTGAAATGTTGTAATAAAGACTTTTCCAAAATCGGCCAGGTGCTGCATCAGCCAAGGAATTATACTTCGAACAACCACTAATACTCCTATGATAAGTGCTTGCTCAGAGAGAGGAATCGTTTCTTCACCGTGTCGTCCAACGCAGAAATACTCAAACCGTTAAACATGCAGCAAAATGATTAATTCGAGAATTTGAGAACATCATGAGTAGATTTTCATAGACGTGGATACTTGTTTTAAACACAATTAGTTCATTTATGAGAAACTCTACAATGGTTTTAAATTTTTACCATGTTTCATTATTCCAACTGATGAGTGGTTTGACACTGGCGACCTATGCAGTATCGATGCCGAAGGATTCGTCTACATTGCCGGAAGAACCAAGGACATGATAAAAGTGCGAGCATGGCAGGTGAGCTGTATCTCTCAAGATCGATCTGCTCTGTATACAATTATGGCTCCGTTCAATCATTTTGTACAAAGTGTGTTTGTTCGTTTTAACCCGTGCAGATTTTGTGCACTCCATCGAGGGTCGTAGAGCTCAACTATGCTCCCTGTTGCATTTCCAGAGGTATAAAAAGTTTGACAGATTGATCATGGAGCCAACTTTCTCTTGAAAGAAGCTTTCTCTCAAAAGGTGTTACAATGGTGTCTTTCTATATTTTAAAAGATCAGTGTAAATAGTGCGACCTCTGGCGTCATACTGTAAAATCCATAACAATATTAGGTTGATCAAAGAGCTCTGGGAAATTTTGAAAGTTCCATTTTTTGACATCCTTGTGTCATTTTTATTAATGGCTTTGCATATAATCAATCAAAATGTTTTTATCTGATTGCCTTTCAGCAGTGGTAAGATCTTACAGTATACCCAGTGATAAAGAACGATGTGCAAAACATTTGCGTCAGCTGGGACTTAAACCCACAATTCACCCTATCCGGAGGCGCTTGTTAAACCGTTGCACTAGTTTTGTTTATATTTATCCATTTATTAATTTCAGCTTCAAAAAAAGCTATAGATCAGTATGATTTGCAATAACTCAAAAGTCCGACTATCTCTAAACCTCGGCATAATTGAAGAAATGCAAAATTTCTCACCAGCTGTCCTTTTCTTTATTTAAAACTTACACGAGGTTGATACTTTCTTTCTTTTCCTCAAAACTCTATGGCTGACGTTCCGGCGGCAGCGTTTTCGTCAGAGCCTAGACGTATATCACCTGTATCACCTGTCGCTCCGTAGACTGTCAAGTAACTCGAGCGGCTACCAAAAACACTTCCTTTTCCCTATCGCGGGCAAGAATAGCCCAGTGGGTCCTCCTCGCTTTAGGGATTCGCTGAGCATCGTATCTTTCTTCTATACCTTTCGTGAAGAAATTGGACTAACGGGTCGGTGGTCTTTCTGTAAAGAGCTTGATATCCCGAGAAATCTAGTCGGTAACGGCTCTCGTCCATCGGTTGTCGTTGAAGCACATCACATGTCCGGCCCACCTTGTTTTCGATATCCTGGCGTGTAGAACGCCCTCTCCGACTTTCGATCGTTGACGTAGGTCGGATCTTCGGATCTTTTCTCTCATTTGCGAGATACGGGACACTCCTAAGCATCGACCTTTCGGCTACGCGTTCAATAACGCCAAGAGATTTTTCATCTCCTAATTACGTCGCGAGCAGGCTTTTGCTGCATACGTGAGGACAGGAATAATTTTCGAGTCAAGAGGGTGGGCGCGGAGTCGGATGTTCTTGATCCTCCTTACTACATCTTCGATGCTCTCAAACTTCTCTCAATCCGCTCGTCTCCTCCTGCTCAACTCTGGAGTTGTGTCAATCATCATGTTGATTTCACAACCTGAATAGACGTAAGTGGAGCATTCGGATGTATTCAGTCCCCTTGACGTATATATCACATCATATCTGATTACTCGGTCAATATTTCGCATGCATCAAAAATCTCATAGAACATGGACCAACAGTCTAGTCATCTGAAAGCCCACTTTAGTTCTATGAAAGTGGTCACCGGTCTAGTGTGACACTCTCCTCAAACTGAGTAAGGTGGGGTTTTTCAGAATGGTTAGACTGTCGATTTCTTGTCTATTGGATTTTTGATGCTTGCGAAATGTTAACCGAGTAATCAGATATTGTATGATATATACGTCTAGGCTTTCCTGAAAGCGTTGCTGCCGAAACGTTTGCCATCGAGTTTTGAGGAAAAGAAAGAAAGTACCAGCCTCGTGCACGTTTTGAGTAAAGAAAGGGAGTGCATGATTTAGCCGTGTTGCACCACCATGTTGGAGAAAAAAGTTTAAGAATTCTTGAAGTCAATGAGATTTACGAGGGTGAAGATGCTGGTACGGCCGCAAAATCAACTGTGGGCAGATGGTTTAAACGGTTAAAAGAAGGCAATCTCGATCTCGAAGGCATGCCTCGTTTTGGCGGTTCATGTGCTTTGGATGAAGGTGACTTGTAAGCCGTTTTGGATGCTGAGCTTTCATCAAGCACTCATGATTTCCTCTAGGACTTGGTGTTGCGCAGCGGACATAAGATAGCAGCATGATAACGGAACTTCAAACAAAGGTCCATACTTTGAAGAAGACTTGTTGTTATTCTTGCTGTTGATCTTTGCATAAAAATAAGGCATTCAAAAATTTTGCAAAGCTTTTTCTTCAACCCCATAATTATGTAGCGCTCTATCACTGCTGGCTATTTCCTCATGAAAATCGTCACGTTTCGAGCTATGCATCCGTTTAGGCAAAGTAATCACAGAATAAAAGTACTCACATTTTTTCAGTTCTTCCGTTGAACCCTCTGGGAACAAGGCCTTTTCCGTTTATTTGGCAGTGTGAAATAAGGAAAAGTTTGTACCTAGGGAGTGGTAGACAAAGTCACGTTTACAATTCTATTTCAAAGTACGAAATGTTTCCTCGAAACATAGAATAAATTTAGACCCTAATAACGGAAATCGCGCGCCTCTCAAACGCGCGCTGCGCATACCGATTTCAGTTACATCCTCGAAAGGGCGCAGCTCGAGAAGCTCGCGATTTTCGTTATTTACTTGAAATTTTTTCTCTGCCTCGAAATTTTTCTAGCCTTTGTATTAAAATTGTAGAAAAGACTCTGTTCTAATGTTCTATAGGAACAAACTTTTTACTGCCTCACAATGTCAAGCAAAACCCTAGGAAGTTTAGGCCACGTGGCTAACCACTTCGAGTGAGAAACGTAACCTTCCTTTGTTCCCACAGCGCTCAATGTGCGTCTAAAACCAATTTAAGCTCAGTTTTTGAGATTTGACTATCGAATGACTACCGATGGCCTAGCGAAAAACCATTCACAAACGCCAGCCCAGCAAATAAAGCAAACATAGTGCGAGACATAGTATCACTTTTGCTGCTACATCCTAATAAGATAGCTTCACACAACCAAAGGCATTGTTGATATCGCCGAGATCTGACTATCACATAATTTTGAAACTTTTGAGAAGAAATGTTGCCAGCGAAAAAGGCTTTCAGGAAATCGTGGACCTAAATGACTACATTCCGTCCCGAAAGAGTTAAGTTCGCTATGAAATCTATGCCTAGGAGTGCAAGACACAATTAACTTTTGGTTTTCCCGCGCTCTCTGACAATCTTTCTGAAAACCAGACTAAACTCCAAAACTACCAAAACTCATGATATCAAATTATCATTTGGATTGTTGATAGGTGTAGAAAAGTCTCGTTGGACTTCAAAAATGCATAGAAAAAAATCTAATTGTGTACCAATTAAGCTTAAACAAAAGGCAAAGTAATAGTCGAAGTAGTCTCGTTACACATTAACACAGTTCAGCCACATATCCGGCATCAAAGAGATTCCGCTGAACTGTGCGAACATCGCAAATTTTGTTACCATACGTCTTGCATATTTGACGATGAGTCTCAGAAGCGTTGACATCCAATTTGTAGTGGAAGTGGAGCAGTAGACAAATTTCTTTTGGACAGTTCCGTTCCGAAAGTTGTGTGAACAAATGATATATCGTGCGATGCGCAAGTAAGCGAATCTTTTGATGAGCTCAAATTAGCGCCAAATACTCGCGTAAAAACCATTTTCTCAAGCAATACGATAGATCTGTAGCTTATCAATCATCAAAGTTCTGTTAGATGACCATCCAAACCCCCTAACTGAGCAAAAAATGCGCATCGAGTGCGCAGCAAGATCCTATTCTTACTGCAGCGTTTTGAAAGAACTTATCAAAAGAACGAAAAATTGAAATTATCAAGACTGTAGCTAAGAAATGATTACTTAAAGTCTAAGTAAGGGTAAAGGCTGTTCCCCCAAAAGGTTGAAAAATAAATTGAGCTAGAGGGAATGAGCAGCTATTTTCTTTTACTCCTTTTGTGGCTGCCATTTCAGTGCGGCGTCACTGCAAACTATGTAAGTGTTACGACTCAGGTAAATCCATATGAAATCGAGGAGGTCATCAAAGAGAACGTACCAGGAGTGGACGACTGCGTTGTGATTGGTGTGCCGGACGAGACGGACGGACAACGCCCGAAGGCGTTCATCGTCGGGCAGGCCGATCCAAATGATGTCATCGAATTTGTCAGAGGTATGGGCCATATTGTTCAGAGACAAAGCAGTGTTATGGATCCAAAGTCTTTCAGTAGTCTTTATATGAATCACTCAATGTTTGTCGATCTGCAAGCGATAAATTGTCTACAGTCATATATCTGCCATCTGGCACTAGAGACCCACATATGATCCGATCTGTTCTTTCTTAAGCCCTAGTCTGTTTTGATCCATTAAATCGTCCTGATTCAAAGCATTTCCAGTATCGTAGACAGCTCTGATAAGTATGGAAAACTCACTATCAACTATATGATTATTGAAAAGTGGACATATGGCGCAGTGGTTGGAGCTATGCTGCGATACACATGTGCATTGAGGTTCCTCATTCTGTTCACTGAGCAGACTTATCCAAAAGAGAGGATAGGAAAAACATTGGTCTGATGCAACAGAAGGCTTCCACAAGTTATCGTCTTGATAAAACTCCCCTTCGGTCACCTCTGCGATGCTGTAAATGGATTTAACATGCATGACGCATATGTTTCAGATTGATCAACAACAAACACTTTATTCCCTCGCTTTATCAGCACGACTAAATCTGCGTTAGAAATTTTTATGGCGCATAACGGCAGTCTAATGACTACGTATAACTTTTATTTTGGTTACTGTATCATAGGAAAAACTATTCAATGGAAGCTTCTTGCACTTCATGTGTGCAGCGTATAGCGTATGAGAAAATTTTTTGTCAATCTAAGATATTTCGATGATTCCATACAGCGCCAAAACACATCATTTTAGTGTTTACAGTTTAAGGAAATTCGTTCACTGACAATGCTAGCGTTTACTTTCCACTTTTTGATTGATCTTTTCTAGGAACACATACTAAGGTAAGACTCTTTTCAGATACATTCATCTCATATAAGCACCTGTGCGCTGTGGAAGTCGTTGACGCTATTCCTAGATCGCCATCTGGGAAGATTATGCGTTCCGTCCTCTCTGAACAACAAGACAGTCCATTTGTTGATTAGATGCCAACATTTTCGCTGACTTGCTGTAATAAATAAATGGTATTTGCTATGTATCATACCAACCATCAGCTAATCGCCAAATTTCCATAAGTGTTAGTGTAATTTTGGAAACTTTGCGCTAGAATTGATGAGAAAAAACTATGCACGGGCCCACCATGGCATGACTGAAATTATAACACATTTTTCGCTACATAAGTAATATTTATTTTTTTGTAAGATTAGAGGCGTTAAAACTTTGAAACGCTGCGTCAGCAGCATGTGATTTTTCATCTTGAAAAGTCTTTCCTAGACCTGTTTCGTATCCATAAAATCTCTTTCATCTGTGACTGTGGATAGTTGACGTTAGCTTCGAACACGTCTACCCATTGTTTGGTCTGTCACCCACAAGGATCCTTGTACTCTCGCAAAGTTCGGTCCATTGCTTTTTCGCGCATTCGTTATCTGTCGTCCTCAATATGTGACCGGCCTCTATATGTTTCGCTGACAATATGTGCTCTTTTTGTTCTCAAAGACGAGATCGGATACGAAAATGTAAAATTTCCATATTGAGTGTTTTCTTTCGTTTAGCCGCTCCCAGGTGTTATTCACATTATTTATTGAATATCAGTGAGGCATACTACAATACAATTGATAATGCAGCATGAATATTACAGCAATCGTGGTGGCTGTTTCGCCTGGTCTCCTCCTTCACAGCCGTTTTGATGTTTTAGGTCTATCAATTATTTATTGAAGACCAGTCGCTTGAGGCCAGTGCATCAATGGGTTGGTCATTTCCATTTTGATAGAACATTGGGGGAAGGGGGGGGGGGATGGAAGGTGGTTGGATTGGATCAAGAAGCTTCATTTAATCGCTTCATGAGTACTGCGCAGTGACTTGACGTGGTTGGAGTGTCAACTTCTTTCGTATCCACTGAGCATCATAACGCTGAGTGGATAGATAACCCGTAAAAGTAAGTTTAGAGTTTCGGATCCTCTAAATGGTCGCTAACATCCTGAGGATCTTTGATGTGGCTGGCCCACGCTGCTCTTCGTCTGCTGAGTCTTTTTTATGCTTTTTCTTCAGCCTTATACTCCACGTTTAGTGAATGTCCTAGATGCACGTGTGAGGCGGTCTCTGTAGTCAGAAAGCCATTCAGCTTCATTGGTTCACCTTTGCGCTATGAAGTGTTCATGAACAGGTCTTCGTCTTAATGATAACTATGGGCAAATTAATCTTTTTCATGCTTTTCGAAGTCATTAAACATTGTCTCTGCTTCACTGATACTCTTTCAAAACATAGCGATGTTACCTGCAAAATAAAGATGTGATGGGAATATTTCGTCAGCACATTCGTACTTTTCGCCGCGCTTGAGGAAATCAATTCATTTTCATCTGCAAAGTAGCAGCAAAAGTTTTGTCAATATGGTTGTACCTTGTGAAACCTCTGTTCTCATGGAAATAGCAAATGTTGCATAGGGTAAGTTGTCTCTTTGTGTTGCACCCCGATAACAGATAGTTCATGCAGTCCCATACGGAGGGAGGGGGGAGGGAAGGGTTGGGGGGATTATTTCAAGTCGACAGGCGAATAGGATTGCATTCGTTTCAACCAATACTTTGTCGATTACGCGTAGAAGGATGATATTCATAAGTAGCTAGCAGAGTGCACCTAGCAAACATTTTTGGACCTTAACCTTTTGAGGTCATATGTGTCTTTTTGATGCTCACCGCACCACGTCAAACCTCATTCATCTGCTGTAATAACGGATCACATCTCGCGAAAAAACAGGCAAACAGCCAAACATGAATGCACAGACATGTAGATGCCGCCTGCCGTATTGCTGCGCAAGCGACGGCGCGATGCCACCTACCTACCGAAGCAGGTCTTCAGAGGGTTAATCATGGAAAAAAAACCTTCAGTGGAATGACTATGCACAAATTCTTCCGTCTTCCACTGGTCTGAGTTTCATCTTTCTGAAAGTTTGATGCTATGTATTTTGCCAAAAGTAATTCTACATTGTGGCCTCTAGACCAAAAGTTGACGGTGGTATTATCGGGTCCTGCAGATTTGCTCCTCTCCAGATTTTCTATCGCAAATCAAAGTCCGTTCTGTTAAGTCTTAAGCATTCTTTTTAGCGGCAATATCGCTGAGACTGAAAAAGTGTTCGTGGAGCGAAAAAAGATAAAAAAAGGAGCATCGAGTCGAACGTTTACGTCATCGATGTGCTCAGTCGTCTTCTTCAGCTTGGAAATAGTCGACTCCTGCAGTCACCGTGTGGCGTAACTTCACCACATTGTTTAGTCTCGGAGGCTATATAATTACCATTTCAGATGTACTGCGCGAACATTATACCGCGCCAAGTGCTGTGAAATGGTACAGTGCTGATTGAAGATGGTTGAGTCTAAGTACTGTCAGTTTCCTGAGGAGACAAACAACAAAACGCATAAAACACCGGTTCTCGGTTTCTAATAAGGAGCTTCAAATGAAGTCCATTCGCAAACTCATCGTTGAACGTAATCTCATTTGCCTCTTTTTTGAGATGAGGCTGGATAATCAGTCTGGATAATGTAAAAAGTAGAGCGAACCTCGACCTAGTTCACTCGATTACATGATCCTATCTTATAGGTTGTGTAAATTATAGCACTTCCTTCATTTTTCCCCTTATCTTGCATCTAATACTTACTAAGGTTTTTATGTGTGAGTTCGGTTGCAAGTTGTGAAAATTTCTTTTTTCATGGATGCCGTTGAACGCTTTTAGAGTTGTTCTTACCTGGAATCTTGGAGGAGCCCTCTCATAAAACAGGTATCGATTCTTCGATTGCGCTTAAGTGACAGATTTCGTTGCTCCAGAGCGCTAAGTCATAATGGAGTTCTTGCATCTTTTTGTTAGGAGGCACTTCTGACTACTATTTTTACATACTCAAAACTTTTATAAATCCATACTTTAATACTTTAATCTCATGAAAAGTTGGTACTTTTCTTGAAATGGAACGAATGACTGGCATGATATCCGAAAGCAAGGAATAGTCCTGATCAGCAGTAAAAGCGACTTGATGATCGAGGACGAATGCAATGTCTCACACTGCGGTATGCTTTCATTCGCTACAGCTTCGGCCGCCAAGCGGCTGGTTAAGTGTTGTTAGCTGCATTGATTCTTCACTGTATAGGAAATGACGTACTTCACATTTGATTAAGTGAACTATGACCGTTGACAGTGTAAGTCCTTTCGCTGCCCAACTAACAATACAAAACTTCTACCTGTGACGAAGTTTGTTAGCTCGGTCTAGTACTTTGATATGAATAATGATTTCCACGGATCTCCTTAATCTCCGCCCGATTAGTCGCGAAGTCACGAGACTCGCCTCTAGGTGACGGTTAGGAAATAAACGGGGCCAAATGTGAACACGTGCTTCCCTGAGACACAGGTCGTTTCAGACAGGTTTACCAGTTTCTCCAGCGCCAAATTGACAAATACCTTTTATGAGTCAAACTGACTGAAATCGTGCAATAATGCTGCTGGGAAGCACATGGGAGGTGATTATAAGTCGCCATCATGAACATGCTTTACTCTGTCCATCCGGCAGAGACTGGCAGCTATACTTCAGTACCCAGCACCCAATTTTGAAGCTTAATAAGCTACACGTTGAGTATAAAAAGCCAAGTTCAGCAAAGAAAACGGGCCTCCTACCTCTCGCTCCGGGAGAGCAACAGATATGGCAGCGTTTGGAGGGATAAACATGAAGAGCCTGTTAATTTCTTGAGGTCACACACACTAGGCTGCCAAAATCGCAACGGACTAAGGTGGTAATCTGCACCTATGGCGCACGTACACCTGCATTTGAAACAGAGGGTCTGATAACGCAGGCAAGAAAGATGCGATAAGATATAGATATTGGCCTGACGGAAGCGAAAAGACTCTACCTATTTCATCCTGTGTGTGACACCGAAGTAAAACAGTTATTCGGGAGATGCGATCGTACAGGTGCCTGGGCGCTGTAGTTTTTCGTATATAAAGTTTAAACATGTACATTCCTTCAAAAAACAAACAACCCTGATCAAACGCATGCGGTTGAAAAGATATAAATCAATGCCACCAGTGGCCGTTTTCGTTGTTTACTCTTCACCATCAAGCTATGACAAAGACGTAGTCGAAGCGTTTTGTGTGGACCTGGGAAGTTCTTCTAAGATGATCATACATTCTTCGAGATTTATGATATTATCGCGAAATTTAGACTCAATGGAGCGGTTTAGAAATGTCTAATTGGAACCTACGGACTCGAGTGGAACGAAGAGGATACAGGCTGTCTGAGTTTATCATAACTATCAAAACGATGCTGGCAACCCATAATTTCAAAAGTGATGAGTCAGAGAGCCTTTCAGTAAAGAGTACTGTAACGAAAAAAACCGCATGTTAGTGAACTGAAGACTGTCCCTACCCATATCGCTGTTGTCTAAAAATCCTGTTCGGGATCAGACTTTTGCATTCAAGCTACGAAATACTAGAACTACCATGCGCTAAGATGCATTTGAATCATTGCTCGGTTCTTAAGAGGATGTCGTCATAAATAACGTTGACGAAGATAACGGCCAACTCGTCTAACATCTCCACGTTGGTGCTACGAAAGCCGAGAACCCGACAATCAGCAAGAAAATTTGTCATTAGAACGCTCGAGCTGATGCGCCATCCTGGAGTTCGACGAGTCACAGGCAACGGCCAACCCAAGCCCCAGCCTACAAAGTGCTGCAGAGAATTGTTATAAAGATTTCAAAGAGAACAGTAGTAGTTATGACCGAAGCTACAGAAACTGAGAACAGCATTCGTGAAGTTTTCCAAGCGTCGTCAATTCTAAGACAAAAATGATTACACTTAGACGCCCTGACGTAACAGTTGCAGTCTTCAGAAAGACGTTAAATAAAGTCATCTACGACTACCACTGAGATCTATTTAATTGCCCCACCCTCTCACCGACATAGAGAACATAATAGAAAGATTATATCAATGCTCTTCTTTTCAAAACTACATGCTACTTCGTTCGTAAAGAATCGAGCAACACCTATTTTAGACAGAATAAGACCGGATCACCTGAAAATCCTTTCACCACTCCCATCTACACAATGGCTTGGCTCTTCGCACATCACCTGTTAGAATGCAAGGTTCATATCCAATGGATAACCAGCAAGACCGTGTTATTTTTAAAAAAGAAGACCTTTATGAAATCGGCAGCTATGGCCTAATCTGCTTGCTGTCTGTCGTCTATAAGCAATTCGTCACTTCACCAAATACTAAACAGAACACTGGGCGAACGATGGCCGTGCGGACAATAAGGATATCAAAAATAGTCCAGTGTTATAGATTGCATCCATACGATAACAAGATTCATCGAAGTTTCATGGGAATATAAGAGACCGCTCTACTTCACTTTCATCGAATTGAAAATACCTTGGAGTCTGTTGAAACAGAGCGCCATAAAAATCCTCGACATTTAGAGCGTTTCCTATTTAATACGTCAGCAATATAACAAGTCAAAAACAAAATCTTATCACTCTTCAACGATATTATTATTGACATAAAATAGGATTAGTAAAAGCGAACCATCTCGCCAAAATATTCACTGCCACCCTTAATGATTCCATGCGAATAGAGAATAGATCAACATCAAACTGAGGCTTGAACGTCGAAAGTTACACTATCCTCATACCTCAGAGTACCACACAAAGTCCCATATTTCTATTGCAAGGCGTGATTACAAAGACTCCCTCCGTGCCGCTCCGCCGCACACCGGCGTGTTAACATGTTAAAGCCGATGATTTGCGCTGGTTCTTAACAGTCTTTCCTCTTCATTGTGGTCTTCGTCTGCGACTGTAGAGATTCGGCACGAATCACCAGCTTCGAAGAAAATCAAGACACTGGATCGTTAGCCGATAGATTTATTTTTATCAACTTTGTGCCATTGGCTTTATCAACAAAGAATATATGGTTGATCAGTGAAGCCGAAATCGAAGGAAATTCGCTTCTAAAATTATTGCACCATCTTTGTTTTACTGATGGCATCGTTTTTCAACACTAAGCATCATTAAGGTGGAGTGAATATTGACTGATTTTTCGGCAATGGTGTGGAGAGATGTGATACTCAGCGAATCCCTAGAGCGAGGAGGACCCGCTCGGCTACTATTGCACGCGATAGGAAAAAATGGAAGTGCTGCTGGAACCCCGCTCGAGTCACTCGACGATCCACGGGGCAACAGGTGATGCAGGTGTGGAGAGATTATTCTTCCACTAATTCTCACTAAATTGACATCAATGAAGAACGAGTTTTGAGTGCCCTATTCACGCACAATGGAATGAATATCTACGAGTGCTCCACTTACGTCTATGTTGATCATGCAGTCAACATGATGAACGACCAAGCTTCAGAGTTGAACAGGAGGAATCGAGCGGCTTCTAGAAAGTTGGAGGAATCGCGGATGTAGTGAGAATAACAAAGGACATTCGGTTCCTTGCTTTTCGTCTCAACGGTAATCCATGCCTCAACATATGCATTGGATACCTGGTTGTTGCGTAGGTGGGATGAAAGATTTTTGGCGTTGTTGAACATGCAGTCGAGAAGTTGGTGCTAGGAATAATCCGTATCTCGCAAGTGAGGAGAAGGATCTGAAGTTCGAGTTACGTCAACGATCCAAAGGCAAGGAACGCCATGTCATACTATTGAAGATAAAGTGAGCCGGACATATTGAGCTTTAGCGACAACCGTCGGATAGGGACTGTCACCGGTTGGATTCCTCGGATGGTAAGCGCAGTGCGCAGATGACTAAATTGGTCGTTCGATTTATTCATGAAAAGGCTCAAAGAAAGATATGATTTTATACGAATCCCTGAAGCGAAGAGGAAACCTTTGGGTTGTACGCGATAAGGAAAAACGGAAGCTTTACTCGTGCCCCGCTCGAATCACTCAGCGATCAACAGCATGTGAAATTATACAGATAACTGGTGATTAGAGAAATGTGATTTGTTATATTATAACTATATTATGTTATAGTCATCTTTTTCCATAAGCATATAGCATCATATTATAAGCATATATCACAGCGCATATTATATTTATTATAAGCCAACAACATTATATCATATGCATATATCTAATATTATTTGCAACCTTCGTCTCTAGAATCTTCAACGACTATTGGCAACTTCTTTTAGCTCATATCAATTTTGAGAAACATTTTTTTTTGACAATCAGCCTTAAAAAAGGCTTGTTTTAGTAGATAACGTTGCCTAGTACATACAAAAAATCACGACGTTCCAGTCTTTGAACAGAAAATTCATTCATCCTCACAAGTTTTAGAGTTGGCGGAAGGATTCGACTTATTCGATAGGCATAAGAAGCATCATAGTTTTATGTCAAGTATCTTTTTGAAAAAATCTGATCGTCCATTAGCACGTTTTCCTAGTTGCTCATCTTACGTGGTCCATACGATTTTGTCCAGTTGCCGCAAGAGCGCACCACGTGCTCATTCTTTCTAATTTTCAGTATCCTGTCTAATCCGACAACATTTCTGCTTTTCAATCGTTGATGTGGATCGGCGATTTGGATTCCTCACTTCACTTGCGTGATACGAGATACTTTTAGCATCATCTGCTGACAGAGCGTTCGATTAACTGCGTAATCCTTGATTCAAATTAAGTAGCGGCGAGGTTTCCGACGTATACCTCAAAATTAGGGAAATCGTACATGTCTTAAGGTAAAACTAGCTTCACAATCAAAAGGCCTAAATCGTTTTCCACTAAGAAATTTTAAATAAAATCAGGATTAAGCACACGATCCTCCGATCCAAGCCATCATAAATTCTGTGCATTTGAAAACAGAGTTTAGGAAAAGGCAGTAATGACAGATTGTAAACATCACCTGTTAGATGGGCTGAACATAACAGATTAGACGGATGTGATTGCAACCTAGAAGGTCAACAGTGTGAACTGGAAAGATTCTGGTTATGCAAACGCCACTGAATCAGACTTCTCAATTAGAAATTATTGGAAAAAAATTAGAAAAATTTAAAATCAATCAGAAGTAGGGAAGAGAGCATTCATACATTTTCCGAGCGTCATGTGCACTTGGCGAAATTCTTTTCCTGTTTTGGCATAAATTACCGTTCCCATATTAAAACACTAACAATTCATTTTTATGTTTACACTCATTCAAGAAGTTTAATATCTGCTCAAAATCAACCGCCGAATCATTATTCTTGACTTCAGTGCTGATTTAGAATTCTAATAAATATTTTCACCGTTTGAATGTTATTTTCCTACCAAAATTCTGTATGATGACTGGAAAAGTACTCCATCTAACATGTGTAAAGAATTATATGATGAAAGCAAACTCTAATCAAAGTCCAATTGGACCTTAGAGGTTATGCCATCAAAAAGAACTCTCATAGGATCACAGAGAAAAATACTAAAAAGTGAGGAGTGACTTTTTCTTGGACGTCCAAATCTTCCCCACTCCGTTCGAAATCCAAAGTCCTATCAAAGTTAATCAAGCTGAGACTCTAGAGAGATTACAAAATCTTCAACATCATTCCCATCAGTTAGCAGAACGATAACTCACGACCATCCGCTTCTATGTCACCAACATAGAGGATTAAACAACAGCAAGCCAACTATAACATACCGTTACCTGAGAATGAAGTCAATCTCAGGTCGCTATCATTTTTCAAATTGTTGGGTGACAATCTCTTTTCTCAAGTTGCCGATTTGCTATTTGGCTTGTTTTTTCTGTAAACTGGCTAGGAGTTTGGAACGATACAACAGAAGTCTTTGGTTTGTTAAACGCGCCCCGAATTCACCATCTCTTCCTTCCGTCCAGAGTTCACAAACTTTCTCACCAGATTTCTTCGCAGGGATAGCTGCACAAACTTGATACATTGGTAGGCTTCACAGACCATTGTAAGAGTCGATATACATTAATTCACCTCTAACAATGTTTGATGAAGTTGAATGCTTGCACCTCCATAAAAGATTGCTTCAAACCCATTGCTTTATCCCAATTTTTTGTTTGTGCGTGGCCTTTGATACATTCCTTGAGAAAGAACACAAGAACACTTGTTCTTTGAAATCTGTGATGTTACGACCTATAATCTTGAGCATGGCTTATTTGACCCTCATCGTCCGCAGAGAGTTAACAGTCACTAAACTTAAGGTATGTCTAACAATAGGAAATATTGAAATTCGATTTGGTAGTGGTTTAGTTAAAATTAAACTTGATTATTTTATAGATAGTCTAGAAATTTTTCTAGGGCATCTATTATATTTTACATTTTGAAGACTGTTCTTCCTAACTTCGAGAAGTTAACCCTAAATCACTGGTAACTATCTTCGAGCAACTATTTTAAGCAGCGATCAGAAGGGCAGAAGCTTGCAGAGACAGCGAGGAAGGGAGAGAGTGTGAGAAGTCACTCGTCATTTCTTACGAGTGAACATTTGGTAGACGACGCTCGCCTCTGTGAACAGCCGTGCGCAAAGACCAAGCGCTAGAAAAGAGGGATTTGCTGTTGATTGTGGTTATGAAAATAGGAATACACCCAATGTCTCAATCTTTTTGGAACCTCCAAATCTTTGAACCATTTCTCCACCTAGCTTCCCGCGATCTTGGGCTAGTTAATTGAGAGGATAAGTAGCGAGTACCGGGTCCGCTTATAGAAGATAGAGGTTGAACACGGATCATAAGCAACTATGTATTATAGTTAGTATATAGTTTAGAGAAAGATTTATTAATGTCCAAGCTGGTACTTATCACTGGTTCGTATATTGTTAAAAAAGACCTCTTTACACATGATATATTGATTAATATGCGTGGAAGTGAATTGCATTTGCATGTAGGTGAAAAACATATAAATTTATTCAGTCAGGTGAACAAGTACTGCAATTCAGCTGGTTTGGTGTCTTGTTCAACTAATAACGTACATTCCCACTAATGGAAAAGTTTGTTACACTCATCTCTTATAATAATTATTTTACGACCACATTTAATCTTACTTGACTGGCCCATCTGCAAATCTCAGCTAGTAAGGACCTATTTCTTCCCATGAAAATGAACAGCGATTTGTCGAAGACTGTAAAAAGTGTGGTGCTACTACAGAATCATGTACTACTCTACTTCATCGCTTTCAGTATAAATAGTATGTAGTGAAGTTGTTCAATAATCAGCGATAAGGTTCACATTACAAACACAATACCGTCTGGATTTGGAAGTGTCACTCAACTTATGATTGAGGATCGGATAGGTTTTCAAAACCCCATTCACGCTCAACAGAACGACAATCTCCGAATGCTCCAGTTACGTCTATCTAGGTCGTGAAATCAATATGAAGAACGACCTAGCTCCAGAGTTGAGCAAGAGGAAACGAGCGGCTTGAGGAATATTGAAGAGCATTAAAGATATAGTGAACAGAACTAGGAACATCCGACTCCGTGCCCACCTTTTGACACAACGATGATCCCTGCCCTAACGTGTGCAATAGAAACCTGGTCGCTACGTAAGCAGGATGAAAGATCACTTGGCGTTATTGAACGCCAGTCGAAAGGTCGATGCTAAGAGTATCCCGTATCTCGCAAATGGGAGAAAGGATCCGAAGTTCCAACCTACGTTAACGATCGAAAATCAGAGACGCCGTCCTACGCGCCAGGATATCAAAAGTAAGGTGGGCCGGACACGCGATGCGCTTTAACGACAACCGATGGACGCGAGCCGTTACCGACTGGATTCCACGGGACATCAAGCGCACTAAAGGAAGACCACTGACCCGCTGGTCCGATTTCTTCACGAAAGCTATAGAAGTAAGATATGATGCTCAGCAAATCACTAGAGTGAGGAGGACCCACTGGGCTACTTTAGCACGCGATAGGGAGAAATGGAAGTGTTGCTGGTACCCGCTCGAGTCACTCGACGATCAACGGGGCGACAGGTGATACAGGTGACAGAGGAAACGAGAAATAAACGCGGTTAGAAGACATGTGGTTTAACACAGCTACGGTATTTTGTAATAGAGTATCAAAGCATGGTAACCTCTGTTAACATTAAACAAGCTAAGCATTCGTTCTATTGATGACCAGCTAGACTGATAATGAACTATGAAAACATCATAAAAACATTCAGTATTTTACGTATTTGGTCAAATATCATTTCGTAAATACTGTGAGACAGATAGATGCTTCACCTTTGGAAACAAAATCGCACTCGTTTGATATTCACCCTAGTCAGGGTGTGATTTGTGTGTAAGAAGCACGAATTGATAGACATTGCCTGCAACACTTTCATCTAATGTTCAACGATTATCGTGCTCAGCACTTGTAAATTGCCTCATTGTGGTTCTCTCGAGAATTATATATAGTTATTCAAATGATGTACCGTAATATCTAATACAGAGCATATCAATACAGAAAAACTATATTCCTGCTAATATTTTCACCCACACAGCATAGAAGGACTTTATGAAACAATGCATTTATTGAGAATCAGCGGGCACCTTTGTCGGATGACTACTGAATCAAGTTTGAATTGACCGCACTAGTTAAGGACTAGATAAAATACATGCGGCTCTTGAACTTGTCCGTCACCGATACGCATTCTTGAAGAGCGGCGTTCGAGTTCGGCGGATGAGCGCTGATATCACCTAAACAAGCACAAGGTACACATTTCCAGACGCTTGCCATACATTCCAGATACCGTTGTGCAGTACTAAATTGTAGTTCCAAAATATGTCGACTGAAAACAATCAATACACATGTTTCGCACAATTTCGCGTGCAGGAGTTAAAGGTAGACTAAAGTATGAGTTAGATTCAAGTTAGTTACCAGCTTCATATTCGCGACGTCTATGCGGGCGGCCGACGGACATTAACGATGACAGAGACGAAACTACGGAACCGGTCTCGGATAAATCGTCTGATTCATGAACACCACTGAAATATGTATGTTTTGTATCCTAGAATATTAGTGCGAAAGCGGCGCAGAAACGCTTTGTTGCCTAGATTGTATTGCCTAATCCAAACCTCATGATAGCCATTGCGCAGATCCATCGAAGATGATGTCGTTCGTGAAATTTTCTTGGAGGGTAGAATTGCAACAAAGTCGCTTAGAATTCGCTATGCACTACTGTTACGTGAGCGAGTTCGAGTAAAATGAAACACCTTGCTTAAGCTTGTATGCATATAAGTTTCATGTTTTATCGTTGCATCACTTATCATTATCATCTACTGCGGTACAACATGAATTTTTGGGTGCTCCAAGCTAATGAGCGGTTCATCTTTTTCAAAAAGTTATATCTGCTGGAGGATTCCATGCTCAAATGCCATCAAATACCACAGACAAAATCTAACAAAAGTTTATGTACTAAAAAACCCAATATCTTGAAGGTCTACATACTCTAAAAGAAGTCGAGTAAAGCTTTAGAGCGCGAAAGAGATGAAAGAGAGCCTTTGAGCTATACACTCAAGTAACATGACATGTGATTAACTTGTTAAAAATCGAATTTCATTTCAGGTATGCACATTCTTTAGACATCTTGTTATCCGTTTTCACAGTGTTTTTTCTTCACAATGTGCTTCTAGCATTCAGCTGTTTTTCATCTTCTTCTTGAACGCCGATGAGTACCGGTTGAGCGCGCCTCCTTGCAGTCTTTGAGGATAGCCTGGCTGTGGCGCTCGTTGTTGAAAGCCAGAGAGTTTCGGGGCGGAGGGAGGGTTCTGCTCCACGCTCGCTGCGACAAGCATCACAATCACTCGGCCACGGCCCTCCTCCATATATCATTACATTTGGATGAAATATAACTAGAAGAACAGGATTTACGGTTATCGTCTGGCAACCATTCTATTATGTTGCTGTTATAATGTAACTCCGTCATGTAACAAGTATAATCTAGGGGCGTCGTCAATCGTAATTAGTTGGAAGTGCTAGAGTACATTCAAAATCAGGTAGCTGTTCTGCGGAATGTTTTTCTTCAAAGCACAACCAACTCTGATTTGTCTACATTGCCAGTGGGTTAGTCAGTCAGTGTTGGAACTTTTTCTGTTTTCAAAAGTGACCCTCAACTCTAACTGTATCCGAAAACATTTGCCGTAATGGAGAAACTTTATTTCGTCCATTATCAAAGATTAAAATTAAGTTACTGTTCAAAATCTATTCACAAGGCAGAAATACGAGTAAACTTGGTGCCTGATGCTTTTGTCGTCATGAAGTCTTAGCGTTACTATACTTTTCCGTAGCTGTACCTTCTGACACGTTAGCGAGGCTTCCGTTGCACTCTCAATCATGTATTTAGCTATTTGGGGCTATGAGTTTCCCGTCACGAGATTTCAGAAATCCGTATTACTAGGACCAAATTGTTAACTTCAACTGCCGAACTCATTTCTGACGGTAGGCTACGATACCACCACAGGGATGCTAAGACACAAGCGAAACTTACAACCTAATGTAGGTGGACTGCACTACAACAACGATTACCCTTTCTAGGGAGGGACGAGTTCGCACTACAATATCGAAGCACTTGCTCTGTCTTTCTTTGAACCGTTTTCTTTCGGATCATTCTTTATAGTAGCCGCTTGTTGCATTACTTACAGTTTTCTCTTGATGTAGCATCGAGCTCTAGTAGCGACGAGATCGGCATAATATACTGGAGCTGGAATTGAAACAGAACGTGCGCAACGTCCATATGTGTGGCACATTCTAAAAATGAAAATGCAGTGAGATTTTATCGTTGAACTTGAAGATAAAACGGCATTTTAGGTCAGATCTCAGCGTACTCATATGTGATGGCTTGCATCTCATCAGCGGTGAAGTTATTGTCATCCCACAATACATGATATTTGGCAGGACAAGATGTGCCCTGTACACCGTAGTGTAAGCACAGATAGAAATCGAATCCTTCTGGTGAAACAATCCCAGTGTCAACGTGCAACTGAGTGGGGTATCAAATTTTCTTTTTTTTTATTGAGCGATACTCTGTGTTGGCGAATATCATTTGGTAAACACCCTCTGATGACACCTCTTTTTGGTATTGTAGATAAATACCAAGAAGCGAAAAAACGTTTGACGAAACTTCTCAAATGTATGATGAGATTACCGATGAGCGTTCGGTATATGGCCCCAGTTCAACGCTCTGTAACTCACTGTTGTTCCAGGTAGAATGTTTCTAGCTTTTCCAACCATATCCGAAGTGTATTTGCAGAACATTCGGGCATGATGACGTTTTTGCACAACAACATAGGTAATAGGGGGCCGATAATCCGGTGAAAGTATCATGCAAGCCGATCGTATACTCTAAATTTCAAGCAATAAGTATGATATGATCACCTGTATCACCTGTCGTCCCGTTGATCGTCGAGTGACTCAAGCGGGTACCAGCAACTCTTCCATTTTTCCTTATCGCGTGCAAGAGTAGCCCAGTGGGTCCTCCTCGCTCTAGGGATTCGCTGAGCATCATATCTTTCTCCATCGCTTTCGTGAAGAAATTAGACCAACGGGTCAGTGGTCTTCCTTTAGAGCGCTTGACGTCCCGAGGAATCCAGTCGGTAACGGCTCTCGTCCATCGGTTGTCGTTCAAGCGCATCACGTGTCCGGCCCACCTTATTTTCGATATCCTGGCGTGTAGAACGGCGTCTCTGATTTTCGATCGTTGACGTAGGTCGGAACTTCGGATACTTTCTCTCATTTGCGAGATACGGGATACTCCTAGCATCGACCTTTCGACTGCGCGTTCGATAACGGCAAGTGATCTTTCATCCTGCTTACGTAGCGACCAGGTTTCTGCTGCATACGTTAGGGCAGAGATATTTGTCGAGTCGAAAAGGTGGGCACGGAGTCGGATGTTCTTTGTCTTCTTCACTACATCTTCGATGCTCTTAAACGTTCCCCAAGCCGCTCGTTTCCTCCTGCTCAACTCTGGGGCTAGGTCGTTCATCATGTTGATTTCACGACCTAGATAGATGTAACTGAAGCATTCGGAAATTGTCGTTCCGTTGAGCGTGAATGGGGCATTAGAAACCCATCTGTTCCTCATGAACATTGTTTTTGTTAGATTCAGTTGAAGACCAATCTTTCCACAGGCGTTATTGAAATCAGTCAACATTCGTTCCGCTTGGCTGATGCTTGCTGTTATGAGAACGATATCATCAGCAAAGCGAAGATGGTTTAACTGTCGACCGTCAATTTTCACTCCCATTTCGCCCCGTTCTAACGTTCGCATGGCGTTTTGTAGGGTGGCAGTGAATAGTTTTTGGCGATATTATATCGCCTTGTCGAACCCCTCTTCTTACGTCAATGGTGATATTGTTGTGGAATGGAGATATTTTGGTCGTGAATCTTTATAAAGCTCACGAAAGATCATTATATACCCAATAGGGACGTCCTGGTTATACAGAGCCTCTAATACCTCTTTTATTTCCACTGAATCAAAGGCTTTCTTCACATCAATAAAAGTGAGACAGAGTGGTTGTTTGTGCTTTCGCGAAACTTCAATGAGTCTTGTGATCATGTGGATGTGGTCTATGGTACTAAATCCTTTTCAGAACACTGCTTGTTCGCATGGCTATCCTTCGTCCAGTGTTCTGTCAATGATGTTTAGGATGACTCGAGTAAAGAGTCTATAGACAACGGACAGCAAGCAGATTGGACGATAAATGCCTATGTCGTGAAGGTCTCCCTTTTTGAACAACAATACGGTCTTGCTGGTTTTCCACTGAATAGGGACCTTGCATTCTGACAGGTAGCGAGTGAAGAGCCGAGCCAGAGTGTTGATGAGAACTGGCGGCAAGTTCTTCAGGGTATTCTGGTCTAATCGTGTCTGGACCGGATGTTGTTCTGTTCTTCACCGACGATGTAACATGTCGGATTTCGGAAGGAAGGACCGGTGGAACGACATATTCGTCCTCTTTCAATTTATATGACGGTAAGAGAACATGGCTATGATATGATATGATAATGTATAGAATTTCGCCTATTTAAATCATCGTATATCCTCTGGTCAGCATTATACCGACTCAGACCTGGCTTTCTTCGCGTAACGCCTCAGCGTACTGGCCTTCGGACACACCATCTCGATAGACGATGATGCGAGTCGGTTTGTGATTCGTGTTCCTAAGCGAGTGAATTCATGAACAGCAAACTTCTCGAATTTCGAAAACACTGAGTATCCATGAATTACACAGATACGAAAGGGCCTTTCTAGAACAAGCAAGCAAACTCTGATCCATAACGTTTATTTTGTCTCAAATCATATCCATCAAAGGAATCCGACATAAAGTGCTTGAACCTTACCTGGTTGTTTCATGAGAAATCTACTGGTGAAAAAGTAGCTACAATTTATGCATTGTTAAGACTCACTATTTGAAATTGAAATAAATTCTTGAATGAATGTGATTATATTGTACATCGTTTTAATGTACTTGTCTTGCTCTATGTTTTGTTGGCAATGATGTATTACGTGATGTCAGCTTTATGTCTAATTTTGAGCATGGAAAAGATGTTGTTTGGAGTCAGAGTAATTGCGGTATCAGACCGTGATGGATCGTGAAAGAGCAGAGACAAATCACAGCATCAACAACGCATTTGACCCAGCAGCTGCTAACGAGCGCAGAGCACAGTAGTGGTTTTATGAACATCCGTAAAGGAGAAGCCCTCCAACATGGCATAAACCGCAATTACTTTCGTATCGACCTTACCAGAGTTCATGGTGAAAACAGTCATTGAAGCTGATCCTTTTTAGACTACACGAGATGCTTCGAAAGATTTCATCCTCAATTTTCTATCATTCTAGCCATTTCAGGCGAGTCGCAGAAGTATCTGCCGTTTCGGTGTATCGTAAAAACGCAATTATTTTTGCCCCAATCTAGTAGATTGTGTTACGAAGCTAGTCGGCCACCAGACTGTAAACCGCATCATTCAGTTCTACTGAGGGAGGCTTCAATATTCCTGCTAATCTATTTGGAAACGTGCCTATTTTTGAAGGGTTCTACAGCATCTCTAGGGCTAATGATTTTGCTGTTGAACTCACTTCATTGAGACAAGAATCACAGAAATCACCACTACTTGTCACCGAGAGAACTAGCGGTGCAGTATAATCGTCCAAGAAAACTAATCAGGCTAAAGAGTTCTATGATTCACCTATAGAAGGATATGAGACGCTCTCGAATTGCGTCAATCAGATAGACCACCGACTCACGACACTTGCGCTGAACTTTGACGTTAGCACCGTATGACTGTGGAAGCAGATCGATATTCGCAACAATCTGAAATTTAATTGATAGACGACTACATATTTGAGAGAAAATCACAGAATTCATTTATTCTGTATTCTCTGGATAATGAAATCTTGTCAAAGACCGTACCGCCGCCACTGACGGGATATTCATGCGTTCTTCAGCTTGCGTTGGATGCGTGACGTCAATACCGACAACTAATGTTGGTTGGTCGATAATGTATTTATGTGTGATGTTATCGGCAACGATACGACTGTTAATGCCGCCCAGCTTCATGTTCACCTGCAAAGTTTGTCCTTTTCAAGAATTTCGATATGAAATTGGATGACAATTTGGAGCAAACTATCATTCAACGCATTCACGACAACGCTTTTACGACAGATAGATTTTTGATGTCTAGAGTTTTGGGAGCTGGTGGTCGAGTTGAGGTTAGAGTAAATCACATAATTTTTGAAATCGGACGATTTTAGTACGTCAGGAAGAGACCTTGCAATCTTCAACTAGTTTTTATACATAATTTTTCCAATATATGTACTTTGTTTCAATTTTTTTCCGCAAAATCAATTTTTGAAATATCGGTTTAGTGAGAACATCAATTCTTCTAACGAAAATGGGTAAGTCAAGGAGGCAATCAAGAGAAACCATGTTGTATGGCTTCTGATATCCGCTTGTCTAAGCTCTTTGCTAATCGACATACGAGCCTTGACACAAGAAAGGTGAAAAAAACCGTTTGCACGCTCCGAGAAATTGAAATCTTATGTCTACAGAGAAAGTGCTTGACAGAAATCTAGTATTTTGTCAGTAAAGGTCCATTTTGTGGCAGTTTTCATCTTGATTAGTAACCTTGACTACTGATTGAGATTGGGCTGGTTGAACTCCTATGACGAAACTATTTTAGGCTACACACATTCGAACTAATTGACATTGTGGCAGATAAGTTAATGAAAGTAAGCGAAGACTTTGTTATGAAGAACTAACTTTCAAAATGATATTTGAGCAAGTAGCTGGTGAAAGTCGTTGAACGTTTTTCATCAGCACACATTGCGACATTATGCCGTGAATCATGTCCGAGCTCTCCTTGACGGTCACTGAAGAAATACCATATGACGGTTACATAGCATTTTCTTGTAATTTTGGAACTAACTGTAAATGTCCGAGTTTTTTCCGGAAGTACTACTATGACAAGATCGCAGTTGGTGCTCGTTTGCTTGTATTCATTAGCGATCTCGTTGAAAAGTATCACGACAACGTCACGTCCTCGGCCGTATTTGACGAGATCGGGCCACTTCGGAAAATTCATGCCCATTTGGTTCGCCTGAAAAAAATGTGTTCTGCTGGTAACTAGCACACTAACCCAGGAGCTTGGATTAAATATAATCAGAGATTCTACCTAACTTTCCAGTGACTCAAGATCCCTGTTTGAATAATGAACTTCTCGATATGACTTCTAATTTTCCTTGAAGAATAAATGAGCCATTACGAAAACTTCTGAATTTTGGATTTCTTTTCTCTTATACCTTTGTGTAAAGTGCTTGACAGAATCCTTCTAAGAGGTTTTGATCTCGCGGATTCACCAACGCAATCATCGAATAGCTGCCATAAGTTGCAGGAAGATACAGTGTCTGATTATCCATTGACCATGCTCCATCCTTCGGATGAACAATGGGATCCTACCGTAGTTTTTGTTGGGGCAAAATTAAGTTTATGTACAGAAGTATCTTTTGAAAACTGCAAGCTTACCACCATCCTAGAGTTGTCACCGAACATTATTTGAGGTGGTTGAATAACTCTTGCTATCGTCTCGAACATTCTAGGCGATAGCGAAAGTCCAAATTCTTTGAGGAATGGATCGCGATCGAAGCCAGCTTGTTGACAAAGTTGAGCGATGCGCTCTTCTCTCTGCGATGCATCAACTGCTGCAGCCTTAATAGTAAGAATGATTTTTAATCGATTGACGTGTCTGTGAGAAACTAACTTTGATGATGGAGCTTGTTTGCTTCTCACTCAGCTTCTTGTTATATTTCTGTGGTGTATCCATTTCGCAAACTTCAAGAGGAAGGAAGATGTTGCGAGTGGGTGGACCGACATGGAGACACGGAAGTTTGGGAGAGCGCAATTCCTGAATTAGCCTATAGCGTAATGTCCAATCTTAGCGTCGCATTAATATTAAATGGGTTAAGTGCCAGTAACCAGCTTTGATGAGGCGAACTATGTAGTCCCTAAGACGAGAAAGTTTAGAAGGTTTGAGGTACTTCAAAGTTGGCTTCAAAGGACCGCAATTACCGAATTCATACGCACTCTTGAATCGTTTTCATACGCACTCTTGAATCGTTTCAACTTGAATCGTTATTGCACAAGGCGTTCGCTCTCAAGAGTCTTTGGCAAGTGGTATTTCTGTTTCAAGTCGCATCTAAAATATATGACATCGATTATTCGTTTCCGTTCTGAGAGGCACTTTTTCATTCTGTTTTGAAGATTGATCGCTAACGGAAATTGAAGTTTGTGCTGTTTTCCATGTAACATCGCATAATGGCTCAAGTATGGTCAACAAACTCATCACCGTGTCTCCCAACAACTGAGCACCAACAAAGGATCCGGATATAATCAGACTCAAACATACGATACTTCCCTGATCGGGAAATTCAAGCCGATTGGGTGTGTAGAGTTGATGAGCGCCGTCGAATGCAACAGCAAATTTATTCACGAATACGAAGGGATGGTCAGCAACGATGTTCCAGAAAATTGCACGATTTCCGTCACTGAAACTCGTTTTTTTTTTACAATTTTTTCCACTGCCCGGCTGATGAGTCCGTAAGAACGAAAACACGTGGCTCGAGCTGTACAAGAGCATTTACCAGACCACATGACATGTTGGCTCAAATAATAATGAAAGGATCTATTGAAATTTGAGCGTGGTCTTAATAAAGCACTCGAAGGAAAGGTATAATATGAAAAAAATACCAGCCAGCTAGCAATCGAGTGCGAAAACACTCTGTGTTAGGTGAATGTTTCACCTGACATAGAGTGTAAAGCGTAGGTCGTCGATAACTATACATAAGGAGTGTGACACTCCCGAGAGAACTGACTGTGAAAAAGATCGACAGACGACGGGTTCTGCCCGGCTGATGAGTCTGTATGGACGAAACACGTGTCTCGGGCTGCACAAGAGCATTTACCAGACCACATGACATGTTGGCTCAAATAATAATGAAAGGATCTATTAAAAAATTTGAGCGTGGTCTTAATAAGGCACTCGAAGGAAAGGTATCATGAAGTCTGGCACTGTGCTATCATTACATCAACACGACGTATTCATTTGTTGGAAAAAAGAGTTATCACAAATGAATTCATGCACCACTTAACCATAGCGTAGATTTCTCGTATAGTCAAAAACATACAAATCTTCTAGAGTAGAGAGCAGGTCTATGGGAAAGAAAAGAATGCATAAAAATACAAACTATAGTAGCAGTGACAATCAGCTGTATCAGCTGTTGTCCCGCTGATCGTCGAGTAACTCAAACGGTTACCAGTAACACTTCCATTTTTCCCTATCGCGTGCAAGAGTAGCTCAGTGAGTCCTCCTCGCTCTACGGATTCGCTGAGCACAATATCTTTCTTGCATACCTTTCGTGAAGAAATCGGATCAACGCGGAAGATCGGTCTTCAACTGAATCTAACAAAAACAATGTTTATGAGGAACAGATGGGTTTCTAATGCCCCATTCACGCTCAACGGAACGACAATTTCCGAATGCTTCAGTTACATCTATCTAGGTCGTGAAATCAACATGATGAACGACCTAGCCCCAGAGTTGCGCAGGAGGAAACGAGCGGCTTGGGGAACGTTTAAGAGCATCGAAGATGTAGTGAAGAAGACAAAGAACATCCGACTCCGTGCCCACCTTTTCGACTCGACAAATATCTCTGCCCTAACGTATGCAGCAGAAACCTGGTCGCTACGTAAGCAGGATGAAAGATCACTTGCCGTTATCGAACGCGCAGTCGAAAGGTCGATGCTAGGAGTATCCCGTATCTCGCAAATGAGAGAAAGTATCCGAAGTTCCGACCTACGTCAACGATCGAAAATCAGAGACGCCGTTCTACACGCCAGGATATCGAAAATAAGGTGGGCCGGACACGTGATGCGCTTGAACGACAACCGATGGACGAGAGCCGTTACCGACTGGATTCCTCGGGACGTCAAGCGCTCTAAAGGAAGACCACTGACCCGTTGGTCTAATTTCTTCACGAAAGCGATGGAAGAAAGATATGATGCTCAGCGAATCCCTAGAGCGAGGAGGACCCACTGGGCTACTCTTGCACGCGATAAGGAAAAATGGAAGAGTTGCTGGTACCCGCTTGAGTCACTCGACGATCAACGGGACGACAGGTGATACAGGTGATCATATCATACTTATTGCTTGAAATTTAGAGTATACGATCGGCTTGCATGATACTTTCACCGGATTATCGGCCCCCTATTACCTATGTTGTTGTGCAAAAACGTCATCATGCCCGAATGTTCTGCAAATACACTTCGGATATGGTTGGAAAAGCTAGAAACATTCTACCTGGAACAACAGTGAGTTACAGAGCGTTGAACTGGGGCCATATACCGAACGCTCATCGGTAATCTCATCATACATTTGAGAAGTTTCGTCAAACGTTTTTTCGCTTCTTGGTATTTATCTACAATACCAAAAAGAGGTGTCATCAGAGGGTGTTTACCAAATGATATTCGCCAACACAGAGTATCGCTCAATAAAAAAAAAGAAAATTTGATACCCCACTCAGTTGCACGTTGACACTGGGATTGTTTCACCAGAAGGATTCGATTTCTATCTGTGCTTACACTACGGTGTACAGGGCACATCTTGTCCTGCCAAATATCATGTATTGTGGGATGACAATAACTTCACCGCTGATGAGATGCAAGCCATCACATATGAGTACGCTGAGATCTGACCTAAAATGCCGTTTTATCTTCAAGTTCAACGATAAAATCTCACTGCATTTTCATTTTTAGAATGTGCCACACATATGGACGTTGCGCACGTTCTGTTTCAATTCCAGCTCCAGTATATTATGCCGATCTCGTCGCTACTAGAGCTCGATGCTACATCAAGAGAAAACTGTAAGTAATGCAACAAGCGGCTACTATAAAGAATGATCCGAAAGAAAACGGTTCAAAGAAAGACAGAGCAAGTGCTTCGATATTGTAGTGCGAACTCGTCCCTCCCTAGAAAGGGTAATCGTTGTTGTAGTGCAGTCCACCTACATTAGGTTGTAAGTTTCGCTTGTGTCTTAGCATCCCTGTGGTGGTATCGTAGCCTACCGTCAGAAATGAGTTCGGCAGTTGAAGTTAACAATTTGGTCCTAGTAATACGGATTTCTGAAATCTCGTGACGGGAAACTCATAGCCCCAAATAGCTAAATACATGATTGAGAGTGCAACGGAAGCCTCGCTAACGTGTCAGAAGGTACAGCTACGGAAAAGTATAGTAACGCTAAGACTTCATGACGACAAAAGCATCAGGCACCAAGTTTACTCGTATTTCTGCCTTGTGAATAGATTTTGAACAGTAACTTAATTTTAATCTTTGATAATGGACGAAATAAAGTTTCTCCATTACGGCAAATGTTTTCGGATACAGTTAGAGTTGAGGGTCACTTTTGAAAACAGAAAAAGTTCCAACACTGACTGACTAACCCACTGGCAATGTAGACAAATCAGAGTTGGTTGTGCTTTGAAGAAAAACATTCCGCAGAACAGCTACCTGATTTTGAATGTACTCTAGCACTTCCAACTAATTACGATTGACGACGCCCCTAGATTATACTTGTTACATGACGGAGTTACATTATAACAGCAACATAATAGAATGGTTGCCAGACGATAACCGTAAATCCTGTTCTTCTAGTTATATTTCATCCAAATGTAATGATATATGGAGGAGGGCCGTGGCCGAGTGATTGTGATGCTTGTCGCAGCGAGCGTGGAGCAGAACCCTCCCTCCGCCCCGAAACTCTCTGGCTTTCAACAACGAGCGCCACAGCCAGGCTATCCTCAAAGACTGCAAGGAGGCGCGCTCAACCGGTACTCATCGGCGTTCAAGAAGAAGATGAAAAACAGCTGAATGCTAGAAGCACATTGTGAAGAAAAAACACTGTGAAAACGGATAACAAGATGTCTAAAGAATGTGCATACCTGAAATGAAATTCGATTTTTAACAAGTTAATCACATGTCATGTTACTTGAGTGTATAGCTCAAAGGCTCTCTTTCATCTCTTTCGCGCTCTAAAGCTTTACTCGACTTCTTTTAGAGTATGTAGACCTTCAAGATATTGGGTTTTTTAGTACATAAACTTTTGTTAGATTTTGTCTGTGGTATTTGATGGCATTTGAGCATGGAATCCTCCAGCAGATATAACTTTTTGAAAAAGATGAACCGCTCATTAGCTTGGAGCACCCAAAAATTCATGTTGTACCGCAGTAGATGATAATGATAAGTGATGCAACGATAAAACATGAAACTTATATGCATACAAGCTTAAGCAAGGTGTTTCATTTTACTCGAACTCGCTCACGTAACAGTAGTGCATAGCGAATTCTAAGCGACTTTGTTGCAATTCTACCCTCCAAGAAAATTTCACGAACGACATCATCTTCGATGGATCTGCGCAATGGCTATCATGAGGTTTGGATTAGGCAATACAATCTAGGCAACAAAGCGTTTCTGCGCCGCTTTCGCACTAATATTCTAGGATACAAAACATACATATTTCAGTGGTGTTCATGAATCAGACGATTTATCCGAGACCGGTTCCGTAGTTTCGTCTCTGTCATCGTTAATGTCCGTCGGCCGCCCGCATAGACGTCGCGAATATGAAGCTGGTAACTAACTTGAATCTAACTCATACTTTAGTCTACCTTTAACTCCTGCACGCGAAATTGTGCGAAACATGTGTATTGATTGTTTTCAGTCGACATATTTTGGAACTACAATTTAGTACTGCACAACGGTATCTGGAATGTATGGCAAGCGTCTGGAAATGTGTACCTTGTGCTTGTTTAGGTGATATCAGCGCTCATCCGCCGAACTCGAACGCCGCTCTTCAAGAATGCGTATCGGTGACGGACAAGTTCAAGAGCCGCATGTATTTTATCTAGTCCTTAACTAGTGCGGTCAATTCAAACTTGATTCAGTAGTCATCCGACAAAGGTGCCCGCTGATTCTCAATAAATGCATTGTTTCATAAAGTCCTTCTATGCTGTGTGGGTGAAAATATTAGCAGGAATATAGTTTTTCTGTATTGATATGCTCTGTATTAGATATTACGGTACATCATTTGAATAACTATATATAATTCTCGAGAGAACCACAATGAGGCAATTTACAAGTGCTGAGCACGATAATCGTTGAACATTAGATGAAAGTGTTGCAGGCAATGTCTATCAATTCGTGCTTCTTACACACAAATCACACCCTGACTAGGGTGAATATCAAACGAGTGCGATTTTGTTTCCAAAGGTGAAGCATCTATCTGTCTCACAGTATTTACGAAATGATATTTGACCAAATACGTAAAATACTGAATGTTTTTATGATGTTTTCATAGTTCATTATCAGTCTAGCTGGTCATCAATAGAACGAATGCTTAGCTTGTTTAATGTTAACAGAGGTTACCATGCTTTGATACTCTATTACAAAATACCGTAGCTGTGTTAAACCACATGTCTTCTAACCGCGTTTATTTCTCGTTTCCTCTGTCACCTGTATCACCTGTCGCCCCGTTGATCGTCGAGTGACTCGAGCGGGTACCAGCAACACTTCCATTTCTCCCTATCGCGTGCTAAAGTAGCCCAGTGGGTCCTCCTCACTCTAGTGATTTGCTGAGCATCATATCTTACTTCTATAGCTTTCGTGAAGAAATCGGACCAGCGGGTCAGTGGTCTTCCTTTAGTGCGCTTGATGTCCCGTGGAATCCAGTCGGTAACGGCTCGCGTCCATCGGTTGTCGTTAAAGCGCATCGCGTGTCCGGCCCACCTTACTTTTGATATCCTGGCGCGTAGGACGGCGTCTCTGATTTTCGATCGTTAACGTAGGTTGGAACTTCGGATCCTTTCTCCCATTTGCGAGATACGGGATACTCTTAGCATCGACCTTTCGACTGGCGTTCAATAACGCCAAGTGATCTTTCATCCTGCTTACGTAGCGACCAGGTTTCTATTGCACACGTTAGGGCAGGGATCATCGTTGTGTCAAAAGGTGGGCACGGAGTCGGATGTTCCTAGTTCTGTTCACTATATCTTTAATGCTCTTCAATATTCCTCAAGCCGCTCGTTTCCTCTTGCTCAACTCTGGAGCTAGGTCGTTCTTCATATTGATTTCACGACCTAGATAGACGTAACTGGAGCATTCGGAGATTGTCGTTCTGTTGAGCGTGAATGGGGTTTTGAAAACCTATCCGATCCTCAATCATAAGTTGAGTGACACTTCCAAATCCAGACGGTATTGTGTTTGTAATGTGAACCTTATCGCTGATTATTGAACAACTTCACTACATACTATTTATACTGAAAGCGATGAAGTAGAGTAGTACATGATTCTGTAGTAGCACCACACTTTTTACAGTCTTCGACAAATCGCTGTTCATTTTCATGGGAAGAAATAGGTCCTTACTAGCTGAGATTTGCAGATGGGCCAGTCAAGTAAGATTAAATGTGGTCGTAAAATAATTATTATAAGAGATGAGTGTAACAAACTTTTCCATTAGTGGGAATGTACGTTATTAGTTGAACAAGACACCAAACCAGCTGAATTGCAGTACTTGTTCACCTGACTGAATAAATTTATATGTTTTTCACCTACATGCAAATGCAATTCACTTCCACGCATATTAATCAATATATCATGTGTAAAGAGGTCTTTTTTAACAATATACGAACCAGTGATAAGTACCAGCTTGGACATTAATAAATCTTTCTCTAAACTATATACTAACTATAATACATAGTTGCTTATGATCCGTGTTCAACCTCTATCTTCTATAAGCGGACCCGGTACTCGCTACTTATCCTCTCAATTAACTAGCCCAAGATCGCGGGAAGCTAGGTGGAGAAATGGTTCAAAGATTTGGAGGTTCCAAAAAGATTGAGACATTGGGTGTATTCCTATTTTCATAACCACAATCAACAGCAAATCCCTCTTTTCTAGCGCTTGGTCTTTGCGCACGGCTGTTCACAGAGGCGAGCGTCGTCTACCAAATGTTCACTCGTAAGAAATGACGAGTGACTTCTCACACTCTCTCCCTTCCTCGCTGTCTCTGCAAGCTTCTGCCCTTCTGATCGCTGCTTAAAATAGTTGCTCGAAGATAGTTACCAGTGATTTAGGGTTAACTTCTCGAAGTTAGGAAGAACAGTCTTCAAAATGTAAAATATAATAGATGCCCTAGAAAAATTTCTAGACTATCTATAAAATAATCAAGTTTAATTTTAACTAAACCACTACCAAATCGAATTTCAATATTTCCTATTGTTAGACATACCTTAAGTTTAGTGACTGTTAACTCTCTGCGGACGATGAGGGTCAAATAAGCCATGCTCAAGATTATAGGTCGTAACATCACAGATTTCAAAGAACAAGTGTTCTTGTGTTCTTTCTCAAGGAATGTATCAAAGGCCACGCACAAACAAAAAATTGGGATAAAGCAATGGGTTTGAAGCAATCTTTTATGGAGGTGCAAGCATTCAACTTCATCAAACATTGTTAGAGGTGAATTAATGTATATCGACTCTTACAATGGTCTGTGAAGCCTACCAATGTATCAAGTTTGTGCAGCTATCCCTGCGAAGAAATCTGGTGAGAAAGTTTGTGAACTCTGGACGGAAGGAAGAGATGGTGAATTCGGGGCGCGTTTAACAAACCAAAGACTTCTGTTGTATCGTTCCAAACTCCTAGCCAGTTTACAGAAAAAACAAGCCAAATAGCAAATCGGCAACTTGAGAAAAGAGATTGTCACCCAACAATTTGAAAAATGATAGCGACCTGAGATTGACTTCATTCTCAGGTAACGGTATGTTATAGTTGGCTTGCTGTTGTTTAATCCTCTATGTTGGTGACATAGAAGCGGATGGTCGTGAGTTATCGTTCTGCTAACTGATGGGAATGATGTTGAAGATTTTGTAATCTCTCTAGAGTCTCAGCTTGATTAACTTTGATAGGACTTTGGATTTCGAACGGAGTGGGGAAGATTTGGACGTCCAAGAAAAAGTCACTCCTCACTTTTTAGTATTTTTCTCTGTGATCCTATGAGAGTTCTTTTTGATGGCATAACCTCTAAGGTCCAATTGGACTTTGATTAGAGTTTGCTTTCATCATATAATTCTTTACACATGTTAGATGGAGTACTTTTCCAGTCATCATACAGAATTTTGGTAGGAAAATAACATTCAAACGGTGAAAATATTTATTAGAATTCTAAATCAGCACTGAAGTCAAGAATAATGATTCGGCGGTTGATTTTGAGCAGATATTAAACTTCTTGAATGAGTGTAAACATAAAAATGAATTGTTAGTGTTTTAATATGGGAACGGTAATTTATGCCAAAACAGGAAAAGAATTTCGCCAAGTGCACATGACGCTCGGAAAATGTATGAATGCTCTCTTCCCTACTTCTGATTGATTTTAAATTTTTCTAATTTTTTTCCAATAATTTCTAATTGAGAAGTCTGATTCAGTGGCGTTTGCATAACCAGAATCTTTCCAGTTCACACTGTTGACCTTCTAGGTTGCAATCACATCCGTCTAATCTGTTATGTTCAGCCCATCTAACAGGTGATGTTTACAATCTGTCATTACTGCCTTTTCCTAAACTCTGTTTTCAAATGCACAGAATTTATGATGGCTTGGATCGGAGGATCGTGTGCTTAATCCTGATTTTATTTAAAATTTCTTAGTGGAAAACGATTTAGGCCTTTTGATTGTGAAGCTAGTTTTACCTTAAGACATGTACGATTTCCCTAATTTTGAGGTATACGTCGGAAACCTCGCCGCTACTTAATTTGAATCAAGGATTACGCAGTTAATCGAACGCTCTGTCAGCAGATGATGCTAAAAGTATCTCGTATCACGCAAGTGAAGTGAGGAATCCAAATCGCCGATCCACATCAACGATTGAAAAGCAGAAATGTTGTCGGATTAGACAGGATACTGAAAATTAGAAAGAATGAGCACGTGGTGCGCTCTTGCGGCAACTGGACAAAATCGTATGGACCACGTAAGATGAGCAACTAGGAAAACGTGCTAATGGACGATCAGATTTTTTCAAAAAGATACTTGACATAAAACTATGATGCTTCTTATGCCTATCGAATAAGTCGAATCCTTCCGCCAACTCTAAAACTTGTGAGGATGAATGAATTTTCTGTTCAAAGACTGGAACGTCGTGATTTTTTGTATGTACTAGGCAACGTTATCTACTAAAACAAGCCTTTTTTAAGGCTGATTGTCAAAAAAAAATGTTTCTCAAAATTGATATGAGCTAAAAGAAGTTGCCAATAGTCGTTGAAGATTCTAGAGACGAAGGTTGCAAATAATATTAGATATATGCATATGATATAATGTTGTTGGCTTATAATAAATATAATATGCGCTGTGATATATGCTTATAATATGATGCTATATGCTTATGGAAAAAGATGACTATAACATAATATAGTTATAATATAACAAATCACATTTCTCTAATCACCAGTTATCTGTATAATTTCACATGCTGTTGATCGCTGAGTGATTCGAGCGGGGCACGAGTAAAGCTTCCGTTTTTCCTTATCGCGTACAACCCAAAGGTTTCCTCTTCGCTTCAGGGATTCGTATAAAATCATATCTTTCTTTGAGCCTTTTCATGAATAAATCGAACGACCAATTTAGTCATCTGCGCACTGCGCTTACCATCCGAGGAATCCAACCGGTGACAGTCCCTATCCGACGGTTGTCGCTAAAGCTCAATATGTCCGGCTCACTTTATCTTCAATAGTATGACATGGCGTTCCTTGCCTTTGGATCGTTGACGTAACTCGAACTTCAGATCCTTCTCCTCACTTGCGAGATACGGATTATTCCTAGCACCAACTTCTCGACTGCATGTTCAACAACGCCAAAAATCTTTCATCCCACCTACGCAACAACCAGGTATCCAATGCATATGTTGAGGCATGGATTACCGTTGAGACGAAAAGCAAGGAACCGAATGTCCTTTGTTATTCTCACTACATCCGCGATTCCTCCAACTTTCTAGAAGCCGCTCGATTCCTCCTGTTCAACTCTGAAGCTTGGTCGTTCATCATGTTGACTGCATGATCAACATAGACGTAAGTGGAGCACTCGTAGATATTCATTCCATTGTGCGTGAATAGGGCACTCAAAACTCGTCTTCATTGATGTCAATTTAGTGAGAATTAGTGGAAGAATAATCTCTCCACACCTGCATCACCTGTTGCCCCGTGGATCGTCGAGTGACTCGAGCGGGGTTCCAGCAGCACTTCCATTTTTTCCTATCGCGTGCAATAGTAGCCGAGCGGGTCCTCCTCGCTCTAGGGATTCGCTGAGTATCACATCTCTCCACACCATTGCCGAAAAATCAGTCAATATTCACTCCACCTTAATGATGCTTAGTGTTGAAAAACGATGCCATCAGTAAAACAAAGATGGTGCAATAATTTTAGAAGCGAATTTCCTTCGATTTCGGCTTCACTGATCAACCATATATTCTTTGTTGATAAAGCCAATGGCACAAAGTTGATAAAAATAAATCTATCGGCTAACGATCCAGTGTCTTGATTTTCTTCGAAGCTGGTGATTCGTGCCGAATCTCTACAGTCGCAGACGAAGACCACAATGAAGAGGAAAGACTGTTAAGAACCAGCGCAAATCATCGGCTTTAACATGTTAACACGCCGGTGTGCGGCGGAGCGGCACGGAGGGAGTCTTTGTAATCACGCCTTGCAATAGAAATATGGGACTTTGTGTGGTACTCTGAGGTATGAGGATAGTGTAACTTTCGACGTTCAAGCCTCAGTTTGATGTTGATCTATTCTCTATTCGCATGGAATCATTAAGGGTGGCAGTGAATATTTTGGCGAGATGGTTCGCTTTTACTAATCCTATTTTATGTCAATAATAATATCGTTGAAGAGTGATAAGATTTTGTTTTTGACTTGTTATATTGCTGACGTATTAAATAGGAAACGCTCTAAATGTCGAGGATTTTTATGGCGCTCTGTTTCAACAGACTCCAAGGTATTTTCAATTCGATGAAAGTGAAGTAGAGCGGTCTCTTATATTCCCATGAAACTTCGATGAATCTTGTTATCGTATGGATGCAATCTATAACACTGGACTATTTTTGATATCCTTATTGTCCGCACGGCCATCGTTCGCCCAGTGTTCTGTTTAGTATTTGGTGAAGTGACGAATTGCTTATAGACGACAGACAGCAAGCAGATTAGGCCATAGCTGCCGATTTCATAAAGGTCTTCTTTTTTAAAAATAACACGGTCTTGCTGGTTATCCATTGGATATGAACCTTGCATTCTAACAGGTGATGTGCGAAGAGCCAAGCCATTGTGTAGATGGGAGTGGTGAAAGGATTTTCAGGTGATCCGGTCTTATTCTGTCTAAAATAGGTGTTGCTCGATTCTTTACGAACGAAGTAGCATGTAGTTTTGAAAAGAAGAGCATTGATATAATCTTTCTATTATGTTCTCTATGTCGGTGAGAGGGTGGGGCAATTAAATAGATCTCAGTGGTAGTCGTAGATGACTTTATTTAACGTCTTTCTGAAGACTGCAACTGTTACGTCAGGGCGTCTAAGTGTAATCATTTTTGTCTTAGAATTGACGACGCTTGGAAAACTTCACGAATGCTGTTCTCAGTTTCTGTAGCTTCGGTCATAACTACTACTGTTCTCTTTGAAATCTTTATAACAATTCTCTGCAGCACTTTGTAGGCTGGGGCTTGGGTTGGCCGTTGCCTGTGACTCGTCGAACTCCAGGATGGCGCATCAGCTCGAGCGTTCTAATGACAAATTTTCTTGCTGATTGTCGGGTTCTCGGCTTTCGTAGCACCAACGTGGAGATGTTAGACGAGTTGGCCGTTATCTTCGTCAACGTTATTTATGACGACATCCTCTTAAGAACCGAGCAATGATTCAAATGCATCTTAGCGCATGGTAGTTCTAGTATTTCGTAGCTTGAATGCAAAAGTCTGATCCCGAACAGGATTTTTAGACAACAGCGATATGGGTAGGGACAGTCTTCAGTTCACTAACATGCGGTTTTTTTTCGTTACAGTACTCTTTACTGAAAGGCTCTCTGACTCATCACTTTTGAAATTATGGGTTGCCAGCATCGTTTTGATAGTTATGATAAACTCAGACAGCCTGTATCCTCTTCGTTCCACTCGAGTCCGTAGGTTCCAATTAGACATTTCTAAACCGCTCCATTGAGTCTAAATTTCGCGATAATATCATAAATCTCGAAGAATGTATGATCATCTTAGAAGAACTTCCCAGGTCCACACAAAACGCTTCGACTACGTCTTTGTCATAGCTTGATGGTGAAGAGTAAACAACGAAAACGGCCACTGGTGGCATTGATTTATATCTTTTCAACCGCATGCGTTTGATCAGGGTTGTTTGTTTTTTGAAGGAATGTACATGTTTAAACTTTATATACGAAAAACTACAGCGCTCAGGCACCTGTACGATCGCATCTCCCGAATAACTGTTTTACTTCGGTGTCACACACAGGATGAAATAGGTAGAGTCTTTTCGCTTCCGTCAGGCCAATATCTATATCTTATCGCATCTTTCTTGCCTGCGTTATCAGACCCTCTGTTTCAAATGCAGGTGTACGTGCGCCATAGGTGCAGATTACCACCTTAGTCCGTTGCGATTTTGGCAGCCTAGTGTGTGTGACCTCAAGAAATTAACAGGCTCTTCATGTTTATCCCTCCAAACGCTGCCATATCTGTTGCTCTCCCGGAGCGAGAGGTAGGAGGCCCGTTTTCTTTGCTGAACTTGGCTTTTTATACTCAACGTGTAGCTTATTAAGCTTCAAAATTGGGTGCTGGGTACTGAAGTATAGCTGCCAGTCTCTGCCGGATGGACAGAGTAAAGCATGTTCATGATGGCGACTTATAATCACCTCCCATGTGCTTCCCAGCAGCATTATTGCACGATTTCAGTCAGTTTGACTCATAAAAGGTATTTGTCAATTTGGCGCTGGAGAAACTGGTAAACCTGTCTGAAACGACCTGTGTCTCAGGGAAGCACATGTTCACATTTGGCCCCGTTTATTTCCTAACCGTCACCTAGAGGCGAGTCTCGTGACTTCGCGACTAATCGGGCGGAGATTAAGGAGATCCGTGGAAATCATTATTCATATCAAAGTACTAGACCGAGCTAACAAACTTCGTCACAGGTAGAAGTTTTGTATTGTTAGTTGGGCAGCGAAAGGACTTACACTGTCAACGGTCATAGTTCACTTAATCAAATGTGAAGTACGTCATTTCCTATACAGTGAAGAATCAATGCAGCTAACAACACTTAACCAGCCGCTTGGCGGCCGAAGCTGTAGCGAATGAAAGCATACCGCAGTGGGAGACATTGCATTCGTCCTCGATCATCAAGTCGCTTTTACTGCTGATCAGGACTATTCCTTGCTTTCGGATATCATGCCAGTCATTCGTTCCATTTCAAGAAAAGTACCAACTTTTCATGAGATTAAAGTATTAAAGTATGGATTTATAAAAGTTTTGAGTATGTAAAAATAGTAGTCAGAAGTGCCTCCTAACAAAAAGATGCAAGAACTCCATTATGACTTAGCGCTCTGGAGCAACGAAATCTGTAACTTAAGCGCAATCGAAGAATCGATACCTGTTTTATGAGAGGGCTCCTCCAAGATTCCAGGTAAGAACAACTCTAAAAGCGTTCAACGGCATCCATGAAAAAAGAAATTTTCACAACTTGCAACCGAACTCACACATAAAAACCTTAGTGAGTATTAGATGTAAGATAAGGGGAAAATGAAGGAAGTGCTACAATTTACGCAACGTATAAAATAGGATCATGTAAACGAGTGAAATAGGTCAAGGTTCGCTCTACTTTTACATTATCCAGACTGATTATCCAGCCTCGTCTCAAATAGGAGGCAAATGAAATTAGGTTCAACGATGAGTTTGCGAATGGACTTCATTTGAAGCTCCTTATTAGGAACTGAGAACCGGTGTTTTATGCGTTTTGTTGTTTGTCTCCTCAGGAAACTGACAGTACTTAGACTCAACCATCTTCAATCAGCACTGTACCATTTCACAGCACTTGGCGCGGTATAATGTCCGCGCAGTACATCTGAAATGGTAATTATATAGCCTCCGAGACTAAACAATGTGGTGAAGTTACGCCACACGGTGACTGCAGGGGTCGACTATTTCCAAGCTGAAGAAGATTACTGAGCACAGCGATGACGTAAACGTTCGACTCGATGCTCCGCATTTCATCTTTTTCGCTCCACGAACACTTTTTCAGTTTCAGCGATATCGCCGCAAAAAAATGCTTAGGACTTAACAAAAGGAAATTTGACTTGCGATAGAAAATCTGGAGAGGAGCACAGCTGCAGGACGTGTTAATACCACCGTCAACTTTTGGTCTAGAGGCCACAATGTAGAATTACTTCTCGCAAAATACGTAGCATCAAACCTTCAGAAAGAGATGACTCAGACCAGTGGAAGACGGAAGACTTTTTGCACAGTCATTCCACCAAAGTTTTTTTTCTATGATTAACCCTCTGAAGACCTGCTTCGGTAGGTAGGAGGCATCGCGCCGTCGCTTGCGCAGCAGTAAGGCTGGCGGCATCTACATGTCTGTGCATTCATGTTTGGCTGTTTGCCTATTTTCTCGCGAGATGTGATCCGTTATTACAGCAGACGAATGAGGTTTGACGTGGTGCGGTGAGCATCAAAAAGACACATATGACCTTAAAGGGTTAAGGTCCAAAAATGTTTGCTAGGTGCACTCAATTCAAAGAACAAAGTCCCAGAACTACCATAAACTTGGATGTATTCAAAATGTTAGTCGGCTCGTGGGAAGATACCGTTGTGGACAACATCGATGAAGAATACGATCGAGTGGTTGAATATCTTCACCTTAGCGCTATGAAAGTTTGTCCGCAGACACTCGATCTGATACGTCAACGTGGAATCGCACGAGCTACAGGCAACCAAAGCCCTACGTCCAAACATGCGAAGCGCTGCAGAGAAGCGATAAAAGAAGACCATAAAGAGAGAAGAGCAGCAGTTATGGCAGAAGCTGCAGAAGTTGGGAAGAACATTCGCAAAGCCCAGCGAGCCTTCGCCAACTATAAGGCCAAGATGATTGCACTCCGATACCCCGAAGGGACACTTACAGCTTCGAGAAGGGCTATGGAAAAATCATCCACCAATACTACTTGGATCTCTTCGCTAGCCATGTCCTCTTACCGTCTATGAATTGAAAGAGGACGAATATGTCGTTCCACCGGTCTTCTCTTCCGAAATCCGACATGTTACATCGTCAATGAAGAACAGAACAACATCCGGCCCAGACACGATTAGACCAGAACACCTGAAGAACCTGCCGCCAGTTCTCATCAACACTGTGGCTCGGCTCTTCACTCGCTACCTGTCAGAATGCAAGGTCCCTATTCAGTGGAAAACCAGCAAGACCGTATTGTTGTTCAAAAAGGGAGACCTTCACGACATAGGCATTTATCGTCCAATCTGCTTGCTGTCCGTTGTCTATAGACTCTTTACTCGAGTCATCCTAAACATCATTGACAGAACACTGGACGAAGGACAGCCATGCGAACAAGCAGGGTTCCGAAAAGGATTTAGTACCATAGACCACATCCACATGATCACAAGACTCATTGAAGTTTCGCGAAAGTACAAACAACCGCTCTGTCTCACTTTTATCGATCTGAAGAAAGCCTCTGATTCAGTGGAAACAAAAGCGGTATTAGAGGCTCTGGATAACCAGGACGTCCCTACTGGGTATATAATGATTCTTCGTGAGCTTTATAAAGATTCACGACCAAAATATCTCCATTCCACAACAATAGCACCATTGGCGTAAGAAGAGGGGTTCGACAAGGCGATACAATTTTGCCAAAACTATTCACTGCCACCCTACAAAACGTCATGCGGACATTGGTATGGGACGATATGGGAGTGAAAATTGACGGTCGACAATTAAACCATCTTCGCTTTGCTGACGATATCGTTCTCATAACAGCAAACATCAGCCAAGCGAAACGAATGTTGACTGATTTCGATAACGCCTGTGGAAAGACTGGTCTTCAACTAAAACTAACGAAAACGATGTTCATGAGGAACGGATGGGTTTCGAATGCCCATTCACGCTCAACAGAACGACAATCTCCGAATGCTCCAGTTACGTCTATCTAGGTCGTTGAATCAACATGATGAACGCCCTAGTTCCAGAGTTGAGCAGGAGGAAACGTCCGACTCCGTGCCCACCTTTTCGGCTCGACAATCATTCCTGCCCTAACGTATGCAGCAGAAACGTGGTCGCCACGTAAGCAGGATGAAAGATCACTTGGAGTTATCGAACGCGCAGTCTAAAGGTCGATGCTAAGAGTATCCCGTATCTAGCAAATGAGAGAAAGGATCCGAAGTTCCGACCTACGTTAACAAACGAAAATCAGAGACGCCGTCCTACGCGCCAGGATATCAAAAGTAAGGTGGGCCGGACACGTGATGCGCTTTAACGGCAACCGATGGACGCGAGCCGTTAGCGACTGGATTCCACGGGACATCAAGCTCACCAAAGGAAGACCACTGACCCGCTGGTCCGATTTCTTCACGAAAGCTATAGAAGTAAGATATGATGCTCAGCGAATCACTAGAGTGAGGAGGACCCACTGGGCTACTCTAGCACGCGATAGGGAAAAATGGAAGTGTTGCTGGTACCCGCTCGAGTCACTCGACGATCAACGGGACGACAGGTGATACAGGTGATATATGTATATATATATATATATATACGTATACATATGCCTATGTATATATACATATATATACATATATATATGCACATAGGGCGCATGTGGCGCAGTGGTCAAAGGTCTCTGCGTCGCACACAAGTTCGATGTTCGATCTCGCGCTCATGGCTCACCAAGTTATCCATCCCTTCGGGGTTTGTAAATTGATACCAGACTGCCTCAAACTTGTCTAGCAGGATAAGCAGCACCGACTTGACACAGCGTGAGGCCACCGCGAGTCATTGTAAAGGGCGGATATGCGTTCATTCACCTAAAACGAAGTTATACATCAAAGACGAATGCATGGCTCATCCCTTAAAGATCAACGCCGAGAGCTTTATCCTTCGATATATACATATAAACATATATATGTATATATATATATATATATATAAATGCAGCAGAAACCTGGTCGCTACGTAAGCAGGATGAAAGATCACTTGCCGTTATCGAACGCGCAGTCGAAAGGTCGATGCTAGGAGTATCCCGTATCTCGCAAATGAGAGAAAGTATCCGAAGTTCCGACCTACGTCAACGATCGAAAATCAGAGACGCCGTTCTACATGCCAGGATATTGAAAATAAGGTGGGCCGGACACGTGATGCGCTTCAACGACAACCGATGGACGAGAGCCGTTACCGACTGGATTCCTCGGGACGTCAAGCGCTCTAAAGGAAGACCACTGACCCGTTGGTCCGATTTCTGCACGAAAGCGATGGAAGAAAGATTTGATGCTCAGCGAATTCCTAGAGCAAGGAGGACCCACTGGGCTACTCTTGCGCGCGATAGGGAAAAATGGAAGAGTTGCTGGTACCCGCTCGAGTCACTCGACGATCAACGGGACGACAGGTGACAGGTGACAGGTGATATATATAAATATATATAAAGATGTCTATATATATATATAGATGTACATATATATATATATACGTATATATACATGTACGTACACGTATGTATATATATGCATATATATATATATATATATAATATTGGAACGACCTGTTATCATAAAGCACTCATCGTTCCATCGGATGTATCCTCCACAATGTTCACACGTATATTGCTGTCTTGAGTCCTGTTTGGGAATTTTGTATTGTTTTTTTTTTCTCTCATAAAGGACACAGATTGCTGGTCGGGTAAACCTGCAATCTCGGAAGAACCGGAGCTAAGGCGTTTCGTGAATTGTTCGTTGACTGATTATATGGGATGTTGGGAGAGGCGGTCATATAAGCAGATTGATCCCAATAGCCTGCATCATTAGCCACTCGTCCACATCCCCCACATGTATGTATACATTATATATCACCTGTCACCTTTATCACCTGTCGTCCCGTTGATCGCCGAGTAACTCGAGCGGGTACCAGCAACTCTTCCATTTTCCCTATCGCGTGCAAGAGTAGCCCAGTAGGTCCTCCTCGCTCTAGGAATTCGCTGAGCATCGTATCTTTCTTCTATCGTTTTCATGAAGAAATCGGACCAGCGGGTCAGTGGTCTTCCTTTAGTGCGCATGACGTCCCGAGGAATCCAGTCGGTAACGACTCTCGTCCATCGGTTGTCGTTCAAGCGCATCACGTGTCCGGCCCACCTCATTTTTGATATCCTGGCGCGTAGGACGGCGTCTCTGATTTTCGATCGTTAACGTAGATCGGAGCTTCGAATCCTTTCTCTCATTTGCGAGATACGGTATACCCTTAGCATCGACCTTTCGACTGCGCGTTCGATAACTCCAAGTGATCTTTCATCCTGCTTACGTAGCGACCAGGTTTCTATTGCACACGTTAGGGCAGGGATCATCGTCGAGTCATAAGGTAGGCACGGAGTCGGACGTTTCCTCCTGCTCAACTCTGGAACTAGGGCGTTCATCATGTTGATTCAACGACCTAGATAGACGTAACTGGAGCATTCGGAGATTGTCGTTCTGTTGAGCGTGAATGGGCATTCTAAACCCATCCGTTCCTCATGAACATCGTTTTCGTTAGATTTAGTTGAAGATCAGTCAACATTCGTTTCGCTTGGCTGATGTTTGCTGTTATGAGAACGATATCGTCAGCAAAGCGAAGATGGTTTAATTGTCGACCGTCAATTTTCACTCCCATATCGTCCCATTCTAATGTTTGCATGACGTTTTGTAGGGTGGCAGTGAATAGTTTTGGCGAAATTGTATCGCCTTGTCGAACCCCTCTTCTTACGCCAATGGTGCTATTGTTGTGGAATGGAGATATTTTGGTCGTGAATCTTTATAAAGCTCACGAAGAATCATTATATACCCAGTAGGGACGTCCTGGTTATCCAGAGCCTCTAATACCGCTTTTGTTTCCACTGAATCAGAGGCTTTCTTCAGATCGATAAAAGTGAGACAGAGCGGTTGTTTGTACTTTCGCGAAACTTCAATGAGTCTTGTGATCATGTGGATGTGGTCTATGGTACTAAATCCTTTTCGGAACCCTGCTTGTTCGCATGGCTGTCCTTCGTCCAGTGTTCTGTCAATGATGTTTAGGATGACTCGAGTAAAGAGTCTATAGACAACGGACAGCAAGCAGATTGGACGATAAATGCCTATGTCGTGAAGGTCTCCCTTTTTGAACAACAATACGGTCTTGCTGGTTTTCCACTGAATAGGGACCTTGCATTCTGACAGGTAGCGAGTGAAGAGCCGAGCCAGAGTGTTGATGAGAACTGGCGGCAAGTTCTTCAGGGTATTCTGGTCTAATCGTGTCTGGACCGGATGTTGTTCTGTTCTTCACCGACGATGTAACATGTCGGATTTCGGAAGAGAGGACCGATGGAACGACATATTCGTCCTCTTTCAATTCATATGACGGTAAGAGGACATGGCTAGTGAAGAGATCCAAGTAGTATTGGTGGATGATTTTTTCCATAGCCCTTCTCGAAGCTGTAAGTGTCCCTTCAGGGTATCGGAGTGCAATCATCTTGGTCTTATAGTTGGCAAAGGCTCGCTGGGCTTTGCGAATGTTCTTCCCAGCTTCTGCAGCTTCTGCCATAACTGCTGCTCTTCTCTCTTTAAAGTCTTCTTTTATCGCTTCTCTGCAGCGTTTCGCAAGTTCGGACGTTAAGATTCGGTTGCCTGTAGCTCGCGCGATTCCACGTTGACGTATCAGCTCGAGTGTCTGCGGAGACAAGCGTCTCTTCGTGGCCTTAGGACTCTCGGCTTTCATAGCGCTAACGTGAAGATATTCAACCACTCGATCGTATTCTTCATCGATGTTGTCGACAACGGTATCTTCCCACGAGCCGACTAATATTTTGAATACATCCTAGTTTATGGTAGTTCTGGGACTTCGTTGTTTGAATTTAGCGGCTTTCTCTCCTCTCCTCGAAAATCGGAACGTTGTTCGCAGGAGGCGATGGTCTGATCCCGTGTAGAACTTAGGAACAACAGCGACATCGGTCAGGCAAAATCTTTGATTTACTAAGATGTGGTCTATTTCGTTATTTTACTCTCCATTGAGAGAATCCCACGTCCATCGCTGAGAAAGAGGCTTTTGGAATTGAGCGATGAGCCTTGGTGAGCCATGATCGCGAGATCGAACATCGACCTTGTGTGCGACGCAGAGACCTTTGACCACTGCGCCACATGCGCCCTATGTGCATATATATATATATATATATACGTATATATATGTATATATGTGTGTATATATACATAGGCATATGTATACGTATATATATATATATATATATATATACAAATATATTCACAAGCATATGTATGTGCATGTACATATGTATATATACATGCATATGAATGTATATGCATGTATATGTACATACACATATACATACACATATACATGTGCACGTGTTTGGGGTACCGTGATCGAGTGGATGACAATATGGCAATCTTCAAAATTGCAAGACGTGCTTGACTAATGTTTTACAAGGTTTGTGAAGAGGATGAAATTCCCAAGCAAGAAGAAAGGCAACTTAAATACTAGGAGTTCGCGGATCCGCACAGTAAGAAAAACAATTGTGATGTGGGTCGGATTGAGTTATGAAGTGATATATATCAAAATTTCTTGCTCATTTGAAAGCGGAGCGTCACCATACTGTTCTAAAATCCCTACCACTGCCCCGTCCATATGATGAAGTTACGTAGTTTCTATGTATTCACGTCCTGCGAATATTCTATAATCAGTATTCTACAAGAGAAACGACGAATTATCGCGGTCAGAAGACACGTGGTTCAACTCAGCTACGTTGGTTCGTAGTAGAGTATCAAAGCATGGTACAGCTTGTTAACATTAAACAGTTTAAGAATTCGTTCTATTGCTGACCAGTTAGACTGATAATGAATTATGAAAACATCATAGAAATATTATTTTTCCGTATTTGGTCAACTATCATTTCGTGGATTCTGTGAGATAAACAGATGCTTCACGTTTGGAAACAAAGCCGCACTCGTCTGATTTTCACCCGAGTCAGGATGTGATTTGTGTGTAAGAAGCACGAATCGATAGACATTGTCTGCACCACCTTCATCTAATGCTCGACGAAATACCGTGGCTCAGCACTTGTTAATTGCTTCATTGTGGTTCGCTCGAGAATTATATATAGTTATTCAAATAATGTACCGTAATTTCGAACACAGAGCATATCAATACATGCAAACCATATTCGTGGTGATTTTATCACTCACACAGCATAAAACGAGTTTTATGAAACAACGAGTACATTGAGAATCAGCGGGCACCTCTGTCGGATGACTACTGAATCAAGTTAGAATTGACCGCACTAGTTGAGGACTAGATGAAATACATGCGGCTCCTGAACTTGTCCGTCACCGATACGCATTCTTGAAGAGCGGCGTCCGAGTTCGGCGGATGAGCGCTGATATCACCTAAACAAGCACAATGTACACATTGCTAGACGCTTGCCATACATTCCAGATACTGTTGTGCAGTAGCAAGTTATAGTGCCAAAACATGTCGGCTGAAGACAATCAGTACATATGTTTTGCACAATTCCGCCTGCAGGAGTTAAATGTAGACTAAAGCATGAGTTAGATTCAAGTTATTTACCAGCTTCATATTCGCGACGTCTACGCGGGCGGCCGACGGACATTAACGATGACAGTGACGAAACTACGGAACCGTTCTCGGATAAACCGTCTGATTCATGAACACCACTGAAATATGTATGTTTTGCATCTTAGAATATTAATTTGAAAGCTGCGCAGAAGCTTTTTATTGATTAGATTGTATTTCCTAATCCAAACCTCATGACAGCCGTTGTTCAGATTCATTGGAGATGGTGTCGATCGCTAAATTTTTTTGGAGTGTAGAATTTTAACAAAGTCGCTTAGAAATCGCTATGTACTGTTACGTGAGCGAGTTCGAGTAAAATGAAGCACACTGCTTAGGCTTATATGCATATAAGTTTCATGTTTTATCGCTGCATCACTTATCTTATCATTTACGGCGGTACACTATAAATTTTTGAGTGCTTCAAGCTAATGAGCGGTTCATCTTTTTCATAGGATTATATCTGCTGGAAGATTCTATGCTCAACTGCCATCAAAATACCATCAAAAACTCACTATCTTAAAGGTCTACATATTTTTAAAAAAGTCAGCAGCGCTTTAGAGCGCGAAAGAGATGAAAGAGAGGTTTTTGAGCTATATACTCAGGTAACATGAAACGTAATTAACTTGTTAAAAATCGATTTTGGTTTTAGGTATGCAGATTCTCTACACACCTTGTTATCCGTTTTCAGAGTGTTTTTTTTACACTGTGCCATTCGACTGTTTTTCCTCTTCTTCTTGAACGTCCATGAGTATTGGTTGAGCGCGCCTCCTTGCAATCCTTGGGATAGTCTGGTTGTGGCGCTCGTTGTTCAAAGCCAAAGAGTTTTGGGGCGGGGGAAAGGTACGGCCTCACGCTTGCTTCGACGAGCATCACAACCACTCGACCACGGCGCTCCTTCATATGTCATTACATTTGGTCAAAATATGACTTGAAGAACAGCATTTACGGTCATCGTCTGGTAACCATTCTACTACGTAGCTGTTATTATGTAACTCCGTCATGATCTCATAAGTATAATCTAGGGCGTCGTCAATCGTAATAACGATGGAAGTGCTAGAGAGCATTCAAAATCAGATAACTGTTCTATGGGAACATTTTTCTCCAAGGCACAACCAACTCTAATTTGTCTACACTGCCAGTGGGTTAGTCAGTGTGAGGACTTTTTCTGTTTTCAAAAGTGACTCTCAATTCTAACAGTATCGGGAGACATCTGCCGTAATGGGAAAAAATAAAACATCCATTATCAATCATTAAAAAATTAAGTTGTTTTCATAGTTTCAATAATCTCCTTTCCTTTGACCAATTTTTTATTCATTCAGAACAGTAGCATGTTTCTCTCTTTTTTCGAACTTCACAAGTAGATCCTAATTCTCGTTTGTAGGATTCTTTTTTCTTATTCTACAGCTGCTTGTTGTTAACCATGTTTTGCAAAAATCTATTCACAAGAGGCTGAGATACGAGTAATCTTGGTGCTTGATGTTTTTTTTTCGTCATAAAGTCTTAGCGTTACTATACTTTCCCGGAGCTGTACCTACTGGCACGTCAGCGAAGCTTTCGCTGTATTCTCGCTCTTGTATATAGCTATTCGGAGGATATTAGTTTCCCGTCACGAGATTAGAAAAATCCTTTTTTTTTCAGGATCACATCGTAAACTTCAATTGCCAAACTCAATTTTGACGGTAGGGTAAGATATAACGTATCTATAACCACAGGGATGCTAAGACAGAGGCTAAACTTAGAACCTAATGTAGGTGGACTGCACTACAACAACGATTACCCTTTCTGGGGAGGGACAAGTTCGCACTACTATATCGAAGCTCTTGCTCTGCCTTCCTTCAAACCGCTTTCTTTAGGACCATTCTTTTTAGTAGTCGTTTGTTGCAATACTTACAGTTTTCTCTTGATGTGGCATCGAGCTCTAGTAGCGACGAGATCGGCATAATATACTGGAGCTGGAATTGAAACAGAACGTGCGCAACGTCCATATGTGTGGCACATTCTAAAAATGAAAATGCAGTGAGATTTTATTGTTGAACTTGAAGATGAAGCGGCATTCTATGTCAGATCTCAGCGTACCCATATGTGATGGCTTGCATCTCATCAGCGGTGAAGTTATTGTCATCCCACAATACATGATATTTGGCAGGACGAGATGTGCCCTGTACACCGTAGTGCGAGCACAGATAGAAATCGAATCCTTCTGGTGAAACGATCCCAGTGTCAACCTTAAATTGGGTGGGGTATCAAATTTTCTTTTGTTTTTTTATTGAGTGATAATCTGTATTGGCGAACATTATCTGCTAAACACCCACTGATGAAATGTAGATAAATACCAAAAAGCGAAAGACGGTTTGGCGAAACTTCCCAAATGTATGATGAGATTACCGATGAGCGTGCGGTAGATGGCCCCAGATCAACGCTCTGTAACTCACTATTGTTCCAGGTGGAATGTTTCTAGCTTTTCCAACCATGTCCGAAGTGTATTTGCAGAACATTCGGGCATGATGACGTTTTTGCACAACAACATAGGTAATAGGTGGTCGATAGTCCGGTGAAAGTATCATGCAAGCAGATCGTATTCCCTAAGTTTCAAGCAATACGTCTGATATGATAATGTATAGAAGTTCGTCTATTTAAATCATCGTATATCCTCTAGTCAGCATTATGGTGATGTACAGCGACCAGACCTGGATTTCTTCGCGTATCACCTCAGCAAACTGGCCTTCGGACACACCATCTCGATAGACGATGATGCGAGTCGGTTTGTGATTCGTGTTCCTAAGCGAGTGAATTCATGAACAGCAAACTTCTCGAATTTCGAAAACGCTGAGTATCCATGAATTACACAGATACGAAAGGGCCTTTCTAGAACAAGCAAGCAAACTCTGATCCATGACCTTTATTTTGTCTCAAATCATATCCATCAAAGGAATCCGACATAAAGTGCTTGAACCTTACTTGATATGTTTCATGAGAAAACTACTACATGGTGAAAAAGTAGCTGCACTTTATGCATTGTTAAGACTCACTGTTTGATAATGAAATAAATTCTTGGATGAATGTAATTATATTGTACATCGTTCTAATGCACATGTCTTGCTCTATGTTTTGTTGGCAATGATGTATTACGTGATGTCAGCTTTATGTCTAATTTTGAGCATGGAAAAGATGTTGTTTGGTGTCAGAGTAATTGCGGTATCAGACCGTGATGGATCGTGAAAGAGCAGAGACAAATCACAGCATCAACAACGCATTTGACCCAGCAGCTGCTAACGAGCGCAGAGCACAGTAGTGGTTTTATGAACATCCGTAAAGGAGAAGCCCTCCAACATGGCATAAACCGCAATTACTTTCGTATCGACCTTACCAGAGTTCATGGTGAAAACAGTCATTGAAGCTGATCCTTTTTAGACTACACAAGATGCTTCGAAAGATTTCATCCTCGACTTTCTATCATTCTAGCCATTTCAGGCGAGTCACAGAAGTATCTGCCGTTTCAGTGTATCGTAAAAACGCAATTATTTTTGCCCTAATCTAGTACATTGTGTTACGAAGCTAGTCAGCCACCAGACTGTAAACCGCATCATTCAGTTCTACTGAGGGGGCTTCAATATTCCAGCTAATCTATTTGAAAACGTGCCTATTTTTGAGGGGCTCTACAGCATCTTTAGGGCTAATGATTTTGCTGTTGAACCCACTTCACTGAGACAAGAATCACGGAAATCAGCCCTAATTGTCACCCAGCGAACTGGCGGTGCAGTACAGTCATCCAAGAAAACTAGTCAAGCTAAAGAGTTTTATGATTTACCTATAGAAGGATATAAGACGCTCTCGAATCGCGTCAATCAGATAGACCACCGACTCACGACACTTGCGCTGAACTTTGACGTTAGCACCGTATGACTGTGGAAGCATATCGATATTCGCAACAATCTGAAATTTAATTGATAGACGACTACATATTTGAGAGAAAATCACAGAATTCATTTATTCTGTATTCTCTGGATAATGAAATCTTGTCAAAGACCGTACCGCCGCCACTGACGGGATATTCATGCGTTCTTCAGCTTGCGTTGGATGCGTGACGTCAATACCGACAACTAATGTTGGTTGGTCGATAATGTATTTATGTGTGATGTTATCGGCAACGATACGACTGTTAATGCCGCCCAGCTTCATGTTCACCTGCAAAGTTTGTCCTTTTCAAGAATTTCGATATGAAATTGGATGACAATTTGGAGCAAACTATCATTCAACGCATTCACGACAACGCTTTTACGACAGATAGATTTTTGATGTCTAGAGTTTTGGGAGCTGGTGGTCGAGTTGAGGTTAGAGTAAATCACATAATTTTTGAAATCGGACGATTTTAAGTACGTCAGGAAGAGACCTTGCAATCTTCAACTAGTTTTTATACATAATTTCTCCAGCATATGTACTTTGCTTTAATTTTTTCCGCAAAATCAATTCTTGAAATATCGGTTTAGTGAGAACATCAATTTTTCTAACGGAAATGTGTAAGTCAAGGAGGCATTCAAGAGTAACGATGTTGTATGGCTGCTGGAATCCGTTTGTCTAAGCTCTTTGCTACTCGACATACGAGCCTTAACACAAAAAAAGGTGAAAAAAAACGGTTTGCGTGCTCCAGGAAATTGAAATCTTATGTTTACAGAGAAAGTACTTGACAGAAAATCTAGTATTTTGTCAGTAAAGGTCCATTTTGTGGCAGTTTTCATCTTGATTAGTAACCTTGACTACTGATTGAGATTGGGCTGGTTGAACTCCTATGACGAAACTATTCTAGGCTACACACATTCGAACTAATTGACATTGTGGCAGATGAGTTAATGAAAGTAAGCGAAGAATTTGTTATGAAGAACTGACTTTCAAAATGATATTTGAGCAAGTAGCTGGTGAAGGTCGTTGAACGTTTTTCATCAGCACGCATTGTGACATTATGCCGTGAATCATGTCCGAGCTCTCCTTGACGGTCACTGAAGAAATACCATATGACGGTTACATAGCATTTTCTTGTAATTTTGGAACTAACTGTAAATGTCCGAGTTTTTTCCGGGAAGTACTACTATGACAAGATCGCAGTTGGTGCTCGTTTGCTTGTATTCATTAGCGATCTCGTTGAAAAGTATCACGACATCGTCACGTCCTCGCCCGTATTTGACGAGATCGGGCCACTTCGGAAAATCCATACCCATTTGGGTTGCCTGAAAAAAATATGTTTTGCTGGTAACTAGCACACTAACCCAGGAGATTCGGATTAAGTTTGATCAGAGATTCTACATAAAATTCCAGCTACTCAAGCTCCTTGTTTGAATAATGAAATTCTCGATATGACTTCTAATTTTCCTCGAAGGATAAATGAGCCATTACAAAACTTCCGAATTTTGGAAATCTTTTCTTTCATACCTTTGCGTAAAGTGCTTGGCAGAATCCTTGTAAGAGGTTTTGATCTCGCGGATTCACCAACGCAATCATCGAATAGCTGCCACAAGTTGCAGGAAGATACAGTGTCTGATTATCCATTGACCATGCTCCATCCTTCGGATGAACAATGGGATCCTACCGTAGTTTTTGTTGGAGCAAAATTAAGTTTATGTACAGAAGTATACTTTTGAAAACTGCAAGCTTACCACCATCCTAGAATTGTCACCGAACATTATTTGAGGTGGTTGAATAACTCTTGCTATCGTCTCGAACATTCTAGGCGATAGCGAAAGTCCAAATTCTTTGAGGAATGGATCGCGATCGAAACCAGCTTGTAGACAAAGTTTAGCGATGCGCTCTTCTCTCTGCGATGCATCAACTGCTGCAGCCTTAACAGTGAGAATGATTTTTTACCCATTATAATTCTGATAAGAATTTTTTTCGACTGACGTGTCTGTGAGGAACTAACTTTGATAATGGAGCTTGTTTCCTTCTCACTCAGCTTCTTGTTATATTTTTGTGGTGTATCCATTTCGCAAACTTCAAGAGGAAAGAAGATGTTGCGAGTGGGTGGACCGACATGGAGACACGGAAGTTTGGGAAAGCGCAATTCCTGAATTAGCCTATAGCGTAATGTCCAATCACAGCGTCGCATTAATATTAAATGGATTAAGTGCCAGTAACCAGCTTTGATGAGGCGAACTATGTAGTCCCTAAGATGAGAAAGTTTAGAAGGTTTGAGGTGCTTCAAAGTTGGCTTCAAAAGACCGCAATTACCGAATTCATACGCACTCTTGTAGATGCCGTATGTTGTGAGTCAACGAGAGATTGCAAAAGTAAATTTGGAGGCATCAATATTTCGAGAACTCGCATAAATTTCCGGTTAGAGCTCCCCACTGTAGCTTTATAATGTATAAATTGACAATTATCATTTGGCATGTGGGCCTGAGAGTGATGTGGTTCCTTTCGATTAATAGCTTCACTGAAATCGGCAAAACTTGCTCACTGAGTATTTCTCGGCGAAGTATTGAGCAACCGATTTGATTGTTTCACGGCCATCGTCTGTGACACCTTTGAACCTGAAAAGTCTCAAATATGTGTTGTAAATACAAAGACATTTTTTTTTCAAGGAAAATGTAAATTCACGTAAGCTGATCAGCAGGCAGTTGGAGGCTGTTAACGCGGTAGACTCGGACGGCGCCTTTTCGATGTGAGGTTCTGATTTTGATACCCTTCACAGCATCAGCGAGGATTTTCGTCTCGTGATTTGATAATGAGAACTCTTTATATAGTGATGCCGGCTGTAAAGATGTTCGATGATTAATCACATGACCACATGACCATGTGGCCTAATGAACTACACATAACTCACTGTTAGCATTGCTGACGATTCTTCAGATTTCTGCGTGCTTTGGGTGGTTCTGGGTGAGTAGTTTTGATAACCACCACGCCCAGAGCTTGTCGCCGTACCGCCTCGACTTGCACCGTAAGCACGTCCAGATTGATTAGTCGTACTGTGGCTGCTACGCATGGTGGACGAAGGATTACGATATGCACCGGCACGTTCATTAAGTACATCGCACATAAACTGTACCATTGAAATTTTCGCTTTGTAGAATGCAGTGTGCGCAACTAGAACGATGTGAGCAAAATAAGCTATAATCGATGACACAAAATGAAAAAGGCACACCGTCAATGTTTAGAAGCGGTTTCCATCCACTAGCCACGTGCGTCGACGAAAAGAAGCCGGTCCACATTTCTTTGCCACCTTCCAAATCAAGCGCCAACGCTCCATTGATAGGAATGCGGTAACACGATGATTTCCAAGAGTAGAAATTGGTGGAGTTGCTTGAAAGCAGTGCATCAGAACAAAACACAAACAACAATAGAGAAGTTTCAACTTTCAAAATCTACTTATTGATTGATGATTTTTATGCTACTTGTTTAATTTCATTCAAAGTCACAAGTCTTTTTAGGAAGTAGATCTTTTTTCATACTATCTCCATAGGAGGTAAAAATAGAGATAACCCTTTTTTTACGTACGAAACGACTGCATGAAAGTATTTAGACGCACAAAATCTCTATATTATAGCCTTATCCAGGAATGCAACATGCATCTGATCCATTAACACAACGCCCGGTATGAATAGTATAGTGTCCAAAGGCGGCGCGTAAAGTGGCCAGTATGAGCTGTACATGATTCATTCTCTCTCTAGTTCTTAATTTAGGCGCCCGACTCTTTCACCGGACTCCTTTCAATAAATCGATAGCTCATAGAATAGATGGTGTACTGAGCACTAGTCAAGAAAATCTCCACTCTGGCACATGAATGTACAAAAACTTTAGCGGCGGAAGGGTGAGAAAATAGCACAATATCATTGTACGTTATGTTGTCACCATTTACGCTTCCCTCCTTGCTACAATGCAGGGATTAATGTGGGCGTGGGCCACTGACGAAGAGGGGAGACCTCTGAAACACACGTGTGTGGCTTGGCATACCAACCTCGCCATGGCTTTGAACACTCCTAAAAATTACAAAAAACTATCTCAAACGATTGTAACAATGGATAACATGGGAGAGAGCGAGCTGGCTGTTATTTCATTTGCTATCGGTGCTATAAGTCATACCACTTAAATGGAATATGTGAATCTATAAAAAATACTAAAATGGGGGTCCATGAGATGCAAAACACTTTGGAATGGTAGCACCTATGTCTATGTATAATGGGCCACGGTAACACATAGTAATGCAACCCACTAGTTCCTAAGATTATCAAAAGAATATTGTTTTGTTGATAATATTGATAAAATTGTTGTTCTACTCATCCTCTTCTGTCCACCGCTCGCCATTTGGTGTCACAAAAGAATATTGTTTATCGTAGAAAAAACCATCAGCTCCGTTATTTCAGCGCAGGATGTTAGAGCGAACCAATGATCAAGTATATATCACAGATTAGATCTAACAACAGCACTATGTGTATTTAGGTGACATTTAAGCGGACAACATTCTTGATGCATAAAAAGGCTATTCACCAGCTTATGCATTATGAGGCTTAAAATCACGTATAACATTTTTAATATTATTATGTGAATGTCATAATATTAATTTATACTAATAATATTAATATATGCTATATATAACGTTTAAAATAACGTATAATATTATACAACGTTTGAGCCGTCAAAGTCCGTCGAATTACAAATGATTTTGGTCAAAATTTTACACATACATGAATAAGTTATTGGCTATGTTGGTTCAAACCTAACCTCAAGGCCTTTTAAGAGTTCCGAAAGTACGAAGTAAGAATTCGGCAATACTTTGATTACAAAAATTCCGGTGTGGTGTTTTACAATCTCAGCAATTCTCCCGCTTATTTAGTTATTATATGTTCGTCATTTACGACCTGTGTGGGTTCAGTTGCTGCTTGAAGATCTCGATCACTGTCTTTGAATACTGATTGACTTGATAATCCCTGGTTTCAACAAATAAATATACGTGAGCGCCTCCTGGTTTCAACACAGTCTGTTGTTGGATTTTTTTCGAATCGGAGACTTTTCCCTTATAAACAGTACCGATCTGCTAACTTCGGAGGAATGTGAGGACCCAGTACGGTGTCAGACCAGCAATCGCAAATTTATTTAGCGGCGTTCGTAATGGCTTCACCAGATGCTACAGCCGATACTGGATGGCGCACATCAAATGACATTAAATGACGTGTTATAGTATAATTGCTTATAACATACTCTATGAATGGGCAGGTAAGACTCTGACGACAGACAATATCGAGAATCTGGATCGGAGTGAGCACGCGTTCGTCTAGATTATTCGTACGGGTGCGCCGCATTTCTATAAGTACGGGACCCACACACTGAAATCAAAGCAGTGGAAAATTCCTCAACGAATTCGTTCTGTTAGATTTTCTTTGTAAAAACTTAGCACTGAACTTGAATCGTTATTGCACAAGGGGTTCGCTCTCGAGAGTCTTTGGCAAGTGGTACTTCTGTTTCAAGTCGCATCTGAAATATATGACATCGATTATTCGTTTCCGTTCTGAGAGGCACTTTTTCGTTTTGTTTTAAAGACTGATCGCAAACGGAAATTGAAGTATGTGCTGTTTTCCATGTAACATCGCATAATGGCTCAAGTATGGCCAACAAACTCATCACCGTGTCTCCCAACAACTGAGCACCAACAAAGGATTCGGATATAATCAGACTGAAACATACGATACTTCGCTGATCGGGAAATTCAAGCCGATAGGGTGTGTAGAGTTGATGAGCGCCGTCGAATGCAACAGCAAATTTATTCACGAATACGAAGGGATGGTCAGCAACGATTTTCCAGAAAATTGCACGATTTTCGTCACTGAAACTCGTTTTTTTTTTACAATTTTTGTTCACCTTTTCACCTGTACTTCTTATTGTAATCTCATTCATTCGTCTCTTCATTATATTTGCCAAGTTATTGTCATTGCTATCTATTGTCTATTGAACGCGCACAATGCTAGGAGTAACCCGTATCTTGCAAATGAGAGAAATGATCCAAAGTTCCGATCTGCGTCAAAGATCGAAGATCAGAGACGCCGTTCTACACGTCAGGGCATCGAAAATTAGGTGGAGCGGACACATGATCCGATCCAACGACAACCGATAGACGAGAGCCGTTACCCACTGGATTCCTCGGGACATCAAGCGCTCCACATGAAGACCACCGACCCGATGGTCCGATTTCTTCACGAAAGGTATGCAAGAAGATAGGATGCTCAGCGAATCCGTAGAGCGAGGAGGACTCACTGAGCTACTCTTGCATGGGATAGGGAAAAATGGAAGTGTTACTGGTAACCGCTTGAGTTACTCGACGATCAGCGGGACAATAGCTGAAACAGGTGATTGTCACTGCTATTATAGTTTGTATTTTTATGCATTCTTTTCTTTACCATAGACCTGCTCTCTACTCTAGAAGATTTGTATGTTTTTGACTATACGAGAAATCTACGCTATGGTTTAGTGGTGCTTGAATTCATTTGTGATAACTCCTTTTTCCAACAAATGAATACGTCGTGTTGATGTAATGATAGCACAGTGACAGACTTCATGATAATTGCAAAACGCAAGTCAACAACCGAACTTTCGATTTCACTACGATGATATGATTTTTAGAGTATAAAAGCAAACAAACCGGTCAAGTCTACGATTGCCTGGGTGATGTACTTCAACATGATATTGTACGACCATCATATTTGCTGCCGATAGATCAATTTCGAAAAAGTTTGAACGAATCGCTATAGGACGCCCAATCTGACCAACGCCTGGCCGTGCAGCCACTTCCCGGACGTTCATACATGCGAGCTCCTGAAAAAGGAAGTTATTGCTTTGATACGACCTTTTATACTCATTCGTCTGCCCAGTTATCAAAGGCTCACTCACATAAAATATTCCGTTTAGCTGCGCATTTCGGTACACGGCTTTGCTTAGAAGTACAGAAAATGTGTGGCTCACCTGTAACAATAAAGGCGACAAATCTCTAGGCGATCCACTTAATCGCGGAGAACTCGATGGTGAAGCTTTTCGGGGTGACGAAGATAGGCCATCCGGAGAATGGATTCCTGAAATTTAGGTTGTTAAAGTGATTAGCATCGTGGTTCATCATTGTCATATGTTTCCTTTCATGCCTATACTAGCTGGAATCCTTGCAGAACTAGACGCCTTAGCACGAAGTCGAACTTTCAATATAACAAGTTATTTTGTGTTAACTGATCGGAATCTCTGGAATCTCTGCCACCTTGTCCCATTTCAGATTCCTGTAGACGGCAATAATGTTTGACGGTGATTGCAATGAAGACGAAGTTACTGAAAACCGCCTCTTGAGAGAGCGAGCTAAGCAACTGAAATGGTAACCATACTCGCTAACAATTAGGTATGATTCGTGATAAGGTCTATCACTATCATTGGTTGCTTCAATAACATTTCATCAACGAAATGTCAAACATGTTGATATAATTGGAAACACACCCAGTTCATAAAAAACACCGTGAAGGAAGAGAGCCGCTCGAAAATATTAAATTCAAAAAAGTCTTTTGAAATCAAAGACGTCAAGGAACGGACAGGCAAAGATTTCACTTCTTCAATCTTTTAGTTCTGTCATGGAGCGAAGAAGATGTGCTTTCGTAAAGCTTCTCTTCATCCACATATCTGGCAACATAAAGATTCTCCACTGGTAAAACTGGCGATCCATCGGCTTAAAGAAATTTGAAGATTTTGCTCAATTTCGGAAATACTTTGGGAATTCTTGCTTCTCAAAAAGTGCTTCATCGAACGGAATAAGTGATAGTCACTCGGCACAAGTCCCCGCTTTACGGCGGATGCTCTAAATTCTCCCTTCCAAAGCTTGTCAAATGCCTTCTTGTCGGTTATACTGAGTGAGGTTTTGCGTTTTCGTGCAGAAGAATCATTTAAAAACGGGGATTTGGCAGATTCTGGAGGACACGGTTCAAAATCTCGCAATAGAGTGCTGTTGTCATCGACTTGAGCAACTCCTAGTGAGCGACCTCGGCGAAAGTCGGGAAAACAATTAGCATTCGCTTTTCCTTATGAAAATCCTTGACTGGCGTCGAAGAAGCTGTTAAGCCTATTGATCGTCACCCATTGTGTCGATGTGGACTGTCGAAGACGACCCATTTGTTCTTTGGGCAGTTCTGTTCATAAGGCTGTGTAGAGAAATGATATATCGTTCGATACGCAAGAAAATGAGCTTTTTATGAGCTCAAATTTGTACCAAATACGTGCGCTAAAACCATTTTCTTAGGCAGTACGACAGAGCTTTTTTTACGACCTGTTATTTTGTGTGTACCTAAGCATTTCTTTGATTCAAGTCACTTTCGCCTATCCATCATTCTTGAGCGTGTTCTGTTTTGTTTGTAAGTTCAGCTACCGGTTGAGCATTTAATTGAGTTATAAAAAGCTCCTAAATGCTGATTGGATCAACCCCTCTGCGAAACACTGTGCTAACTTGACTGAAACATTTAAAGGTCTTCACGGCAGGTAACCATTAGTATTTTGCAGGAAAGAGAGATCTCTCCTCATGTGTATTATTATATTAGTATGCCAAAACAAGGGACAGGTCTTGTTAGTATTGGACAGGTCAAATCAGCAACCTTATCTGTTTCATTGAACATCGTCTTCAACCGCTGCGCTTTTTATCTCACAAAATAGCGGAATAAACATTTTAAGACGACTAAGTGATGAGACGCCAGCAGCTGATGACCTCTCTAATCTGATGCAATGGCTAACATGCACTTTGGACAAGATTCAAATACGAATTAGGCACATTTTATTCTCACAGTCTCAGCCGACTATTTTTCAGTAGGAAGTAGTCTTCGTCATAGAGTATGCAAGCACGTCATCGTAGGCAACGTATATGAGCGAATGTAGCTAATGAGTATTGTATTTATGTTAACTTAACTGATGACGACAAGCCAAAGTGTTAAGATAACTAAAGGATCCTCTTCTAACAGATCAATAAAATTATGAATTTTGAAGCTAGGTTTTTCATCTTCGGCAATAGCAATGAATTATATATTGCTTGTTGATTAAGCCTGTAGCACAGAGTTGTTAGAGAACAAATTTAATCGATTAACGCTTCGACCTTTTTTGTTTTCCTCCACAATGAGGGTGAAAGACTGTGGGCAACAGAGTCCATTTAATGGCTCTGAAGAAGACGAAATGCATCGAAACCATAGCTAAGAAAACCTTCCTCTAACAATTTCGTGTTAGAGACTTGATCAATAAACAATATAGAATCGATGTTAGCATTCTCGATGTAAGTTCAGAAATCGCGTTATAGTAGCTGTGAGTCTGAATCACCTATCTAATATATGAACATATATATATACATATATATATATATATATATACCCCATTGGATAATGGAGCATTTACCTTATCAGTTTCATGTTGTCACAAGTATTCCGTCAGCACTCTTCATATTGACTCGTTTATGAGTCAACTTCAGTAAGTTATTCTGTCTATGCTGATGTCAGCCTTGTCACAAGGATTTTCTGACACTGATATCTACTATCAGCATCGCTAAGTGTGCGGCAATATGATAAAGCGTCCAATCTTTTTTCTTTTCGGGTATCTCATTAGTGATAATGAAAGTGTGACAAACTTTTTCTTAGAGGAGCTGATTCTTTTTTGGCTCAAGTTTCAAATGCTTTGACAAAGAGCATGTATCCTCAGTTGAATCGCCCTTTATCTACACAGCCATATGTAGAAAAAATTGCAACAGGAGAAATCTCGTCAAGCCCAATTTTTTTCGTTTTTTCTCAGTGAAAGAAGTTTTTTCCAGTTTTTCGCCGCAATGATGTTGGACGCACAGAGAAAACGGTGGTGATCAGATCTAGTACAGAAACCAGATATCACTAAAGTGTCAAAAAGCATTTTTTGTTAATGGAAATATGAACGATTCAAGCATGGATCGTGACGCTGACAGACCCCATGTTTATTGACGAATTTTGTTCAGAAAAAATAAACTTACATGATAGATATCTGCTACGGACAAATGTCTTCCAGGATGGTTTCCCTGTCGACTTGTTCTTCCATTCAAAATTCCTCATCCCTGTTTTTCTCATTTCATTTTCGCTGTACGTTCCTGACCTGGCATTAAAATATCCGACAGCAAATTTATAGAAAGACATTTGGTTTAGGATCACGTACATCAGTTGAAGGATCTGTCATCTAATTAGATTATGTCGTCTTGCGCTTGCAGAGTATTCACATGTACTTGGATATGATCAGAGACTTTAAGGAAAGAATAAAGCTTGGTGTCTGAGAAGACTGTCTTTGTGTTGTAGAAGCAGAGCAGCAGCGCTGTTCTATACAACCCAAAATTTGATCGCTCCTCACCAGCTGTTTCATTGCCTGACGTTGTAGACAGAAGCACTCAATGTGAGCGGTACCGAGACTGAAGATTTACTGGTTCAGCCAGTTTTCGTGGAGTCTTGAGGTCAGCAACTTCAAAGCCTTTCTCACGTCTTCTGCACCCCAGATACTCGCCGCCCTTGGTGGATCAGAGGAAAATTTACCATTTTGGATTGGCTGATACCGATGCGACGGTAATAGCCGGTGAAAATAAGCTTGTGCTGGGCTATTTAGTTGTAAACGTCAGACTCTTTCCGAGCTTTGAGACATTATTGGGTGATGAACTCTCGATGTGCATTGCAGTGGCATACAAAAATACCTACATTCACAATGAGCCGGTGGGCCTTCTAAGGGCAACCTACATCACAGATAGAAAATCGAAATGGCGAAATCTTCTTACTTCTAACGCTCTCAGTTTTCTGCTACATCTGTCTTCCTTGAAAGCTATTGGCTTTTTTTCTGCTACATTTGCCATTGACGAAAGCCACCAGTTTCTTTGTTACACCTGTTATCCACAAGGGCATCCACTTTTTTTACTTCTTTGGCCACTTATTACATCCACCAATTTTTTTTGTTGCATCTCTTTGACGTCGGCCAATGCGATTTGAGCTCGTGTTCGGCTAACCGGGAACTTTATCGTTCTCTTTGAATTAGAAGATGGCTCTTTCTGAGCTTTCTCGCTTCTTTTTTTTTCACGACGGCCGGTCGATAGTTTTCTATAAATCGGATAGAGGTTGCCGCTGATTGAGGTGACACTATTATGTCGAATCTAGGGATGTGAGGTTCAGTCGGCCTAGTGTGAGATCAAGCGATTGCCATGCGTTCTTCATTTACGCGGTATCTCTGACCATAACACTTCCCTCGGCCCTATGTGAATTTTCCAATAAAAGCCACTGAAGAAAGACGTACGAATCAGTGATCGCTCGAATGGTGAGACATAAGAAGTGGAAAAGAAAACGCGTTATAAAAATGAGATGTGTAGAGGTGAGGAATGTTGTGTACGAGATAGTTATGATTCGAGAAAACCCATTTGAAGTTCCGATCTGCGCGACATTTTATGTAGAAAGTATGAATCATCAAACTATGCATAAGAAGTGTACGTAGATTTATTGACGTCTGTAGAAGAGTTGGGTGGAGTGAAGAGCGACAATGAAACCAAATACATGCTCGATTAGACGTAGCGAGATGGTATTTCACTGGAAATGGTGGTGAAAAGGTAAAAGGAAAAACGAAAAATTTAGTCAGGGCAAATAGATTCATTTTGAAAAGGTTTTTATCATTTTGACAAATCAGGACCAATCACTGTTAAAACGAGTCACACTGTGATTATAAAAATGGCAGCGCAAGTGGTTTCATCATGATTACATCTTGTCAGATTTGTTTTCATGCGATTGTGTAAATTCAAACTAAACGAGCTCTTTTGTGGAAAAAAAATCTATCAAGGAGAGTGCAAACTATATATAAGACACTAGACAGCGGGAGGTTGATAATTTCAGCTCGTGACGTTCGATACTTTCCCTAAGAAGAATTTGACCTTGATTAATCGTCAGGGATACGCCTTAAATTCGCCATCGTCAAACATTGTAGAAGCGATTGAATCTGGGTACTAGTAAATTTTTTATTTTCACACACTAGTGCGTACTAATAATTTATTACAATTGTGTTTATGTTTACATTCTATAAAGAGATTTCTGTACAAAATTCTCATTTGTTTTCAATTTACTTACTTTGCCTGACTTGTTATCATATCCTTACTGCGTGTATCTCAGCACTTTTAGCGCTCGATTCCTTTTCTCGCATGTATGCGCCACAAGTCTTCGACCATCTCGCTTGATGATCAACTGCTTCCTAGGGATTTCGGCTTCTTCACAGATGACGCAGATTGTTGGTGAGGTGAACTCAGAAGAACCGATCTGAGGCGTTCTGTAGGGCTTTCTTAAATGGATTGCGAGAGAATGTTGAAAAGGGAGTCGAGCAACAGCGGCCATGATCTTATTCTGAGCTACAATTTCACAACGAAATTTTGAAGTTGTCCTAAGTATGCGCGACGTTGTGAGAGGACGGATTACCTTTTATAGCCACTGGTCGCTTCCACGCCGAACCACTAGTTCTTAACCCTTTAAGGAAGGTCGTTTTGATCACCGAGCGACATCATATCTTACGCAGCTACTGTAATGACGACGCCGCGTCTCTTGGTTAGTAGGCAGACAGCCGGATACGCATGCACAGACATGCAAATGCTGCCTGCCTGCGACAACCGTGTAAGCGACGGCACGACGCCACCTGCCTATCAAGCTGGTTCTCGAAGGGTTAAACGTGATGAGATAATTGTTGGATCATATTTTTTGACTAACAAACGTCATCTCCCTTTTGAGAAAACATAGTCGACGAAAAATATATCCATTGTGTTTGAAATACAAAATTTTCCGATTGATTAGTGCTATTGTTGTTGTGTTCGTGTGAGCCATCCAACTTGTGAGGATGTACTCAGCTACGCCGTTAATTCTATCTTTTTGAATCTACCGAGCGACTTGTTCCAGGAAAACAGAATGGAAATAAATAAAAATTGTTCATCTGAAGAATTGCTCCAAAATCAATCGATATACTACTATTGTATAGAAATAAAATAACAAAATGATTATCATGACACTGCGAATTGGCGTAGATCCAAACAGGGTGACTCCTGTTTGCTTTGAGGAGATTTTGAGAGCCATACATTCATTGACGACTCATTCCGCATTACACTTATTTCTTTTCGTTAGAGCAGATTTTGGAACTTATCAATACGGCCAGCCTTATTAGCTGCAAAATCTTGGATAATAGAAATAAAAAAGAGTCATCGTTTTGTCCTAACATGTTCCATAGGATGCTAGATTTTTTTTTCATGAGCATCACGTGAACGACATTGTGTGAATTCGGAGAATTTTATGCTATTTTCCTTTCCGCAATCATTCTTCACAAAGGTTATCGGACTTTTCTTCAGGTTCCATAACTGCTTATTATTTTTTTTTCAGTTCTTCTGAGAATGGTGTTGAATAAAGACAAGTGGATATTTGGCAGAGCCTTTAGCGTGAAGAGTAATAAAGGGTTTCAAAGTATTCGCCATAGACAATCGCTTGCTTTGTGAATTTAATGGGACTTCTCCCAGACAGGTTTCGTATCAAATTTTTGAATGCAAAAAGTCAAAAATTTTATTCCACCACGCTTGATTTTTATTTCGTTTTTGTGAATTCGGTATTTTTAGCATATCCTTAATCGCTTTTTTCGGAAACAACGAAAAGTTGCTAGATCCTTGGTGATTGCTGGAGCACATTTCTCTAACTTTAAACCGGTTCTCTTTGTATGTTTCATATCAGTTCCGGCTCTTCACTTCCTTCAGTTTCATTTCCTTTCTTTATCTGCTTAATAATGCTTATTATTCATGCAATTTCTCCAAAGAATTTTCTACACTCTTCAAACTTGTTATTGAATCACAAGGGAGACTGTTTACTCACCTCATTAATTTCTATGTAGAACAAATACTGCTCAGTCACTGAAATGAAATGAATACAGCGCCTGCCGGAAATCTTCACTATCTTTTCAGTAGTTCACAGAAGATTTTCTAGAACTAGCATTTTTGAAGCTAATATAGCGCAGTGATTATGGCACTTAACAATCAATATTGGAATGAACGTTTTCCCACTCCATGCTTCAGGCTCATCAGGCCTTCTGTCTTCCTCAACTCGGTGAAGTGTTGCTTGCCTTATCTAAGAAAAAGAAGGGCAAGTGTCCTAATACATCTTTGGGTTACCCTAATTCATTGTATAGATTAGATAATCATTTAATTGCCCCTAAAAATCGTGATCATACCGATATCGTGCATGACGCATCCATCAAAGAGCCAAAGGCTTTATCTTTCACATTTTATCGACCGTTCTTTAGAAGCCCACCTATTTCCGATGTAATGGCAGTTTTCCCGTTTCTCTTTCAACTGATTTACCAGCACATCGCTAATGGCGAAACACCACACTCTTATATTGTCTTTAGTCTGGATATCACAACCACCTGCCGCTTTCACTAGCTCCCATTGATTTATTCGGTTCTTATTTTCATTCGAAAAAGCAACGATACACGTATCACAACTGTTATCTGCATTGATATAATTTGATGACGCTCAGTGTTGCGACTCTTTATTTCCTATATCAAAATTTCTTCCCTCTCAAGTCAATTCACTAATTATCTGAATCATAGAGAGACCTAATTCCCAACTCCACACTATCCACTTGCGCATTGTCTTCTCTTCACCTGAAGACAGTTGGTATAGTGTAACGGCCTTTATGATTATTCAAGTTTTCTGTTTGTGTTCTATAGTTCTATTTTGAATTCTGATGGTCGCCATTAGCAGAGCTGAATCGACTGCGGCAACACATATTACACTGAAAATTGCTATGAAACAAAACTAAGATTAGAACTATTGATCGAGACAGAGTGATACTTGTTGAGGCAAAGGCGATCTGATGGATTTTGCATCAGAGTTTCCAAAATTTTGCACCTTAATGATTCTATCGGTACTCACTTTGGCCATTCTCTATGAATTATGACTTCACTTGTCATTTCCGTTTAGTCGTTTTTTTTGGTTTCTGATACCTTCATAAATTTATTTTCGGTTTCTTGAAAGACATGTAATTTATCATAAATTTCTTTCAAGGCATGACATTTGATTTTCTCTTTTTCTTAAGCATTTTCAGTGTTGGCAAAGTCGATTTCTCATTTAATCCAGGTTCAACCCTACCAGTTTCTCTATAAACTCGCTCTTGCTTTCATCATAAGCAATTTCTAATTCTTGTGGATTACGACCAAATTTTTATTGATAACTAAGACAGTATTCATTTACCGACCCGTGGGAAGACTACAAGTTAGTTGGTCCGTAACGTGGTTGAACCCGCGATCATGAGAGTGTTATGCAGTATCTCTAACTACTGCGCTTCTGACCCCACACATCTGCCTCTCGTTTTATTAAATATGGAATAATAATTTGTTCGGTTCACTCAACCTTTTTCGTTTATTAGTTCACCTGAGAAGTTGAAACGTACATAGAATTATACAACAAACTTCGTTCTATTACTTTATAGGTGTAATCATTCTATTGTTTACTTATTCTTTACTATGATCATTTTTGAACTGGCGACTTTCGAAACTGGACAATGTTTACTTTTTTCACCCTGCCCAGCTCCCACCACTTCAAATCTCCAACTTTGATGTGACCATGAGCAGTGATTACGCCAGCCTCATAGTACATCGAAGGTCTCTTTCTCTTCATGAGGTCACGGTCACAGATTTGTTTCTAAAGAAGAAGTCGTTGAATTGATATATGCAAACTTTACCAAGGCGTAATCTGGCTGCTACCGAGGGACTCTCCATATAAGATTACTCTAGAATCCTTACGATGTATGGAACTGTGTTTTCAAGTGACAGTTTGCAACATCGTCGAAAGAAATGTGATTAAATGAGTTAGAAATGCATTGTGCGTGTCGGAATGGTCTCGTTCGTACTACACGCATTTTCCGAAGTTCACCCATCTTTAGGAAATTGTAGGGGGGTCATCCATTTTTTCGGCACAAGATTCATTTACTTACAGTTCGTCTTTTCGTATGTCCTAATGGTAGTTTCCGAAGTCGTTTACTTGCGTTAGCCTTGGCTAGGCTCATGCTACAGTGGCTGTAGAGGTGAGCCATGCTCACTAATGCTTCTGCTGTTGACGTCTTCGAAAAGACTATTGTTAGGAGTTGGACATTTGTGGACAATTACTCTCTTTAATCGCTCTTTACACCATTTGTTCCATTTTCGACGCCACATAACTAAGGGTAATGCCGTAAGGCTTGTTAATTTTGAAAGTATATGTCACAGGCTTATATCTAAACCGTTGAAAATTTGTATTGATTTTCAAATTATCTTAAACGCATACAGTGTTGACATGGCCATGATGATAACACTGCCGACGTGTGTGTTTTCTATAAGGTCTCTAGTCAGCGTATCATCGCTTATGTAGTTGCTCAAAAGAATTTCACAGTTCTTGCTGTTGGATATGGTGAGCAGTTGAGGACAAAGGTGGCGCGTGTGAAATTGTAATTATGAGTTGAAAGATAGCACGATGTTACTAATCCATAGAAACATGTAGTGTCTCTGTCTTTTTCGTGTACTCGCACTCAAAGGAAGACTTTCTGTACTTCCTAGATAGAGCATTGTTTCAAGTACGGAGTTGGAGCGAGATGTCGTATACCTGACGAGAAAGCTATTCCCTGTTGAATAGCGTCGTAAAATCACGGAGCCATCTTCGGGTTTGATGATGCGTCATGGTATTTTCAATTTTGTCCTTCTACTCGGTGTAAATACTACGTGTTGCAGAAGCTAGAGAAGATGGCTTTCTTGCTTGATTGTAAGTTGTCTCCTTCGTCTACGATACTTTGGTTTAGTTGTTCTCTGATGATCTTGTGGAATTTGCTGAGTATAGTGGAGCCGTTTTCTAAGATCGCTAGCGTAACTGCATTTTCGTATTGCCAAAATTTTGTTGTAATATGCTGGTGTATACGCACCGTTATTTCTTGGTAGTTCCACATGGTATCCCATTTTTCGTACTGTAGGGCTTTTTTCGAACTGTTTTCACATCATGGTGCTTTTCTGCTGTCGCTTTTTCGTACTCGAACTGCTCAAACTGTGGCCCCCTGCGGATTATAATGTAAAAAATTGCTCCATGATTGTTGCCATTCAGTCGTCTGAATAGATTGTATAACTCTGGCTACGAGGAGCGTACTAATCTGCGCTACTACCTGAAGGTTATGGTTAATCCCACGATGAGATTTCTTAGTTTAAAGAGAATTATTTCCAGCCTTCAAGGTACCGCTATTGATGTTATGTGGCTCCTTAGATTTAATCGTGCGGCAGGTGAAGCGACCGACCTGAAGGCAAGGTGTTGTCATCACATTTTTGTGGTTTCGTAGTCAATTCCATACTTTTATCGCCACTAAACAGGGTCTAATTAAAGAGAGATACCACATATCCGGCAGTAATATATAGATCGAGAATGACTCGGTGTGTGATAAGGAACGTGGGTGTTTTCGCCTTATCCTCAGATGGTTTCGGCCCTTGGGAAAAAGCACCTTTTGCCTTTTTTCGAATTTTAATGATCATTCCGTGGCACAAGTCTTAAAAATTCCAGTAGTATGCTTTATTTTCAAAATGGCCTTTTATACTGCGCTGTGACAATAAAGGTAATATCATATTAAACGTTCAAACACTTTTTTGCTGGGCAGAGCTTAGTAGGACTAAATCCGCCGCTTAAATCTCGACAATTTCATTAGTGTACTTGATTCTCAGAAAGAACTTCTCAGTACGGTGTCGCATCCGAAAGAAAATTGGGTTTGTACTCGATGCGCAATGTTTGCTCCGGTGTGTGGATGGAATTGTGCAAATTTGACACCAAGCTACCGCGCTTTTGAACATAACGGCTATTTGACAGCGTTAATTTAGATGATTTTCAAGCTAATTGTACAGGGACTTTGTTTTATTGTTCTGTAGGTTTAGGTTTTTTATTTTTACTATACACTGCTAAATAAACCCGTTAATAAGCCTAAGCCCAAGCTTAAGCCTAAATCTAAGCCTAAATAGCTAAGCCTATGCACGAAAAGCATATGGAAACGAGAGAAAATCCTAAATATAGAGTCATATGTCTTATCTAAAGCTTTTCTAAAAGAGAAAAAAACGCTAAATTTGAGAGAGTAAGTAGCACGCCAGATCCAAATCGCTCTACTCGATGAATGCGCGCCGAGTGCGAAACCCAACCTCCTTTTGACTGCTACTGTGCGCTGAAAAATCCTTTTTGAATCAGCTAATTCATTGAAGTGGACCATTATTTGAAATTTAAACTTCGACTGAATACTGAAACTTCAAAAAATGTAGAAAACGCATCTCAAAAAACAAGAACAAGGGATGAGCGAGGAGGTGTGGATAACGGAAATGACCCTAAAAACACATCCAGCATTCGAGTAAATTCTGTGGGTAAGTGCGACCTGACGACCGCTTGTTAAAAGGCTGTAATATTATGAGTTACAACGTATTTGTATTCTTGATTGGCTTAAACTCGTGTTAGCGGCTTTGCGATTTTTTTATTACAATTACTGTGATATCGTGTCGTAATTCAAAAGTCTGCTCTATTCGTAGTATAATAATTTCACAGGTCTCTTTAATCGCCTAAAGGTCTCCGAAGGTCTGCATATCCTGTTTTATAGAGTCGACAATGCGCAGTTGGAGACATTAAGCCAACACTTTTGTGATGAAATCGGTCCAAAGCTGTATCGACAGTTATTTGCTCTTGTGCCTGAGTGCCTTGCTTGAAGGCTTCTGCGCGCATCAATAGGGTCTATCCACTGACCGTATACTTCTTGACGTGTAGAGTACTCTAGACTCGTCCTCTCGCGCTCATTCTGTAACTTTGCTGTTGATCCTTGCAGCTACAGGTTGGGTCCTTTTTGTTGTCCTGAATGCCATGGGCATCGTTATTGAGAATTTGTTTTTTCCCAAGCTCTGATAAACCAATTCGTACTTCATTTGGGAAGTCCTGTCAGACGTAAATCGAGTAGAGTCCATGTTTATGACAGATTTGACAGGGACCTCTTTTGAAAGTGGAGATCACATGATGTTTTGATCCTCAGCTTGTGGCATAAATCAAGCGTTTCTAAAATTTTTACTCTCCCTTCTAAGGTTCTATTCTTCTAACAGTGATTTGATAAATGTCCTGCCTTTGCGCAGTAGAAACATGGTTGATACTCAATATCTGTCGTTGCTGACAGATGCGTTGTAGCGTAAGAACAGTGATGAGAAAACGGTCGCTAGTAATGCGACGGTTAGAGCACGCACCACCGGATAGAGTGAAATGCGGGTTCGAGTCCCAGCTGGCGTCAGGGCTTTGTACATTACTCAACATCATGGGGTAAACCCATAACGTCATACCACCGCTAGAAACTGTCAAATAAAAAGAACTCTGTTTGAAACACAGTTGACTTGTGACCGTAGTTGCTGAGTTGAATAAACTTGGTGTGAAATAATAGCTTCTGTCTTTTTGAAGTTGAATTTTCTTCGCTTCCTATAGCTGTTGGAGCATGAGCGGGAGAGGAGCGGGAGAGGAGCGGGAGGGGGGGGGGGGGGGGAGCATGGTCGAGTGGCTGTGATGCTCGTTGCAGCGCGCGTGGGGCTGAACCCCATCTCCCAACACTCACCGGAAGTGAACAACGAGCATCATATGAGACGCCACAACCAGACTATCATCGGGATGCCAAGGAGAAGCATTCAACCGGTATTCAACGACAATTAATAAGAAGACCAAAAACGAGCCGACTGCTAGAAGTATTGGAATCCGTAAAAGGTAAAAAAGAGTAAAAGCAGTGTGAAGAGGAATAACGAAGCACGAAAGTATCTGTTGTAGGATCATGCTGCTAGCTGTGATCTTTCCGTTCAGCTTCAATTGAGTAACGATGGAATACAGTAACCTCATAATGTTTCATGATCTTTATGCGAGTGTTTGGAGTTCAGCTATGCTCAGTCTCCGAGTTTATCAACGAGGACTAATCGATTCTTGTACTTTTCTTTTGCTTGAACTTTTACCGACCACTTGAGACACATTGTAGTGTTCTACTACCTTTTGATTTCTCTGCGCCAAGTGCGAAATGTAATTTTTTCTTCGTCGATCCTATAGCTCAAGGAAAAGGTCTTTTTAGAGGTCGAGCCAAGTACTATACTGCTGTTTTCTCAAGCCATCGAATGATTATTAAGATTCTGGTAGAGAATCTCAGTTCGGCGAAAAAAAAACCAAGAGCACACAAAAGCAAAACACAGTGAGCACTCCGAAAAGTAAGCATAGCTTTGTCTTCATTATTATCAGACCCCCAGAAGTCCTCAGAAATCAGGTTTAGTATTAGCAGCGCAATTCTTTAGCTACTGTATGACTAATAAGAGTTTAGTGAATACCACGGCACGTGAGAAAACCACGGAAAGGTCAGTGTACAATGAAACGAGAACTTGGTTCCCAGAAGGTTAAATGTGCGTACCTTGTCAGTGAATCGGTCGCCTTTCAAATTGTCTCACGGGCTTCATAATCGCTTGAGTTCGTAACGTCGACCACTACGCCAGATTGGTCGATTTGAATAGGTGAAATCAACGATGCTATCTGAGTGAATAGGTCAACACTTCACTACTACTGTGCTAATGAGAAGGCCAGAAGAAAGTGTAAAAAATATGCAGCAAATGTGTATTGTGTTACGAAATGAGGTACATTTGGCATACGAATTATTAGTAAATGATTGAATAGAGTTTATTCTGTGGAAAAGTGTCTAAATAAATAATGTAATATTAAGTTGATGAAAAACTTCCTTAACATCCGCTGAAAATCAAAGTTTAAACATGAATTTGAAGGAAAACAACCATAGTTATTTCTCAAGATAAAGACTATCATTATCCCAACGATCTTCTGCCAACGATCTACAAACTTCCGTATCTATTCGACATACCATTTCTTGGGCTTTGAATCTCAATCTGAAATCTCCTTGACATGCCTCTCCAACTTGATCATGTGTCTCAAATCGGCGTCACGTAGGAATTGTTCCATTGAGCGGAAATTAAACCATTATCTGGCGGCGCAGCATCTGGAGTGTAGGCGGGGTGCGGCGAGACAATGATAGCCTCCAGTTCCTCAAACATTTCCTTAGTCTTCTTTCCGGCGTGAGGTTTGGCATTGCCTTGCTGGACCAGCGCGCTTTCGCCGAATCAGTGTCGGGTAATTTTCTTTCAGCGCATCGTAAACTCGGTTGAGGTGTTCGCAGAAGAGCTCGGCATTGGTGGCGCGGCCATTCGGAACAAGTTCGAAATGCAAGATACCTTCAATATTCCACAAGGCGCAGATTACGAACTTCTTGCCAAACGAATTTTGACGTGCAACCATCATCTGATATCCGGAAAGTAAATCAGAATTTGATTGATGCACCACGAGCAGCGTTGCCGTGGAAGTTTCTTAAAGAAATAGGTACTTTTCCGTTATCTGAGCGCTATTTCAATCCAGTAGCAAAATAAGCCTTTTCTGAAGGGTCGAAGTGGCACTAAGATAACGGAAAAGTACCTATAATATTCGAAATAATCCCATGAATTTACAATGGCAGATATTGTGTGAAGCAAACATGAGATTGAATTTTTCGCGGGTGTTAAAGAGCTTTTCCCATCTAATAACAACTTCTGTCTTATCTACTAGAAAAAGGTCGATTATTTATCAATGCCGAAGTTAATAAGTTGGTTTTGGGAATTACAAAAATCTGCTTGTTGTATGAAATCATTTCGTTGACAAGAGACTGCTGTCGGTAATGGGTGTGGCCAACAGGAGAGATATTGTGTGGAGGAGAACATACGCATCTCTGCTCGATAGAGCAGCCATAATCCGAGTCAGTTTTCTTACAGTCAGTCGTCGTTGTAATGGAAACTCCATCATCATATTGAATCGAATTCAGTGGAGATAGCCATCCGCGAGTTAAGGACCTCACTTGACAGTGCTCAATTTATTTAGAACTGTTGAGGTGATCTGTAGCCACCAACTATGATCAACCTTTTCATTAACACTGTGTTTCACAGCAGCCGCTATCTATTGATTATTTTCTTAATTCATTTTATGAGATTTTAAACCACGTTTTATGTGTATCTGAACATCATTTTATTCGTTTCAATTTATCACATCTCCCACTTACTGTTGATCCTCTGGTGATTGAGGGTTTTACCTTATGCATTAACTCCTATGAGTACTGGTGGTCATTTTGTTGAGTCAACGTTCAATAGCTTTGGTGAAATGCTTGCAGTCTTTTACCACGATCACTTTCTGATGCTCATGAATCGAAAGAAGTTTTTCTACTCATAGGGCGTGGATCTAATATGTATCAGCATTTTGATCACCTATAGCGTATGAAAAGTTCGATCAGCTCAAGGCGTAGTTGAAGCGACCGAATGAGCATATCGCATAGTATTTTTCTTAAGTATCCGAAAATCAAAATGAGCTACATGACAGAAAATTGGGAAGTAAAACAGACTGCGACAATTTGTGAGATTTACAGAGAAATCAAGACGTGCTTGAATGGAGCATCAATGTTTATATGAAGTCACACATTAGATACGTTTATCCAGAACTCTTTTCCCACTATGCTGTGGTATTTTTCTTTATGATGAAATACGGATCGGAGTGCTCTCCGCTTCAATTCACTCTGTTGAAACTCTCAAGAAGCGAAAAGATTGTACTCACGTGAGCGTTTATCAGTGGATTAGCAATTCACTTCTGAATGAAAGTGTGAATGAATAATTACCGAGAGTGAGTTTTACCGAGTTCCTTCATATTTTCGCGAAAAAGCGTCCCTGCGATTTCGCCATCATAGGCAATCTTTACCGTAGGTCGTGGATTCGTTTTTGACGGCAGCCATTCCTGTAAATAGCTAGCCATACCTCTGAATTTTAATGTTAAAAGGCAAAGTAAAGCCTTTTTTAGCTTGCGATTGTCCTACTTCACCAGAGATCTGCTCTTCACTGTATGATTTCATGCTGTACTGAATTTGAACAAGTTTGAAATAACGCCTTGATTTCCCGTTTTTGTATGATATGTTCTCAATGTCTATCATATAGGAAACATGTACTGATGTCAGATATGATCAACACGGCATTTTTTGTCATCAGCGTAACCCCACTGTGTGCAGCTATTTTGGCCGTTCAGGTGAGTTCCACTCAACACATTAATTTAACAAACAGCACTGCCCTTTTTATAGATTGCGAAATCGGTTTGGTAATGGAAGAATATTAGGCTGTACATGACAGATCTCTAGACTTTGGCTGTTGTGTTTTCTTGTTTGAAACTGAGCCGATCACTGCACATCTGTCGAAAACAATGATCTCCTAGTGAGAAAGCAAATGTAATGAGTTCAATAATTAAATATCATGGAGGCAAGATTATTGTAAGGAAAATTTTTATTGTCTTCTTTACTAAGAAGCGTCGCACCGGGTTTTTTTTTTTGCTCATTTACAACGATAAGAGTATGAGAGATGAATAGATGTTTTATCATGAAGGAGAAGACGTCTGAAGGATAGTGCAGTGGTAGCGAAGCAGACCACCACGGACACAGTGCTGGCAAATTTTGCATCGGGTTCATGAAGACTCACATCTCTTCGTGGTCGAAATATTCGTAGTACCTGTCAAGGAATAGTTCAGTGCTGCAATCAATTTGAAATGCTTAGCGCAGCTGTTACAAAATCCAGTAACCGTCGACTTAGGTAGTTATGTCTTATTTTTTGTTCAATCAATAGCGCTCGTGATTGAAGGCCAATCTTTATGCAGTATCCGAATACGCATATAAAAAGCTAGAAGACATCTGTGGGTGACGAATGTGAGAGAACGAATCGTATGCAGAAAGCGCTGGTGTCAAAAATGCCAGGACCCGCATAGTATATGTGAAGGATACTTGCAAAACAAAATGAGGAATCAAAATGTGTCTTATTGCTTGTTCAACTCAAAGCGGTGCACTGTTTGCGTTCTACGTGGCATCAAATTTCTTTCTGAGTATTCATAGTTAACCTATTTGCGGCATTGGTTGTTTTTTCAGATTGGAAAATTGGTAGCAAAAGGACTTCGAGAAAATAAGTCTGTCTCTTTTAGAAGAATGAAGCTCGAACGGCTGACTTGTTGGACGGTTTATGGACGTTTGTGATGGAGCCCAAGAACTCAGACGACGTCGGGTTGAGTCAACAATGGTACACAATGGATTTGTCAAAGTTTTCAGTGAGTCATATGCCGATGAATGCGCGTTGGATATAGAAGATACTTATTGAATGACTGGCCAAGTATAGGAGAGTGTGTGACAGTTAGCGATGTCTTCTCCAATTTTTTCCTCAATTACTTCATAGCTGATCGAAAATTCTAACATCATGTTTACCAAGATGTAGCATTTCAGAACGCAACTGTGATGCCAGTACCGTCAGCTTACAATGATCTTTCTACTAGCGACAAACTACGAGACCATGTCGGTTGGGTGTGGTACCAGACAACGGCCATCATTCGAGAACATGACATCGCTGACCGGATCGTGCTACGATTTGGTAGTGTCAACTACTACGCGATAGTGGTACGTTTAACAATTTAGTTATTTGCAAAAGATTAGAGATGGAAGGAGTGCAGAAGTTCATCACCTTCTTCGTTGCTACACTTTCTATTCCCACTGAATCACGGATTTTGTTACTGTATAATAATAAGATATGAAGCTATTGGTGTTGATCAATGCTTGGGAAATGCACCATGGATCCGACTTCATTGCTCATCGTAAGAGGTTTTCTGGTTGCACATCCGACGTCTGCAGTGACTCTTAGTGGCCTACTGACGTACGTCAGTGCTATCCTCCCACACATGTTCAGTACAAATTTGCCGATCCTGGAGTTATGAAAAGCTTGGTGAGCGTGTGATGTGTGAATTGAACCAAAAACTCTCCAAGTTCTGAAGAGAAAAAGCATTGGAACATTATTCGAATCAAATTATCATCAGCGTCATCGTGCTATAGGCTCAGTTAACAAAGGAACTATGACTGACTAGTGTTGCCAAAGTCAATGGAGAGTCGCTCTACGATATGTTATCTTGCTGTGTGATAACTATTAATGAAACTCGGCAAAAAACAAGATGTTGTCCCTCTCGTTTCGAGTGTTTTCTCAAGACCACGCTCAACTTTTAAACTGCCTGATGATCATTTTTGAGCCATACTGTTATAGCGCAACTTATAGAGTCCGATACACGTGTTTCGACCATGTCAGTCTCATCAATCAAAGGGTTCTTTGTTTAGGCCAATCCTCTCGGAGGAACTCAACTTCTCATATAGAATTGGCACAGGTGAACATTTTACACAATCCAGGAAGTGAAATTATCACTGAGTGGAAAGTGTTGTACACTAGATTGCTCTTGACTGGTATCGCCAAATATATCATACCTTTCGTTTCGAGTGTTTTCTCAAGACCACTCTAAACCTTCAATATGCCAGATGATCAATTTGAGCCATGCACGTGGTCTGTTTTAGGCCTCAAATAAAAACGATGGGTACCGCCCGACTGATGAAACCGTTAAGAAGGTAACACGTGTATCGGCCTCTATGAGTTGCCCTATAACAGACCACATGCGCGGCTCAAAAATGATTATCAGGCAAAATGTCATCAATGTACAATCATTATCATTAGCGACCATTGTGTGTATGAACGCATCGCCAAGTGAGAGGTTCTTCATCTGAGCGGTGCCTACAAGTAGATTTGACTCAGTCAACAGCGATGAGGAGCACCATGACTAGGAAACAGCATAGACAATAGACTTGGAATTATTGCCCTTGAGGATGACGAAACGCTTCGAAAAGAAGACCGAACGAAAAGTTTCTGCCATAGATCTCGTGCTGAAGGCTTGATCTACAATGAAAATATGTTGATTGAGAAACCTGAGTTTGAAGGAAAGTCGGCTTACCATATATTTCAGTGCTTTGCGCTAGTTGTTGATTACATCAACTATTGCAAAGTGGATAATTCGGTGAAAAACGAAATGTCGCTGCTGGACAATCTTTATCATCAACAACCGTCCCGTATGCATGGATATTGTCGAGTAAGGCTCTGAATTTGAGTGATGTCCTTCGATGAAAATTCGACTCGATCACAACGGCAAGGGACACTGAAGGCGATGACGACTACGAGAATAAGTGAGTGCGGGCGGTTGAGTTGTTTTGTCGACTTCAAAATGACGAAACGCGTTGAAACGTTATTCGAATGAATTTCAATTATCAACCTAGTTCTAAAGGCTTAATTAACAAGGAGAGTACGTATAATTGTTGGTTTGATGACTGTGCAGAACTTCTTATCTTATTAAGCTCTCATCTCTCCAAGAATGGCAATTTGGTACCAAACGTTTGTGGAGGATAGAGGTATTGACCTGATAAAATCATAAACAGCAAAAGTCATCATATAATTTGATTTCAATTAACACTTCTATGCTTGACGGTGGCAAATGCATGATGCATCCGTTGATCGACGCTGAATGCTTATACGACTTTGCCTTACCATCATTTCCTGTGCTTTCAAAGTTAGGGTGACCGTACCCTTAGGCATTCAATGATAGTTTATCCCGTTTCTGAAAAACGTTCACGTTTCTTCGTCTTTCAAAGTAACTTAATCAGAAGCAGATTGCCACCTAAGTAAAACCAGGAGACCAACGTGATTGCGACTGCATGAGTCCATAGTCGCGTTTCTCGTCGAATAGAGCGTTAAGCCGTGAAAAAGTCTAACAAAATCGTTTTTACGGTTAGATATGGCAAAAATGCCGCCATCTCTGGAATTATCTCACGTGCGAATACATTCATTATGCATTGTTAGTTTTCATTTACTGCCTAATTCGTTTTAATGACAAACTACCATGTATGATTCAACCATCAGAATGCTGGGATGCGAATAAAACGAAACCTTATGCGTATGTAGTCAACTCAGAACACGGGCAACTTTTCTGTGGGCGCGAGCCTGCACAATACCACCGATACGCTTTTTCTGCTTTTTCCGCAGTCTTAATCTAGCAGAAATCGCCGGCCAGCAATTACTCGTTGAAGGGATAGATCTGTAATCAGAAAAATATAGGATATTCACACCATATTTTTCTGGTAGAACTTGGACAAAAACTAAAGGTAACAATGTGATTTGGAACACAGCCTTAGCAAAAACTTGTTAAGTACCAGTTTACCCTTCCCAAATCAATACAAATGATGAGTGACTGCTGGAATCCATCAATTACGATTGAAATACGTGGACCAAGAGAAAGATGGAGTGGGGGAGCCACGATAGTGTGGTGCGAAACGTGCCACAGCAAAGGGTAGTCGTGATTGTGAATCTACTACGCAACAATCACACCTCAAGCTTTGCTCGTACCCCAGCATTCCTATGGATATATCCATATTACTTGGCTGTTTTCGAACACTGCATCGAGATAGGATTGCGCATAATACTTAGAGGTGTTCAGCATCGTCCCTGAAAATACTGCTTTTTGAGAAAACAGGAAAATGTTCCTATATGGGCTTGAGAATTAAGCCATGGAAGCGAAGACAACGATTAAGAACACTGTGACATTCCTATCCTCTTTCGTGTTAATTTTATCTCGTGTAAATTATACTACAACTCTAAAAAAGAATGTTTAAGCCCAAACGAGGTTGGTACGCTATGGCCATACATCGGTGCTTCGGAGGTTTCGGCCTCCTCGTCAGTGACCCCCGTCCCACATTAATCCCTGCATTGTAGCAAGGAGGGAGGCGTGTGTGGTGATGGCATAGTGTACATTGACACTGGTCCATCACCTTCAGTCGATGGATTTGGCTGGTAGACCAAAATTGATCCACAAAATCGACTGTTTTTGAAACCTCGTGAAAAACATTCAAAATAATTTAAAAAAGAATGTTTCAAGCTTAAACGAGGTTGGTACGCCAGGGCCATACACCGGTGTTTCAGAGGTTTCGGCCTCCTCGTCAGTGATCCCGCCCCACATTAAGCCCTGTGGCCCTGGCGTACCAACCTCGTTTAGGCTTAAAACATTCTTTTTTGGAATTACTTTCAATGTTTATCACGAGGTTCAAAAACAGTCGATTTTTTGGATCAATATACTACAACTCAAATACACTCTCGTTCTTTCCGATGATCATGACCGAACCTTGATAAACTTGAGAGCACCTCAGTAAAATCCTCGAGAGACATCAAGTAATGCAGATTATGGATGTTTACTAAAATTTAAGATCATTATCAAACGTGTCTTGGCACTTCACTGATTAGTTTCACAGTGTTTTTATATCACAGTGAGGGTCCCACTGCTTCTGTCATTCATTTCCTCTTTTCGTCTACTTAAACGTCTTTGAATTTTGGTTGGGCACATTTCCTTGCAATCGCGAAAACAACCTAACTGTGGCGATACATAGGGCGTTCGTTGTTCACTGCTGAACTGGAGAGTTGAAAGGGGGATCTAGCCCGCGCGCGTCGCGACGAACATCACAACCACTCGGCCACGGCGCCCCCATCAAACACCCTGATCTAGATCAAACATGACTAATTAGCAGAAATTTCAAAACAATTCGCAACGTCTGGAGTGAATGCTATTTTTAATAGAGATAAAATGTCCGTTTTTGACCAAATCTTTGCGGTGTCTTGTGCATTTGGATTCATTCGTCCCACAGTAGAGATAATTAGATGCGTATTTGGCCGATGGTACAAATTATCCGAGGTAAGTTAATGTATCAAATGAGGGCCTTTATCCTATGTAGCAGATCTCATAACAATTTGTAGTCCCAGATAGGATGGATACTTGGTTTGCTTGCGCGCGAAATCAAACCGGTGACTAGTTTATGTTGCAAAACACCTCTTGCCACTGTACTTTGTTCATAAAATATTATGTTGGAACAAAATCACATAACAATATTCTTTTATGAATTACAATTAATTACATTAATTTCAGTATATTAATGAGAAGGAGGTCGGATCACATGTTGGTGGACATCTGCCTTTTGAATTCGACGTTACATCGTTGACGGTTTTTGGCGGAGAGAATAGGGTAGGTGTTGATTCTCCGAATAAACAATCTTTTCAAAACTGACTCAGAATTCACTCATGGGTTAAGTTAAACACATGGATTTTAGTGATGAATCAAACAGGGCATTATTATGAGGAAAAGTCGGTTAGAAAAAATACCTTGATTAAACCCAATAATGTAGAGTGATATGCAAAAACATTTGCGTCAGCTGGGGATCGAACCCAGATTTCACCCTATCTTTGGACACATGCTGAACCGTTGCACTACCGATGCCCGTTTTGACACCACTCTACGCTGCAGCGCGTTCAGCACGCGCCCCGGATAGGATGAAATCTCGGCTGACGCAAATGTACACCACTCCACATTATTGGGTTGATTATAACAACATACCACCGCAATAAGCGGTCAAATAAAATGAATTCTGATTGATTATTGATACCCTTGAATATCTTCATGGTCACACTTCAAAATCGTGGCCATAAGCAATCTTCTATTCGTTCCATTTCTTTTTTGGTCACCAATGTCAGCGCTTAGTCTCTTGCTTGATGACATTTATGATAGTCAGTGTGTGATTGACGTGAAATACATACCTCACTGTTCTCCTCCACCACAAATGATTGTCCAAAAACATGTGATCATTTTTATTCCATTGTCGTTCATACGGCGTCAGTTGTCATCAACATGTGATATAAACATTCCCGCTTGTCTTTAGTTTCACATTTCACCTAGTTTTTAAAAGCGATACTATTTAAGGATCTTAGCAGCGAAGCACTTCTCCATTCTTTGCGTGTCAACTATTAGCTGAAGGCACTGCTTAGTGATTTTGCGAATAGAACTTAAACTCAGAGCAAATAGGATTAACTGTAAGACCAAGTCTTAACGTAGCCAACTTTTGGAGTACAAAGCGACTTCTTCATCGCTTTGTCAGCAATGAAAATGACTCGCTGTTTTTCTTTTTCCTCCTCTTTCCATACTCGAGATGTACATCAATTTTACCTAACAGCTAGGTAAGACCGCGTATACTTAGTTGGAAGACTGCTGCTCTCCACTCATTTTCCATCAAGCATAGGCTTTTTATAGACCGATCTATTCATGGTTATTCAAAGGATATTGTTTAGAATGCTCTGGAATAATCATACTAGTTATCGCAAATGAGCGGCTTCCTTGTTCTCTGTAGCGCTGAAAAATTTTCTTCCCAGAAATTCTAATATCTTAGTTTTCGGTATGGCTTGATGGTAAATAGATTCAAATTATTGTGGTACGCCTAGAAATCGATCAAAACATCTTGTGGTCAGTAGAAATTGCGTCAGTCACTAGGCGGTAGACCCTAGCGAACTCTGACTTCAACTATTGTGTGCCTTTCGTCCACACTACAGAGGTCATTTTAGATTCCTACAATCTTAAGTGGATGATCACATTCAAATCGCCTGAAGGAAGATTTGGTAATCATAGTGAAGAAACACGTTAATTGTAATTCAGAAAATGTGCCGGTAAACACGAAAATCTGATTGCTCATTCCTCTTTACGAGAATGATCCAGCGGGATTTTCAAATCTTGAACCATCTCTTTTAGAATGCTCTAACTCCATTCACTAGACAAACTTGCTGATACTCAAGCTCAGGCGGTTCTAGTTACTTTAGCGTCAAGCTAGATAAAAGTAGGCTCTTAGTCAAGATTAGGGTTGAATCCAACTAACTCGAAATTTGAAGCCCAAAACGCTAAAATTTACTATTTCAAAGTTAGCGCTTAAGCTTGGCGTTTCAATGCTCTCTTCTGCCATCATATCCGAACAATTGTGAAATTTGAACAGTTTCTTACAGATTACTGTCGCTGTAAATAACACACTGTCGTGGAGTACGATCCCTCAGGGTGACTTTAATTATATGGATGACAGCACTCGGACTATCAACGGGAATAATGTAGGGATTTCTGATTTCACTAGAACATATTAAAGGTCTCTAAGACAATCAACAACGTGTTTTAGTATTTTTTGTACTGCAAATTATCTACCGAAACGAATATGTAACATTTCTTGAGCCCTTGCCACTCTGTTTAACCGAAAGCCAAGAAGATTATCATGGATAACGGTATGAAGCTGTCCCTTAATTTCTTTTGCACTGCTAATCTATCCAATTTCTTCTATAGCAGATCGGGTTATTGCCAAAAGCTGTGGTATGTTGCAGCACGTTCCAGTAGCATGCTTGGGGATTTGAATATTGCCATATTACCATCGCTTGGCATCTAAATGAAATGGGCTACCGCAAAGTAACGTATCGATGGACACTTTATGCATTGTCTGACCACCCTATATTGCAAAGTTAACTCGTCACATTTTGGAAAAACCGGGCTGGACCACGGTACCCACATCTACCGTATCGCTCCAATATTGGTCCAACGCATGGAAGGGAGACATCCAATATTTGCCCATCAAATGGTTGTCAAATCACTGGTCAAAATGGTGTGAATATATTGTCTGATAACTGTTTTCTTGTTCTAAAAAGAGTCAATTGAATTAACAAAAGTTTGGAAATGTGTAGGAAAAATATAGCTAAGTAAAAGGCGGTCGAAGTCATCCTATGACGTTACGCAATTGATTGCATTCATCCCATCGTAACACTAGCTGAATGTATATTCAGCCTGCATAATGACTTACAATAGAGCGCGTATTGGCGCAGCGGTCAGAAATGCCCTGTGGCACGCATGATTGCGTTGATCAATGGTTCGACCTTGCACTCAAGGCTCACCAAACTTTTCATCTCACCGGGATCGGTTATATGGTGCCAGATTTGTCTGGGAAGACAGCAGCACTGACTTGATTCATTGGTAGGCCACCGTGAATCGTTGTAGAGGCCAGATATGTATTCAAAAGCCATGTACAAAAGCAAGATTGGCGACGAGTGCGTCACTCATCCTTTGAAGATTGATCAACGCCGAAGGCTGTATCTTTCATTCTTTTGATGACGTTCATGACGTGCTGATTCCGTGATGCAATAGCATATCAAAATCTAGTAATTTTACCCGGGACGCCATGGGCGAGTGGTCGGTGATGCTATTCGCGGCACGCGTAAAGCCGGGCTCCACCTCCACCTCCCCTCCCCCCTCTTCTCTCAGGTAGTCAACAACATCGTCCTATGGAACATCACAGCAAGGTTATCCTCGAGGTTTCAAGCAAATTCGCTCGACCTCTATTCTACGTTGTACAAGAAGAAGACGAAAACCGAATGGAATGCTGCGGTGCTGGATCCGCACAGTGGAGAAAACACTGTGATAGCTGATCAAATAAAAAGCTGAAGTACTAAGAATATTTTTATCCTCCCAAACAAATATCGAAATTTACTTCTCTAGGGATTAAGGGGCTTGATTAGCATGAGACAGACATGAAATTCTACTACCGACCATGTATTACGTACTTCATAGCGCAATTTACTCGCGACCCTCCTGCTGTAACACAGGGTAATGATGCGCCACTTGAAGAGCGTTGTAACAGTTGTTGATTAGACTTCCCTGCAAAGCTAGTCCGGCATCTCATTGCACCTGTTGCTGTTCAATATGTCTACAATATCTTGGTTCGCGTATGTCGCAGTGAGTAAGGGCGTCCTGTGGCATACTCGTCGTCGTCGGGTAGTGTCCCTATACTGTAGCCTCGCCGAACCTTGCTTCCTTCCGGGCTTTGCAAAATGATACTCAGGCTTGTCTTGGAGGATTAGACTATGTTGATAGATTGATAGACCATCAGGTTTAATGTAGTAGATATGCATTCAATTACCTTTAGTGATGCTGGACAAGATTGGCATTTTATCTCACGAGTTGGTTAGAGCCGAACGCTTTGTTAGTTATCCTTCTAATGTAAATTTAAGATTTTTTAGATTTCGCGCACACCCAACGGAGCATTTAAGAACATCGGCAATTTCGACTTTTTTCACTACGCCGGTATTCTGAGATCAGTGCATCTGCTGAAACTACCGCATATTTATATAGTTGACATACGAATCGACGCTGAACATCTAGGTCAATTGTAGTAAATTGCATCGAACGTTTTGGTGCAGTCAGCTATTCTATTTTCAACAAGAATGTTTATGTTTCAGGATCATTCTCTTATGAAGTTACTGTAAGCGAGAACCGCTCCGATGAAGATGTTTTTGTGCGGATGTTTGATCCAGACAAAAACCTGGTGAGCAAACGGCAAGCACCACATCTTAAAGACCTGACTGTAATGGATCTTCACATTTGAGGTTTTTTCGGCACAAGGTCTCCGCCAGAAAGGACAATTAAAGACAGTGCGGCCGTGGTGGCCGCGTGGAATGGGAAAACCGGATCTCTATAGTTTGGAAGTATGCTCAAATATATTACCAAGTGACTATTGTTTACAGTATTATGATCGAAATGTAAATATGAGGAAAGTATTTGGAGCTATTGCTAATAGTTAGGTGGAGTTACGAGCATCACTGGATCAACTACGAATTGACGTCTATCGGCAAATATTCGGATTTCGTACAGTTGCTTGGACGAACCGTCAGCTTCTCATAAATGACAAACCATTCTACTGTCTCGGTTTCGGGATGCATGAGGATTTCGAGGTTAATTAACCGCATTTCAATTTGTATACCAATTTCAATTGACTAAAGTATTATGAGAAATCATAAGTTTTTTGATAATTGAGTCAAGCACAAAATTGATGGAAATTTATGGACTCGACTGACGTGTCGACGCATCTCACCTTCTTCAAATTCGTTGCTTTGGATCAATTCCTACAGTCGTTTGTCCTCGTTCCAGTCCTCGTGTTCGTTTCAATCAGTTGAATCTTTCTCGTTGAGCATCAATCAAATGGCAGACCTCTTTTGGCAACGCCTTTATATATAAGGCGGTCATTGAGGAGCTGATTGTTTGCTAGTAACATCTGCTTTTCAACGGACAAATCATACTGTAGAAGTCAGCTGTATTACTAGTCCGCACATAACGTAATACTCATGATTTGAAAACCGATTTTCCTCTAATTTGTGCATCATAATCAGTCGTATACTTCCGTTGATTGAGCCAATAGCGCATAGTGCTCAAAAACATATGATTGATCATATTGCTAAAGTTAAAAAAACCCCTTTACATATCAATATTATTAGACTTTCTGCAAGTCAATAAATCGCCTTCGACTTTTGCGGGATGATTTGTGAGCTGGAAGCAATTATCAACGGATCAGTATCATCAACATCAACACCGTCCTGTATGTACAGGATCATCGCCGAGTGAGGTTCTTCATTTTGAGGGGTACACACCGAGGAAGATTCTCTTCTAAGGAAGGGGAACACGAGGAACACAACGAGGACGACTGACTGTGGGCATCAATTTGAACCAGCGCTTCTGAAGCAGATGGAAGACATCGAGGCGTCAACCAAATAATCAAGTTTTTTCCTCTCAACTTCGTGCTATCGGGTCAATTATCAATGAATTGAAATTTATTCCTAATTCTCTTACTAAGTTCACTATGTAATAAAGTAGCCCATCTATTTTATGCCCGAGTATTCTGCTGTTATGAGTCCTAATTATTGCTTGGAATCCAAGCTTTCGAGTTTTATATTCCGATATACAATGAGACCATCGCATTGTAGTGCGTAAACAATCGATCTAATGCAACAGGTACAGCAACCAAAACATTGCGAAAAAACCAATCAAAAAGTTTTTACATTGATATCAGTGCATACGGCCTATTTTGTCCACCTATATATGCACTGTATCAATTCCTACAATCATTTATTTGTCAAGATACATGGACGCGGTTTTGACCCGGTAGTGATGACAAAGGACCTAAACTTGCTTGAATGGATGGGTGGCAACTGCTATCGTACAACGCACTATCCGTACGCTGAGGAACGGATGGCGGAAAACGATCGTCGTGGTATTGTGGTCATTGCAGAGACACCTGCTGTAGGGCTGAAGTAAGAAGACGCTTATGACTAGCTACAACAAGTAATCACTTTTTGTGGTGATTTTCCGTTTATACTGAACAAGTAAGATACAAATAACTCTGTTTTGCAGAAGTTTCTCGAAGGAAAACAATTTTCTGCACATGAATATGTTGAAGGAGCTTATCAACCGTGACAAATCACATCCATCAGTGATTATGTGGAGTTTGGCTAATGAGCCGAGAACCAACAAAAAGGAATCTAGGATGTACTTCAAGTAAGTCCAAGGAAATAGGATCAGTGCTAATACTGGAAGGAGGCGGGTGAGATGGAGGGGTGTTTGGTAAGGTGACATTACCAAGTGATTGTGATGTTCGCCTCGGCGCGCATGGAGCCGAACTCCATCCCCTCCAACCACCGCTCTTCGGCAGTAAATAACAACGTCCTATGGAACGCCACAGCAAGGCTATCCTCGAGATTGCAAAGAGATTCGTTTGACCAGTATTCTAAAGCGTTCGAGAAGAAGACGAAAAGCGAATTAAATGCTACAAGTAGTGGGATCCGGGGAGTAGAAAAAAGAAAAAAAAAACACTGCGATGACGGATCAATTGAAATGCTAAAGTAAAAGTGCTTATACTGCGAATATAGCGCATTCCTTGGACAAGCAAGTTTCAATGTTGATGAATAAGAAAACTAGTGCGAACATAATTTTAGTATATACTAGCTTAGTATGCTTGTGGAACATATTTGTCAGAGAGGTGCCGTAGATACGGCACCGAAAGCAAGCGTCAAAATTTTCGGTTTTGGTACACCGAAAATAAAGGAGTTCCAGTCTTGCATGATTTTAGTAACAAACACATACATCTCTGATAGCCTATGTGCCGTACTTGTGCTGGCTTGAGGCATTTTTACATATTTCAGGAAACTCGTCCAACACGCCCATGATTTAGATAGAACCCGTCCAGTTACAATGGTCTACGGACCATCTAAAGCTGATGACGACCTAACGGTAGGTGATTACAATCTTCTTTGTTGTTCCTGGAACAAGTACCACTGTTTATTGTTAAACATGTAGAACGCTATCTTATCTCTCTTTCTCTCTACATATATATATTATATATATATATATATATATATATATATGTGTATCGTTAGTCGCCTAAACCTCATTTCACCCTTTCGCTCTGTCCGTTGATAAAAAGCGGCGCCGCGTTAGTCGCTCTTGTGGCAGTCGGCGCGATTGACATTTCAGATGGAGCACGTTATTTTTACAGCACTGTGATTTCGGGAGTTTTATCGTCACTAGAGGGATTATTACCAGTAAGTGTGAAATATGATAGAAGAGACTTCATAAGGCTAATTTTGTTGAAACGTGCCAAAGCAATCACAAAACAATGAACTATTTACCAGAAATGTTATTGCACATTGCATGCGATGCCGTATCGTCGATAACTCAGAGATAACTTCTTATTAGTATTTAACAATGAAAGTTCGGACTTCTATATAGTTGTAGAAGAGTCTGTTTCCTATTGTCTCATGGGTTAAGACACTGTCTCCATGTTCTTCTTAACTGAGCTTAAGACAAGATTTTATGATATTAATTATCCAAGCTGCTTGAAGTTTCGGCTGCTTCGCCTTCTTCAGAGCCTGAAAAGATTAGGTTGTCCATAACCCAATCAGTCAGACACTTTCCATTTGATTAGAAAAAATCATTAAACTCAAATTCCAATCGCTTCAAGCACAAATCGACTAATGCATTTACTGCTTTTTATGTATCTTTCAGTGGATTAACAGCCGAAGACCACCGGGCCACATGGGCTTGTGACGTACCAATCTTAGCGTCAAAATCGGTAATTCTCGAGCTATCGACTGAGTACAAAAGAATCGACTTTTAAGGAAATAAATATTGAACGTTAGGTGTAGGTATATTTCCTTTGACAGCGATGTGGTTTCCCCTTTAAAGCATAGAAGTTTTTTGACTAGTGTGCGTTGCTTTCGCTAAAATTATCATTATTGGAGCCATCTCTGTGTCATTTAATCATTTTATGATGATAAGGTCCTCAAAAAATTCCAATTGCTACATGAATTCTCCTACTTCCATTGCCACGTAGGCCCACACAATGTCGTGGAGAGACACGACACCGCTACTACAGTAGCTCTGTGAGACGCGACATTGCCCGGCTTGACACAAAATGTAGCACGTTGGCGTAAGCGTTTTAGAATTACTGTAGCGAGCACAAATTCAGATTGACACATCTAACAGTGTATTTGTATGAGGATGCAAGATTACTGAATGATTAATCAATAGAAAAGATTTTATGTCAATTTTTGTGGCTTTGACTTTTCCACAACTTCCTTTATTCTTTAGGCTGACCTTGTAGATATAATTTGTGTGAATCGCTATTACGGCTGGTACATTAATATGGGTGAACTTGATTGGATCAATCAAAGTGTCTACTGGGATTTTTTCCAATGGTCAGACAAATATAAACGACCTGTTCTAGTCACCGAGTATGGCGCCGAAAGTATACCAGGATTGAATCAGGTGAACAGATTATATAATCTTTGCTCGTGTACCATTGGCGTAGGCGCCATATCGCCCGTTCAACGCTGAACTACGGAGATTATTCCGGTCAGTGATGTGATAAATAAGTGGCTACGTTGTTATCACTTAAGAACTAAAGCATCTACTCAAGCGTCATTGGGCAGCTTGAGTCATCCATTACTGCATAACTAAACTAATGACAACTCACTTCCTTTCATGTTTAGGTGCTTATCGAAATTTTACAACGGATCGTAGTTCAAACTAACTAGAACAGATTAACGACCATTGCTTCTTAGGAAGATTTGATTTTCTTTATTGCGATGTACTGTTACGACCATGCAATAAATATATCAACATTTAGTTCGTAACGTCCAATAGTGTGCTAAGTAATTTGTTTCTCTTTACAGCCATTTTGAGTTTTCAAGCCCCTTTAGGTCTTCTCCCATTTTGTGAACGGGCAATAGAAGGACATCTTAAAAAATTAATTCGAAGAATTTTTGCTGATTTTTGGTCTTCAAATGATGGCTGTCCCATAATTCCTTTTGCGCTTTGACACTTCTGTCAGTCCGATTGTTATTTATTTGAAGCGATTAATTGATCAGCGATTAAAATTACCGTGATGATCAATCATAGTACAACCATTCGCTGGGCAAAGATTCAACAACTTCCAGAAAGAATGAGGCTGGCGATCAAATCAACTAAGTCTGTGAGGTCCTCTTAAGTGCTTCTAATCCCCTCCTTCACATGCTGCTCCAGAGCGCGGAAAAGAAGCTAATCCGATGTAACAGTATACGGGCTATACGGTGGATGTGTACCGTGAACTAGCTCACTTTCGCTAAAATGTGGCAAGTCGAGTTTGCAATAGGAGGTTGTTGGTTAAGGCATGAGGCGTTCATCGAAACACCATTTTGCCGTAATCCATGCATTTAGATAGAAAGTGATGGTGCTACGGCAATGTCCATGTGTCTGGCTATAGCTACTAGAACAACTTCAAGCATACCACAGCCTTTTGGGAGTAACCTGATTTGGAATGTAAAGAAAAAACTGGATAAAATGATAATGGGAAAGAATTTGTGGTCAAACCCAGAAATTGTAACATTTTATTTCATCCGTCATCACCGTGTTTTTTCACTGTGCGGATACTTCTAGCATTCAGTTCGTTTTTCGCCTTCTTCTTGAACGGCTTAGAATACTGGTTGAGCGAGTCTCCTTGCACTCTCGAGGATAGCCCTGCTGTAGCATTTCATACGACTTGTTATTGACTACCAGAGAGAACTCGGAGGTTGAGCTCGACTCCATGCGCGCCGTAACCAGCATTACAATCACTCGGCCACGGAAACTCAAAAATGTTCGTTCCAGTGCGGCGATATGATTGGACTGGACAATATGGTTTGAGTAATATTTGTTGTTTCAGTTTACGGACCGATCGATGGAAATGCACTAATAAACAATGCAATTTCGTGCCATTATTAAAACTGACATGAATTCGGCGACCAATTTTCTGCTACTTTCGCTGCGAACTGGAATGAAATCATACGAACTGATTGGTTCAAGTCATCGTATAGGTGTAAATTGACTCATGGTGGAGTTCGGATGTGTCAAATACCTATGCACATATTACTACACAACAAGCAAAAATTGCTTATTTCTTCTAATAAACTTCTCATTATCGTGGGATTGTTTTCTACGTAGAATTAAACTTTCTATCGCTTACTCTTCAGACATCGCTACCAGTATGTATCACATATGGTGCACCGCTTTAGAGCAGACGAGCGGAGGCCTATGTATTGCGTAATTTTTTAAGCCGTTCATTCTACCACATATGAGTGTTTTGTTCAACTCTTAAATGATTATGTTACTGACCTAATCAGATATCGCGTGAGGCCCACCCCCACTCCAGCACTCCGGCAGTCAATAGCGAGCGCCCTATGGAATGCCACAGCCAGTCTATCTTCGAGATTACAAGGAGACGCGCTCAACCAGTATTCCAAGACGTTCGAGAAAAAGGTGAACAAGCGAACTGAATGTTAGAAGCGCTGGGATCCTTACAATGAAAAGAACATACTGTGAAAACGGATTAATAGAGTGTCCATCAGTTATACATAGATACTTACTTTAATACTTGGACGTTCCGTCTTCACGAATTGTGCGGACCTCAGCACATTTCCAATCGTCTCTTCTTCTCGGGATCGTCGTCCATAGTGGTGGTTTGTTTCGAGCATGGCGACTAGCGCGAGTGAATGGTCGCCCTTGGAGGCGGGTGTAACGACGTGGAGTCCACTCTATAGTTCGCTTTGTTCCTCGGTCGTCTGATCTTCCAACCATAACTACATGAACGGCCCATCTGTGTTGCACTATCGATGTAAACTTTTCTGGATCACGAAGATGAGACAAACTTCGGAGATCTGAGCTGCGCAAGCCACTAGATGTTGTGAGAGCCGACTAATTCTCAAAAGACATCGTTCGAGCACTCTGTGAGTTATTTGCAGTGGTTTTGACGTGGTAGAGGTATCAGCACACATCTCTGCCGCATAACAGAGCCCTGAGAGGACTGTCGAATCAAAAAGATGAGCGCGGCGTTCGGGGTCCGCTGTCTGATCGATGGCTTCTTTAAAAGGCCCGAATGCGGCCCATGCTGCTCTCCTTCTTCTGTCTAGTTCATCCTTCATGTTCTTCTCCATGTTTATTGAAGGTCCAAGGTACGAGGTGGTCTCCTTGATCAGGGAATTGTACAATTCAAAATGCTCTCTTTCGAATAATGTATTCTTCATAAGCTGTGTCTTTGTCCTGTTTAAACGCAGCCTAATTTTTTTCCCCGTTTCATTGAGTCCCCTTGAACTTTGTATTTGCTTCATTGGTACTTTTCAAAAAGATGTCGATGTCGTCCGCGAAACGAAGATTTGATAGCAATCTGCCATCAATCCTTATACCTTTCTCCTACCATTCGACTAATTTCATCATCCGCTGCAGTGCGGTGATAAACAGCTTTGACGATACAGTGTCGCCTTGTCGAACTCCTTCTCCGTTATGTATGGAGAGGGGTCAATAGAAAAGCCGTATTTTGTGCTGCAGTTTCGACAGCAGTCTGCTAATGATCGATTATATAGTCAGATACAATCACATATAGTCTGCTAAAATGTTCAAAAGCCTTTTCGTGATCGAGATGTTAGTGGTTTACGCACGTTTCGGCTATGTCGCCCACCTCATCAAGGCCACACGCTTCATTAGTCACCATTACTGTAGTATGGACGGCGAAACTATCTCGGTCAAACTCACGTGAAATTCGATCTTCACCATTTTTCAGTCAATGGCTTGTGGTTATTATCAAACATGTAGACATAGTCTACTGAAGATAATCTGCAAGAATATTCCAAGCATTTGCGAGTTTGATACGTCAGCGGCTTCGATAGGAACGTAATGACCCCAATAAGACTTTGCGAGCTGGGATCTCCTATGATAAGCACTTTTTTTTTCCGCTCAAAAGTATGCAAAAGGCATTTTTCATGTCAATATACTGTACATTGGAAACATCTTACCATCGCTAGGAGCGTTTAAATAAAAAAGTAGTAATTTTTTATGTCATTTTATATACTAACATGTCCTATAAATGCAAATTGTACCTCTCACATTCGACGAAATTTCGCCAAATGTTGACAAAAATGAGGATACTTAGTGAACGGGTTCTTATTCTTCACTTTTATATAAGATGTATTCAGATCTCAACAAAGACAGGAATAACATTGGGAGAATTAAGCTTGGGATTTAAAACCACGACAAAACCACGGTCATTTTGCTTGTAGGGTCGACAGGCCTCGCATTTGACTCACCACTGGGCAGCAGAGAATCAGGCGTTGACACCAATGAGTTAGACCATCCTTTATTTCCAAGTTGTTGTGTTTCATATGTCTGACATCTACGGTTTATCGCGCTATGATGAAAACACTTAGCCAAAAAGTGGGAATTATCACAAATTAGGCACCGATTTCTGAACAAACCAAAATTTTTTTTGGTTGCGCATACATTTTCGAACTCGAAGAAAAGAAGGACTGCCCAGAAGCAAAATAATATTTTGGTGGGAATTAATTTGATGGTAGAGCATATCCGAGAAGTGTCATTATTTGTCCAACTAGGAAACGAAGTGCTGCTGAAATCAAATCAAGGTATTACAGGAGCCATCAGTAGCTTTCTCTGAACAATATCAAAATGATCTCATTATTCGGACACATCAAGCATTCGACGCTCTTAGAAACTCTCATATACTCGCTGGAGAGATGATCTGGAACTTCGCGGACTTCATGACTGCTATGTGTGAGTAGACCACCAGATTATTTGATTTGAAATTAAAAATTGTCAGAAATTTTTGAAGAAATAAGGGCATTTATCACTGATTGAGTTGTAATAGGAAAATGTAGACTACAAGGGCTTATTGTCCTCAACCGACAGGAGGTTGGGAATAGTACTAGCAATAGCAAATCAGTGACTGACGTCGCTCTCTTCCCTGCCTGTGCGCACGCTGTTGTATGAATATTCGTTGTAACTTATTCAACTGTAGCTTCCTCAGTCAAGCTTAGCGTGCCAGTTGTTATCACCTCATCATTTGTTCTTTATATCTCAAGGTTGATTCTCTTCCGTATTTTTAATTACCGCGAGAAACGCCCCGCGCTGTATTTATGGCTATCACCTAAGGGATCTCCAAATACTTGATCAGAAATGCAACCTAATACCGCATCGTGAACAGCCAAACAAGATTTTCAAGAAAATCTGATTAAACGTGTGATCGCCGGACTGATTAGTAAAAATGATCCATTGCGACTATGACATCTCCCAAAATATACAAAATTGGACAAAGTGGTTTGGAAACAAAACAACTTGAAACTGAAAATCACGCATGGAACAAACAACCCCAAAGCTGAGTCTTTCCTATCCGATGAATAAGAAATCTGGGGTTTACTCAGACCTCTAGCAGATCACCTGTGTCTAGATTTCTCACAGTCCACAGACTAGTTGCTCTCGTCCTCTGCTTGCCTTATGTACTCAAAATTTTGAGCAAAACTTCTTCATTCCAGCTAAATCTTCCCATTGTCAGTGTTAACTTCTGTTCAAAGGTTTGAAAATCACTGCATATGTTGCAAAACTAATACAGGAAAGGAAGCAATTGTTGATTTCAGCTGCTACTTCCTTAAAAACCATTTATGAACCTAATTCACTACGTTAGAATCGTTATTTGAACTGCAAAACATTTCTATTTTTTTAAATCCAAGGAGTATTTACTTATTCGCAACCAAACTACGACTAATATTCACCACTGTTTCTATGACAATGGCAGCAAATCTAACAGTAATAATCACCTCTCTCATGATTATCAAGGCATTCGGCTTAGAGATTTAATTCATGAATCAATTTAAAATTCCACAGATAAGAGGAATTCATCGATAACAGCGATCTGTGCTAGATGATAGTACCCAAAAGTAATTTTGGTGATTTTTTAGTAATTTTATTACTTCAGCAGTTTTTAATCAGCAGTTTTTTTTTGCCTTTCAGCAGTTTTTGGTAAATTTCTTTCGTTCTTATTCTTGGAGAAAAATCAAGAGAAACATCGGTACAAGTTGGTTAGACGGCGATAAATGGAAAACCGATCTTATTCGGTGACAGAAATATTTCATAGGAGTGTTAGTAATCAATGATAAGCTTAGACTGAGGCTACAGCCGCACTTCGCTGGCTTTTCAGAACACCCCTTTATAACGCTGTAGCATCCAGACCAAAATAATGTTTCACTTTCGCATTTCGCCTTCATTTTCATAACGCGCAGTATTTGCTGGTAGCTGAAAAACACATTAATGCGTGAAGGAATTTTCGTAGTCTCTCAATCAATCGTTTCATCTGAAGCTTCCGCCAAAGCGGATCAAAAATCGCCAATTGAATAATAAGACAACGTTCGTTTCTTCCTCGCTCCGTCCTTGCCACGCCTCCTGCTATTGCCTCCGCTTTCTGGAATAGTAAGCAACCTTGGCATAAATGCCAAACTTGATCACATCTTTCTTGCTAAGCAGTATTTCCAGAAAATGAGCACATCGGTAGATTGAGAAAATATTATGCTATCAGAAGAATACTTATAGTCTAGAGAAAGAGCTCTGTCCGGCGAGATTTGAAGCAGGAAACAAGAGACCAAGTGAGATAAAGGATAAAAGAGCTTCTCCAAAAGCAAACACATTTTTGAGTGCTTCGGAGCTTGTGCTATAAAATGGGCACTAGCACTCTAAGAATGGAATTTTGTCCAGCGAAAAGGCGAGTTAAGGAAAAATAAACATGTGGGTGTGCGCAATATAATCTTATTTTGGATTTTGCAGCGCTACAAAAGGGTGTTTAAAAAACTATCAAGTACGGCTTTAGCCAATGATTCAGGCTTTCGAATGATTGCTAACACTCCTATGAAAAGTTCCTGTCCAGCGAATGAGATCGTTTCATGAAATCGTTGCCATCTAAACGGTTTGTACTGAAATGTCATTACCAAAATGTGCCTTATTCTTCCGGCCAATTTTTTTCTTACAAAAATAGAACGTTCTTATCTTTGGAATTTTAGTACATATGCTGACGGTCATAGCTGTGTATTTTCTAAAAATCTTTTTTAGCCGTGACTCGAGCCGTGGGAAATCACAAAGGCGTCTTCACAAGGACTCGACAAGCAAAAATGGCCGCGTATACGCTGAGGAAACGCTACTTGACGCTCTCCAATCAAACAGATTTGGAGCTTTGGAGATGACACCACCTTCATGCTGTTTATAAATACGCTGTAGTTCTGTGAATGTGAAATCTGCTGCAATAATCGGCAGAAAAATGCTTTGAGAATGCTTCAAACAGATCATTGTTGCGAAGCGCTGATATCATTACTTCTCTTTGCTCTAATCGAATTACTAGGTTGGAAAGAAAGTTCTCATCGTTTTATAAAACATTCAGAGTCTATGCATATGTTTGGACAATAAAAACAACAACTATTTTCTGAATTATAGGCCATTATCACCCACCATTTTTTGCCATCGGCTCGCCACCTTTCGGATCTGAGCGAAGCACCCTCGTTCGGCTTTGAATCAAACAACTCTTGACATGCTTCTTCAAGTTCATCAAAAGATTCAAATTGGTGACCTTCCAAAAAGTGTTGCATTGATCGGAAAAGGCCGTAATCAGATGGAGCAACGTCCGGACTATAGGCTGGATGCGGTGGAATCTCAATTCCGTCCAATTCCTCAAACTTTGCCTTGGTCATTTTGGCTGTGTGTGGTTTTGCGTTGTTTTGCTGAAACAAAGAAACAAACAAACGTTATTGCTCCCTGAACAATTCCATTCTGCAGCGGATATAGGCAAATTATATATCAATAGATGCGCAAGAAGTAGACCTTTCAAATGATATGAAAATCACACACTATTCATGCGAAAAACAACATTCCAATCGGAGCGATAAAAATTTTCTTTCCAACTTAATAAAAGACTCCTCACTGTTCACTCTAAACGGTTTTCGACAATTTATTATCATATTTATAGTATTACTGTTACCACAAATGGAACATCAATTTTCACATATGTGACAAAGCGATATTGTTGGCTATGCATTTACTGAGTCTTCATAGGACCTATAATTTGATAATATGAATTTTTGACGCATGGAATAAAAACTTTGCTTCGTCCAAACTCTTTGTTCCTCACTGGTTCTTCGACTGATTATTTTTTCCTATTGATTCTTTCGATAAAACTACAACGATACCATATAGTCGCACTGCAGACTTAACCTTCATTTTGCAATGTGGATCCTCCTCAGTGATCACTCCCAAAGCTATGTAGCGCGTAGACGGATGGGCGCTTAGTGTCAAGTGAGAACAATATGCAATCACATTTATTTAATACGTTTGTAAGTGATAGCAATGAATTTGTTGTTTCCGGTGTTCCGGAATGACACAATTATGCCTTTGTACGAATTTAGTCTGGCTTGATTGTATGGGTAAGCTTGCTTATGAAAAACTGTAAATTTCACGCTGAATCAGGTCGAAGGCGGAAAACAGAAAATTGGCAAAAATATTCTAAGTGACTAGGAGTTTCGCTCAACAGACAAAATATTCACAGCAGGTACATGCGTTAGTGTTGAAGACGATACTATTGACTTTAGAGGCAAACTTCTTTAAGGTGGATTACATCGTGAAACAGTTTCTAATCACAGACTTTATCTTAGACGAAGTAGAAGACTGTAGCGGTCTAGCTGAGAATAAGCTCTGATGCACTAACATTCCTTCAATGAAATAAGGAATTTCTAGGAAACAAGATGGGACCTTATATGAGCATTGAGCCTCCGCCGATCTATCAGTTCTTCATAGATAAAGGATAAAGGATAAAGCTCACGGCGTTGATCAATCTCTGAGGGATGCGCCATGCATTCGTCTTCAATTTTTGATTTCGCCTGAGGTGATTGAATGACTCGCGGTGGCCTCCTGCTATGCCGAGTCAGTGCTGCTTATCCCCCTATACAAGTCTGAGACCAGCCTAGTAATATTTACCGACCCGGAGGGATGGATGGCGTGGTGAGCCAGGAGCGCAAGATAAGACCATTGACCTCGTTAGCGGCACAGAGCACCTCTAACCACTATGCCACATGAGCTCTTTTTCTCATCAATAGAATCGCAAATGCTTATCAAAACAATTACAGCTACTTTTATCATCGTCTGAATTTGGAAAAGTAACTTTCTTCGCCTTTAATAACATTGATCACCTGAACTCCGTAGCCTGCTTGGAGCTGTAACAAATGGAAGAGCCCTCATCAACAGCACGTAGTCTCATGATATATGATTTTATTTTGAATGGTTCAGCGTTATAGAAGGCTGTTTTGAAAATCCAGCGACGTGGGGATGTAGCTTCGAGTCTCAGCTTTCAAATGGTTGCTAACACCCTATGAAGAGCTCTTCTCCAGCAAATGAGATCGGTTTTCTATATGTTCCCTTTCAATCAGTAAGAAACTATCTTTGTTATTACAGTAACCTAAGAAGTTTTTGCTTCAAAAATTGAGGATTTCGCTAAAGTTCTCGAAATTAAGCTATCGTATAACAATTGAAACTTAGGAAAAAAGGAAGAACGCTTTTTTAAGAGGTTGGAAGAGGATGCAAAAAACGGAAAACTACTGAAATTAGTATAAAGATAGCATCGTGTCTGCTCATAAAGAAAACCGTTTATGCCTTCCAGAAAATACTCAACATCAGATCCATTCGTTTTCATGCAGTATTTTAGCTGATATACCAGTCATTCTGGAGTCAATAAGACCAATTACTTATTATCCGAGTCTGTACTCATTCCATAATTACTTGACAAACTGCACATTTCCTCGATGACAACTGAATGGCTTACATTCAAGAAGTGTGCAATTCTTAACGGAAATCTCCTTTTGATCAAACTTTGTTTGAAGGACTTTTAATTCTTCTTGGATCATCGAAATATAAATGGAAGAATGTTTTGACGTCATTTTCACTGTTAGCTGTTTCTGCCTTACAAAGAAATCCTTCCAAAATCGCTCAAAGTCTAGCCACAGTTTCAAACCAGATGCCAGTTTTACTATTTTTGACACCGAATACCGATACGAATCCTTTGGCTTTCGCGATGATACTTCACCTGGCATTCAATGCGATCGCTGAATGGACGGAGCACGCTCCGGCGATGTAATGGTTTTCTGATGAATTTCGGATTTTTGTTGACACTAAAGAAGTTTTGTTTTCTGTAAATGGAAGAATTCGATAGAAAAGACTTTAATAAGTCTATCAGTAGTAGAAAAAACGTCAAAGCAACCTTCAAAAACCTCACATTTTTAAGAGACAAACCAGATACGAAAGGGTCATTATTCGAACTGGTACTTGATGTCCTTATGCTATTTTATTCATATTCAATCATATTAGAATGATACTTATCATTCACCTTTTACTGAAGTAAAATATCATGACACAAACCTTCCACTTTTCATGTCCTCTCACTAAATAAAATGCCAAAAAGTAATCATAGTTACTGTTTTTCTTCTTTAAGCAAAACACGAGGTGTTTATAAAATAATCAGTAATCATAGTAATCATAATCAAATCAGTAATCATAGTTATCAATATGCAAGCCAATAACTAGTTTGGCAAAGTTAATGCTGTTCACTATATGTGATGCCACTTTTTCAATGACTTTCAGTAGTTTTTTTTTTTCTATCGACTGCTTTTTTTACAGACCCGCTCAAAATGATTTAATCTGATAAGGATATGACATATTTTGAGCCATAGGTCTAGTGCTATATAGGGTGCTTAATTTTACTCGGCGTCGGTTCCTTTAGAGGATTGTTTACCTCAAGGGATCGACGGAACCGAGGGAGGGTGCTACTGATGAGTCCCAATAGGACGAAATAGGCGCCTATATAGCACTAGACCTATGGCTCAAAATATGTCATATCCTTATCAGATTAAATCATTTTGAGCGGGTCTGTAAAAAAAGCAGTCGATAGAAGAAGTATAGTTCATTTTAAAAGCCGTAAGCTCGACTGCCGGTCACCACAAAGTCAGGTAATAACATCATCCTACTTTGGGTGCTTAATTTTACTCGGCGTCGGTTCCTTTAGAGGATTGTTTACCTCAAGGGATCGACGGAACCGAGGGAGGGTGCTACTGATGAGTCCCAATAGGACGAAATAGGCGCCTATATAGCACTAGACCTATGGCTCAAAATATGTCATATCCTTATCAGATTAAATCACTTTCAGTAGTTTTCATTATTATTAGTATTTCTTACCACTGAATAGCGCATGTGACACAGTAGTTAAAGGTGCTATGCGTCGCAAACAAGGTCGATGGCTCGATCTCGCGCTCGTGGCTCACCAAACCACTCATCTCTTCAGAGTCAGTAAATTGGTACCGGGCTGATCGCAGACTTCTCTGGAAAGATAAGCAGCACTGGTTCGATTCAACGGTAGGCCGTCGCGAGTCATTGTAAAGGCAGGCCAGATATGCATTCAACTACTTTAAACCACGTTAAACAGTGAAGACGATTACATTTCGCATCCGTCAGGAATTTATCAAAGCCGAGAGCTTTACTCTTTGTCCTTTTGATAGCGTACTCCAGAGTTATCACTCATATAAAATTAAGCGACAAGAATATGCGAAAAGACAATAATTTTGTTTTCATGTTGTAAAATATGGATTGTTTGAAAACAAAGGCGTTTCTTTATAAAAGCACATATAAAAATTATCTCTGACATGCGATTTTTCCGTGATGTTGAAGTGCTCTCACCATCTAAATCTTATTATATAACTATTGACAGAATGCTCTCCGAAGTTTAAAAACGCGGTAAGTACTGCGAAAGTAAAATGTAATTTTCTCTTCAAGGCGAGAAAACACGAACACATTCCACCAAATCCGACTGCAGTGCATAGAATTCGCATTGAAAAGTAGAGATTATTAAGATGACTGGGAGCTCGTTTTTTTTAATAATACGATCATAGTCAGAAATTTGTTGTATACGTAATAGGGAATCTCCAATGAAATTGAAATAATGCACTCCGCAAACAAAACATTATCTTTTCTTCGTTTTTTCAACGTAGTTTAAAGGATTTTTCATTTATTGAAATCAGCATTTTGCAGGGCATTGAATCAGTACAAAAACATATATAAGATAAGAATAAAGTTTTCTATAGCAGCTGGAAAGGCGCTTCTCTTCGTAATGATATCTCTTTTGAGCCTGAATTTCACTAAGTAAAGGCGGCCTGAAGCGTGTCAATGCAGATTCTCTTACAGCTCTCTGCGGCAATCTGTGCATCCTAATGGATACATGTGGAACTCAGAAGAAACAAAAACAACTAATTTGTTGTACTTATCAATGAAAATGTACCTCAGAAACGTTCCTGACAGCACGGACTTTAAAGTATCTAAGCGCGACTGAGATCATTAAACTGTGTGCTTTGACGACTGTCTCTTTAACCCGAATCAACTTCTTTTCGCCTTCCTTTCTGTTTGGGGAATGGGCAGTAGTACGACTGGATCAGAAAGCCAGTTCACTGCCCTTTTGTCGGATCTCACGGAAAATATCCAAGGAACCGGGTGCACATAAACATGGCGCTGCAACCTAACGGAAAAAGGCGCTGTCTGGTATGCATCAGCCCTCACGGCAATGCACACCGATTTGTGCGTAGGACGACTGAGCTGCTTCCTGAAGTGTGCAATTTTATGACGCATAGTTTCAGTTTTCTAACGAAATAAAAATCTCAAAAGACCAGTCAGAAAGCCACATCTCCTAAAACTAGTTTGCTGCGTATTGTTGCGTATTACTGATTACTGATAGCTGAAAAAGCTTCTGCAAGTGCACACAGATGTCATTCTCCAGTTGCACAATATTGAGGTGGGCCGTGAAGAAGTTATGTAATGCAATTTTGGGCCAATATCATATACAGACACAAAATTCGTCATATAATTTTAGCCGCTCATGCTGCAAATTGATAAAATTTCAAGCCGACTGAGCAGTCTACGCCATCGCATGAGTGGAAGTCAACTCATCATGGAGTCGAAACGTGTTATCTGTGTTCTAAAAACTCTGTTTTTTTAATGCTTTTCAACAATGGTTTGATATTATCAAAATACATTGAAGATTACTGGGTGATATGCAAAACAGCACACCCCCAGGCGAATATTGAACCCCTGTTTCACTGATACCATGTGCGCGTGCTGCCACTACACTACCCAAGCCACCACTTTGTTATCACTCTTTCTTCACACCTATGTGAATATCCGATGCACACAGATAAAAACACGTTTGTTTCTAGTAAATTCATCATTCTCATCAAAATACTTTATTTCACGCAATACTTTACTTGCTATAAAACTTAGAGCTCTCAATGTTGATCATTAGCTGAGGGTTGCACCATGCATTCATTCGACTTTATAAAGCATAGGTTGACTTGACTGAATGCATATCGGACCTCTTACAATGACTCGCGGTAGCCTACCGAAGTAGTATTCACCGAACCCGGAGAGATGGAAGGCTTGGTGAACCGTGAGCGCGGGTTTCAACCCTCGACCACTTCTGCGTCGTAAAGTACCTCCAACCACACACCAGACGCCTTTCAAACCTGTCACTGCTTATTCTTAACCATTCAAAAGTTCGACTTTCTATAAACCTCGGCATAATCAATTGTTATATGACAATCGAGAAAACTTATCTTGATTAGCTGACGCGAGGTTGGTAAATTAGTCGTAGAAATTCGGCTGACGTTTCGGCGACCCGCCTTCTTCAGAGCCTGGACGTATATAGTATTAGTCTATTTGAATGATCGGATGGTCTTATTTATATGCTGCCTAGGTCACGTTAGAAGATCAAACGAAGAAAGGGCGCGAGATCTCGCGTGATGGTGACGCACTCGTCCTTCCGATTCATTTCGGGGTTTTGGGCGTTTATCCAAAATGCCTCAAGAGATTTCTGCGTGGATGTATTTTGATTCCTGCGCTAGAATTGTGACAGTCACATCAAAATCCTTGTTGTTGTGTTTTTGTGCCCTATGTAAACCTAAAGGTTTGGTTTTATTTATTTTAGAACTACCTACATGTTCTTTTATGCGGATGAAAAGTGGTATAGATAGTAAATCTAAAATAGGTAAATCCAAATATTTTGGTTTACATAGAGCGCAAAAACACAGCAACCAAGATTTTGATGTGACTGTCACAATTCTAGCGCAGAAACCAAAAAACATCCACACGCAAATTTTTTTATGGCATTTTGGATAAACGCCCAAAATCTCTAAATGAATCGGAAGGACGAGTGCGTCACTATCTCACGAGATCTCGCGCCCTTTCTTCGTTTGATCTTCTAACCTGACCTAGGCGGCATATAAATAAGACCATCCGAATCATTCTAATAGACTAATACTACATACGCCCAGGTTCTGAAAAAGGCGGTTGCCGAAATGTCAGCCGAACTTCTACGACTAATTTACCAAACCTCGCGTCAGCTAATCAAGATAAGTTTTCTCAATATTCTAAACCAGTTGATGCCGAGTTGTATCATATATGAACTCTGGTGGGGCATTTTGGTCAAGATATCTCAATAACAGGAGCGCATGTGGCGCAGTGGTTAGAGGTGCCCTGCGTCGCACACGAGGTCAATGGTTCGATCTCGCGCTCATGGCCCACCAAGCCATCCATCCCTCCGGGGTTGGTAAATTGGTACCAGGCAGGTCTCAGACTTGTCTGGGAGGATAAGCAGCACTGACTCGGTTCAGCGGGAGGCCACCGCGAGTCATTGTAAAGGCCAGATATGCATTCAGTCACCTCAAACGAAGTTAGAAATTGAAGTCGAATGCATGGCGCATCCCTAAGGATTGATCAACGCCGAGAGCTTTATCCTTTATCCTTTTATCTCAATAAACAACTCACCGCTGGGCAGTCGAAAACTAGACATCGAAGGCACTGTTAAAAGGTCCTAGGTCTACATGTTATTACGTTTCATAAATAGTCGAAATTTCCTTCAGAGATAAAATTTCCGAAGGTAAGAAAAGTCGCCCATCTAGAAAAATATTAGCGTAGTGTAAATTGAAGTAGATGTAGTGGGATCTAGCAGGGCCATCACTTGTTCATGTAGGAAACGTCGTGCTCACAAACTAAAGCAATCTGTTCCAGGAACCATCAGTAGATTTCTTTGAACAAATCAAAATGTTTTGCTATTCGAACGCATCAAGCTTTCAACACCTTTAAAAACTCTCATATACTCGCTGGCAAGATGATTAGGACCTTCGCGGACCTCATGACTGTTATACAACATTACTTGGTTCGAATTTATATATCATGGAAAATCTTAATCAAGTAGAAGCTTTGTTAATAGATCGAGTTCTAGACAGTTCTATCGTAGCTTCGTTAATTTTCAAATATCACTTGTTAATGACTAACTATTTGTTTTTAACCTGCTTAATTGGATTTCCTCTATTCGGCTATGCCTAAAAGAAATATCTTTCATAGTACTTGGTTTCATCAAGAAATCAGATGGGACATGTAAAAACTTCTCAGTAAATGCTCCAATAAATTGAGCTTTTTTTCCGGTCTAAAACCACCTCTATTTCCCCTTTTTATCGTTTCTATGAACGATATTCTCAAAAATGCAATGATCTCCACTTTTTTAGAGTGTGACGAATAGTTTTGTACTGGGCGAGCTCACTTAGATATCGCGCTCCTTTGAATGGTAAGGAATGAGGTAATTCGTTAGGGACCAAATGCATAACATTTCGTGCAGTGGTGGCGCGTCACGTGAAAGGTAGTTAACATTGGCGTGCCGCTTTAGAAGTAAGGGGATTTGATTGGAAGGTTGAGATTGCAAGAAAACATCGCCATCATTGAATGATGGAAAATTACTGAAAAGGCATTCAAAAAGTGTAATTTGATGTAGTGAACGCCCATATGCCGTAAATTACTTATGTTTCAACGAGAAGGAAACATCTTTTAGAGAATGATACATAGTCCCATCTGTTGATGAGCACGTTTTTCTTATTTGACTTAAAATTTTCCAGCCAATCGACAACCTGAGAAATGCTTAATCTAAGAACAAGATTGTTTTGGAAGTACTTTTATAGTACGTTTCGACTAACAAAAAAAAGACGTTTTGTTTTCGCAATAGTCAACGGTTGTTCCAACTTCACAAAAGGCTTGCTGGTAATTTCATAATGAAATTGGGTTCCAAGAAGACTCCATCGCTACGACAAGATAGATAATTTTCAGGAGATGTTTAATGAACTATTCTCAGTGACGAAGTGCCCAGTTCTCCTAAAAAAATTTTTTTTCAAGATATGAAAGTTACGACTATGGGGAGTATTGCCTTTTCAAATCATCTTGCTTATTTTATTCGACGATTTAGTTGAAGCACAGTTTGAATAAATATGTTTTACATGCTACGACTTTGAAAAAATCTTACAGAAAGAAAGGTTGTCGACTTCAGTATGGAGCTTGACTAATCCTTGAGGGAGTTTCCATTTATCAATGTGTAGAGTTTCTTAAAAAACACGAGTTTTTCTGGCTCTAATCGGTTATTTCTTTGGCTCAAAACATTCGTTCAACAATCAACATTATATGCACTTAGCATCGGACAAGAGCATTTGGCCTTTAATCATACATTACCACCGGTCAACAATTTACGTTTTTGCACGGAATTTGTACTTCTGGCGAACAACAGTTAGCACATCCTGCTTTCTTATGCGACCAGTAGTAGTCACTGGAAAGCATATGAAAAGGCGGTAATAAAAGGAGTATTGGTTTCAGGAAAGATTTTCTCATTGATCACTACCATCAAAGAAAGAAAAGGTCTATTTTCCAAAGCAATTAGCCAGTTGTTTAAACCCAGCGGGTTTTACTAATATATATGCAAAAAAATTCGAATTATTGAGCGTTTGATCGCCCAGAAAAGATAAGGTACTATCGAAGAAATCTTTCATCGTATTTTGAACGCTCACTACGCATTTTTGATGCCTACCATTATGAGAGTGAATCCGTGTTTTCCCACTCATCACTCTTCCGATACCCGTATATACTTATCTGCTCTGCAATTGACTTCCGAAATTGCTTATGTACGTTTCATTAAGGTTAACTGCCTCCCTGCGCGTGAGTATTACGTCGCCTTGAACACCTGCCCGTCTCTCATTAAAGGATAGAGCCCTGGGCGACAGCATTTTCCTTGACCACTAACCAATCATCCATATCTTTCGAGCTATATCATTTTTCATTACTCAAGCCACTACCCTCCAGCATATGCGAAAAGCGTGCTGTTTTTCATGGTGTCATCACTTTCGTCACCGAACTCCTCATCGTCAGAAGCGATCAAGCAAGATTCACTAATACTCTTTCTGCAGGCATAGCAAAGTCGTCCACTCAAAATATCAATTTAGGCATAATTTCATGTAACTTTAGCTACGATTAATAGCTATCAAAAGTCTCCTAAGATCTGACCCTCCTTGAATGAAACTTGATTGTGCGAGTGGAGGAGAGTACTCATCGGAAGTATTTGAGCGGACCTTAAGGCTCTCATATGCTAGTTGACTTCCAAAACCACTCGCACATGGTGGCATTAAAGATGCTCGGAAAGATGGAGATAGGGCAAGGTGTAGAGACTTTCCTTGAAAGCAATCAACTGAAAAAATTGCGCAGCATATGCATAGTGTGCGCATGCTCAGTGGTCACCATGATGAAATATGCACCTAGGCAAGAATAAATAGGCAATAGAAAGTTGTACGCTGAGGGAGATGGAAAAAGTTTTTTTCTTTACCGTTGTTTCGAGTGTTTTCTCAACACCATGCCCAAACTGTGATATATCTGTTAGGTTTTGTCTGATTAGGAGGTGACAATTAAAAAACCAATCTCATTCGCTGGGGAGAACTATTCATAAGAATGTTAGTAAACATTCGAAACTGAGAATTGAAGCTACAGCTTTACGTCTCCGGTTTCTGAAACACTTCTTTATAATTCTGTAGCCTCCAGATAAAAATAATGGTTCAAACTCATCTTTCGCCTCCATTTTATCAAGCGTATATCAATTTGCTGGATGCCGAAAAACATGTCAATGTGTCGAGAAATTTCCATAGTATCTTAAAAAACCGTTCCAATTAAAGATTTCTCTAAAAGAATGAAAAATTCTCAATTGAATAACAAAATATCGATGGTACCTCTTTGCTCCGCCCCTGCCACGCCTTCTGCCACGGCCTTCGCCTCGTCGAATAGCCTGTGAACAACGTTACCAAAAATGTAAAACTCTGCCTTATTTTTATGCTAAGTCGTATTTCCAAAAGATAAGCAATTCCTAGAGCCAAAAAACTTACGTTATCAGATGCCTACTAATAATTCAAGAAACGGCTCTTTCCGGCGAGATTTAAAGTGCAAATCAAAAGACCAGAGGAGATCAAAAGATCGAAAGAGCTTTCAGGAAGGCTAACACATTTTTGAGTTTTTTTTTTTGGCCTCTGGTATAGTTTGACTTCTACCACTCTAAAAAAGAAGTCTTGCTCAACGAAATATAAACGAGATAGGAGAAAAAATACGTTGTTTCATAAAAGACGATATTTTGTTCAGTGTTTCAGCGTTATAAAGAGCTGTTTCAAAAAATTGGCGACCTCGGGTTGAGTCCAATACACGTGTTCAAGCTTTGACAGCCTCATCACTAGATCTTAATTTAGTGGACTTGACGGCACGTGTAAATTGTACATCGTCGCCTACTCCATGAAGGGGAATAGGGTATCCCCGAAAGGATTGACGAATACGAAAAGTACTGCCCAACTGATGCTACTGTCAAGATTGAAATACGTATATTGGGCTATTCAGTTGCCCATGAAAGACCATGTGACATGATGGCTCAAAGAATATTTATCGGATATTTCTCTAATTTTGTAAGAGTGTCAGCTTCTGAAGTATGCTAATAAACGAAAAATTATTTAGATTTATGAGAGATTTGGCATATCATGAAGTTTGCAGCATCATTTTGACGGACTATTCATTGTCTTGTAATTTACAGTTACTGTGATGACTTTTGATTACTGTATGAAGTGAGAGGATATGAAAACTTTGATGTATATGTTGTGATTCGAGAGTACAAAATAAGAATGTGATTGATTTGAAAACGGCTTATTCATTTGCGGCCATATACAAAGATGAATTTTTGTTGGCATGATGAATGAAAGATATGTACGGTTGAAAGGTCGAAATATGAACAGATATAGATAAGATAGTATAAAAAATCTCAGTAACAGCTAGAAATAAGGTACTTTTGTAGGCACATGGCATCTCTTCAGAAATGCTGGATTTTGCAGAAAAGATTGTTTTTACTACCGATAGCTTAGAAGAAGTCTGCTCTGCTATCGACGATAAAACCCTGTTTAGCAATGACAAGAATCTGAATTTCGCATGGAAATAACAACTTTTGCCAAAAGTTCTCTCTAACTTTAGGTTGGCTGCGCCGCGTGCCAGGTGTTTGCCACCTAGAAATTGCTCTCGAATTCAAAAGACGTCACTACTTTCTACGTTGTTTTGTAAATATATCGAATAATTGTGCACTCTCCAGCGAATCTGAGAGCGGCACGTATCAGAGCTTCTATAATAATGACAACTAATCTAACCGAGGCAATAACCTCTTCGTAATCAATACTTGAGTACAAATTATCGTTGGTTTCCAAACCACTATCCTTCACAAGAATCTTTTTTAGCATTCAGCCGAGGTGTGGGAAATCCCAAAGGCGTTTTTACAAGGACTCGTCAAGCAAGGTTGGCTGCCTACACGCTAACGAAACGTTATTGAGCGTTGTTCAATCAAACAAATCTGGAGCTTTGGGTATAAGATAGCCATGTTGTGGTTTGTTAGTAAGCCTTGATTTTGTGAATATGAAATGTGCTGATCGGATGTACTGGAAAATAATAGGAAAAAATATGTGATGGAGAAGATAATAAGAAACAAAGAGAACTGTCAAGCCAGAAGCGCCGAAAGACCGCAGAGGTTGAAAGTAATATAAACGTCAATCATTCGATATAAAGATGTTCCGAATCTCCTCCATTCAACTCTTTTGTCCTTTGCACAGATTTTCTACAGAAAAAATCCAATACATGAATGATAGCTTACGACGCAGTAACTAAAATAGCAAAAATTCCAAAAATGATAGATAAAATTGACGCTCATTTGTGGTGGTTTCTTGGAGCTTACAGTAGAAACGTCAGTACCTCATGAGCTTAAGTGAAACACAGGTTCACATTTGCTCCGAAACATAATTTGCTACAAAGCGTTCTTATTGTGGCACTCCCTTGTTATAAGCGGATTGGAAGGCTCTCTAGTTATTTCGTCCGAATGGAAGACTTAGAATGTTGACAAATATCGTACTTGAGGTATTACCACCTATGAAACACGAACCCTCAACTTATGGCGGCAAAGTTCCGCAGCGGTTAGTGATGTACTAGAAACCGATTTTAGCGACAGGCTAGTTCGATCCCTTACACCAACACTCTTTCTCAATCAATTAACTAACCTCCTATAAACGAATTGGCCCCAGAACGATGGCAGAAAATCGTGGACAGTGCTGGTCTAAATTTCAAAGATATTGCTGTTTCTGTCACTAAATTGTATACAAAATCAAAATTTGAAGAATTTTAAGAATTTTTTTGCTCAACACCGAAAACGACAATGCCATCATTGGATTACGAAGTACGAAAAAGCAAAAAAGCACACATAAAATAGATAATTTGTCAATGCTGCAACGCTTGTGTGATCCTTAGAAAGTAAAAAAAAAACTAGACTTCAAAAGGAAATGAAACCCATGTAGAAATTTGAGCCACCTTACAGAAGTCAACGTGGGCTTATATTTTACGCAATGCCCTGTGTGAATCTGTGCTATCGAGAGGCAGACTATCCAGCAGCTTACAACACCGATAAATATTTTCCGAAATTAAAATGTCAATAATGGTTGTTGCCAACGAATTTTGTACTGCAACCAAACAATGTTCTCTATAATTACTGAACCTTTTTCGAATAGAAATGGTGATTCAAAGGCAATGCGCATTTGATAACGTGCTAATGCGGCTGTATTGAAGAAAATGCGGATCTTACGGTAACAAACATAAAAATATCAATGGAGAAATCTGTGGAACATCAGTATTTGCTGATAACTGTGGAACACACAATCAAGATCATTCAGGTCTTCAGTTGTAGGAGTTTAAGGAGAGAAAAACTTTCTATTCAACTCTTCTGTGTCGGATATCGTCACCTTAGTGCAGGTTGTGATAGAAGAATGGAAGTGAATCACCGTGAACGGCTTTGACATGCTAATGCCCACTCAAAAGCAAAAACGAAGTTCTATTAAAGACACACTAAACAGATCTACAGCTGTGATTATAGATAGGAGTAGCTTACAGACTCAAGGAAAATCCTGACCGGCTCTTAAATGCAATTAAGAACTTCACGGTTATGTTATGTTATATTATGTTGATCTCTGCCTAGTTAAAACTGAGCAGCTTCATCACACAATCATTTCTTTTCAAGAGTATAGAAATTTGTCACTTAAAAGCCTTAGCCTGATTGGCTCAAGATATGCTTCAGAATATTATTGTTTTGAGCGAAGTTTGAGAAACATTTCAATAGAGAAGACTTTAACTTACTGACCACGGTATTCTAAGGTATGCTGCACGTCTTCTTCATAAACCGTTCTTCGTCTTATTCTCTTATTCTTTCCAATATGCACAGCATTAAAAAGAACATCAACATAAGGCGTACTTGAACGGCGTATGCAGACGACACCACTTGCATTCCTACTGGCTAGGTAATAGACGCCGCGATTTGAGATCTCATAACTGCTCAAAAATGATCGCTAGACATATCGAAATTTGAGCTGTGGTCTTAAGAAAACACTCGAAACGAAGGTTTTGATATATTGACTATACTAGTCAAAAGGTATCGAGTGTACAACACTCTGTGTTCGGCAATGATTTCACCGGACATAGAGTGTAAAACGTTCGTCCTCGCTAACTCTTAGGTATGGGGACTGCAGCACTCACGCAAGATTGGCAAAAGACGAGAAAGGGTAACTGCCCGACGGACGAGACTGCAATTTATCGGGCTCTATATGTCATTGCTTTCTAACGGACGAAACGACATGCGTCGCTCAAAAATGATTCTGTGGCATACTGAGAATATTCAATCAGTAAGTTCATAAACGAGTGTAGAATGTTCTTGTACATCGGTAGCGCTGGCAACGAATGTATTCACCTGCATGGAAGACAATGCAAGAAAACAAATCGGATTGACGAATTGGTGAAGCGAACTTTCGTTAGAGTACGAATCAAAAATCTGACTTAGCATAAGTAGATGTTCAATCGAATTCATCGGAAGTGCTGATTCTAATTTTTTTAGTACGACTGATCACACAAGAAGCAGGAGGTTAGAAACATTATAGAGCGGCGCTTTGAAAAAGCTCTTCCTACTCACTTCTGTACTATAAACTGTAATATCTTATTTTCTCTATACTATCTGATAACAGATGTGTCGAAAGGAATGGAGTGACAATATATGTTTGAACAGCCACGAGCAATCGACTGTTCAACACTGGGCGTTTGATGACCTATTCACCAAACGGCAAGTGTAGATGTTTCGTCATCGGTTCTTCTATGTAGGGCATATCTCCCGTGGAATTGACTGAAGCGAAGAACACCGTGCTACTGACGAAGGTGACACGTCTCTTACAGTATATAAGTGCCATAACAGACCTCATAAAAGACTCAAAATATGTTATCAGATTGTATTGTTTTAAGCGAGGCCTCTAAAACAATCGAAAAGAAAGATACGCTTTTATGCTCTTTTTTATAAACGTTATTGTGTTTTGTGCTAGCTGATAATGGTATTGTCTATCGCAAGATGGATTGTCCTGGTGTCGTTAAGTCCTATAACAAGTTTGATGTGATAGAAATTACTCTATACTATTACTCTATTCATACAGAAATTGCTCTATTTTCTCTTTTAGTTTTTCGTACATACTTTAAAATTTAGTCGCATCAACTTGGAAATATCGCCGCTTGTACCGCGTGAATTAGGAATAGTCATTGCCTCTACAGACTTGAAATATGAATGATCCTTTTGGCAACCACCACGCCATCATCACCCCATATGCAATTCCAATATTTGTATTCAATGTACTTCCTCTCCTATCGCGAAGCCAAATTAGTGGTTGTAGTGTTTTCTGCGGCAACACGCCCTATAACATCGTATACTTTCCTATCCCCTCCTTATCAAAATTAAGCTTCGAAATGCTTTAGCATCCCTCCCCCTATGCCAAACCTATAGTTAATTGAAATGTTGAGTAATATATAAAACTATTAAGGACTTCTAAAGCCTTACTCGAGGTTGGTACGCCAGCGTCACACACGCGTGTTTCGCAGGTCTCGTCCTCCTCGTCAGCGACGCACGCCCCACATTAAGCCCGGTACTGTAATGTACAATGACATTTGCCATCACCACTTTTCAGTCGATGGATCGTGGCTATAGAACAAAACTGATCCATGATATGTAAAAGATTCGATCCCAGCCGGGATTTGAACTCGCGCTTCACCTATACCTAGGGCGTTTTACCATTACATGAGCCCCGCTTCCACTTTGCTGTCAGTCTTTCGTCAATTTAAACTATAGCAGCAGTCTATCATATGATTATCTTACTTCGATGTCAAACCTTACCTGCATTTTTTTCCATGCAATTTCTCTGTGATACAGCAGTTTCTCGTGTCTTGTAGTAAGTTCGGGGCAGTCAGCATAATCTCGTGCTCTCACAAACCAAGCCTGTCATGCTTTCGAACTGGTAAGATCTCCACCATTTTAAGGCCATCCAAAATATTTTCTAACATGACTGTGCATTTTATCAGTGTTCAATTTTCATGAAGTGAAATGAAGTCACGGATGAACATTTTGTACTTTTATTGGTTTGTATGATGAGCCTTATCAGTCTTTCGTGTATCAAAAAGCAACCACCGCCTCAACACTCCGATCAGCTACTTTTTCACACCGATCTGCCAATTTGCACTTTCATTTACCCACAGTCTCAACCGCCTATATCGGCTTCTTAGAACGAAGTAAAATCTTAGAGTGATACGAATGTTTCTATTCTATAGTTTATATACTGAGAAGGACTCAATGACTAGTGAGAGTGTGCTGTGAATTGCTTACCGTTTGCTTTCATCTGTGTAATTCAGATACTTTATTTGAACCGTCTCACAGTTTCCTTTTTCACTGTGCGAAATCAGAACTTCTAGTGTTCAACTTGTTTTCTCGCCTTCTTCATGACTGTCGTAGAATAGTGGTTGAGCGAATCTTCTTGCAGTCTCGACGATAGTCTGGCTGTGCCGTTCCATAAGGCGTTGTCGTTAACTGCCGGAGAGAGTTGGAGGGGGGGGGGGGGTGGAGTTCAACTACTTGCGCGCCGCGACGAGTACCATAACCACTCGCCAACGGTGACCCTCTTCATCTGTGTAATACATTTTAGATTCGCCTTTCAGCTTTGTTTTGTACTTCGACTTGCTTTCTTGATGACATACCAATACAAATTACCCTTGTTTCCATACATTTATCTACATACTCTAGAAATCTCAAGATTTTACTACACGTTTCTATCCCTGTCTCCTTATTACGTCGCCTTCGAGGTACCAGTAGATTAATGACAGGATGTCCCTCTACGACGGATATCGCACTCATTTTGAGAAGCAACTTCGTACATGAACCTCTTCCACATTTAGTGCTGAAACCTGTAGTGATGTGAAAGAAGGAATTTTCTGAGCATTCACCAAATGGTTGTGCTTACTTACTTTCTTTTTTACTCAGATAATGCAATTCCTGCCACTTACTACATTCGTTTCGTTGAAACACATTAGCTATACCTCGACTCACTCCATTGAAGTCGGTGCTGGTGAATTGCGAATGGCTAAATCCTTTACTGTTTCACGAACTGTCGCTTTCTGAGAATTCATACAAAGTGAGATGGCCGGTGTATTTTTTGCTATAGCGAGGACAGACGTTTAAAGGACTTCACCATCCATAGAGCCGTATAATAGTATATAGGAGAAAGGTTAACTGCGTGTTTTCAGTCTTTCGTCATAGTGTTTTTTCCTTCTTACTTGATTAGAGACGACCAGTGGTCATACGGAGATTGTCGCACCTTTTTTTATAGTGTATGACTATGCGCCGGTAGTCTCTCGCATACAAGTTGTTATACGGCTCTTAAGACGTCAAAATCGCTGAGACCTTAGTCATAATTCTTGAAAATGATATATCAACCTTGAAAAAACCCTCAAAATGACACTTTGTAGAACAGATTACATTTTTTATGCCTTGCGAAAGTGTGCCTTTTGATTGAATCCTCGACGCTCAGTAATTGAAATGAACTCATTCGCACAATAAAAAATATCATTCGGCTTCAAACTCTAGCCAACACATCTTACCTCGGACCAAACTTTGTTAATTAGATTTAAAGTGCTGCAGTTCAAAAATTTTTGCACTTAGAATAAGAGCTTCTTCGTGTTACCATGACGATAGTTTGATTCTGATCATCACAATAGTTTTTGAATAGTTTTCTGGCTCATGCAATGATTTGTGATGGCCTTACCAATATGTTACGTCAGTGCCGCTGCCTTCCCAGACAAGTCTGAGACCGATTCCCCGAGGGTTGGAGGGCTAGGTGAGCCTCGGACGCGGGATCGAACCTTCGACAGCGTACATGATGCAGAGCACCTCTAACCACTGCCCCATAAACGTGCTTGATATCGATGGTAATAATAATATCGATTGCATCAGTGATTGTAGCATGAAGAGAAGCTCTGAATTCGATGGAAGCCGTGGAAGGCGGTTACGGCATAGCAGATCAATTGGAAATCATACTGGAGCCACAACCATTAATGAACATCGGCCACTACTTACACGTCGAGTTGCAATGAAGCAATAAATGCCTTTTCAAGTTTCAATAAAGGAAAATAAGTACACTCTTTATTATTGATTTTATTAGTATAAATCAGTGCACTTCAGAAAACGATTCTTCTTCCAGCCTCGGCATTATCAATCAGTAAGAGCTTCTTTCATGATTTAGCTAAAAACTACGGCGTTGATATATAGTTTTACTCGGCCAACGTTTCGATACCTTTGTCTTCTTCAGAAACGATGATTCTATTAGATCGTCCATAAATATCTGCCGTTATTATAGTCAATTTGTTCAAGACAACTCTTTTTTAGTAAAAAAAAAACACTTATAAAAGGAAGAGCTTCAAAACTCTTACACACAAGACGGCTATTAATGGTACTGATTTCTCGTTGAAATATCTTGTTCTTCTCTAAACATCCATCATGCAATAATCAGCATTAGGCCTGAAGGAGAGTAGTCTTGAAATTCTATTGCAATTTGTACTGCCAGGTAATCACAGCGACTAGTTAGGGAGGAATTCAGCAGGTGAATCAAAATATTGTCAACGAGCAATCAGTATAATCAAGAATCGTTTTCTGTATGAAAGCATTGCTGACTGAGACTTCTCACCCAAGCGGTGTTCCACCTGGAAGTTTCAACTTTAACAACAACAATAGCGGCTGTGAATAATCGACTGGAATCATTTGCTCTGGAGAAGACGGAGACGTCAATATAGTATTGGGATAAACTTTCCAAATCAATACCGTAGTATTGTATAGATCATGTTTTTCAAAGGGCTTGAACGTTTGCTTTAGTTTCTCACGTACGTCCTCAGACAGCTATGAGTGCAAAGCAGTAATTCATTGGAATCGTCCTTCATACAAATATGGTTTCATCGCTCTAAAACACAATTTATTCACCGAAATATAGACATTTCCACTCGGTCATTAGTTTTTTTGCTCGCTCGGGCATTCTAACTTGACTTCATGGATTCATAATGATTCATTATTTTCTACTACATTTGAGATATTCGTAATCGATCATCTCTTAACCTCGGCGTTGTTCACCGTCATCATCATTAACGCACCGTCTTCTTGAAAAGAAGGCATGAGATGTTTACTATACCATCGCTACTACACCATTGCTGAAGTTTTGGCGGTTGAGGGCTATGTGATGTATTTAATGAAGCATCTTCATAATTCAAACAAAAGGCATCAGTAACTAACTTCCATCCGCACAGCAAAGAGCTTTTGAACACCTACCACTCTATCCTCTGTGGAGCTTTCAGTTTTCAAATGAATCCAGCTTAACACTTTTGGAACCACGTTTCTACTCATGGTACACAAGCTTTTTCGTGGATTTCTTGATCAAGCAAAGATTTTTCACCAGACTTCAAGTTGTCATTCGATAGCTGGAAAAAATTCTAGTGAGGAAGCAACGAAGAGAATATTGCGTTTTTTTTTTTCTTTGAAGTATATAGTATATTGTGCACCTTGTTTACTTGGCCTTTTCACCACATAAAATTTTTACACTGAGATTTCAGTAATCACTCGATAACGTCAGAAACGGCAGGTCTACTTGTAAACTTCAATCCTATGGAAAACTGTGCACTGCGGTGTAATAACGACAAACAGTAGTTGCGTTTCTCCTTCGGAGTGCTTTGCGTATTTCGTTAACGGGCTCTTGTATGTTAGACGGTGTCAGTTGAGTATTCAACCTCATTTGCTGGACCAGAATTTTACATAGGATTATTAATAATTGTCAGAAAGCTAAGATCGTTGTCTAGCCCGATACATAGCCAATGTTTCAATACTCCCTTTTATAACGCTGTAAAATCCGAAGTAATATTATATTTCACACAATCACGCGATTTTCTCCTATCTTATTTATATTTCCCTGGACAAAACTCCCCTCAGAAGTGCTAGTACTTTATTGATAGCACAAGTCTCGAAGAATTCAAAAATGGGCTTGTTTTTTGTAAAAAAAAAGGAGAAAGAAAAGATTTGTGTTTTGCACCTCGTCGGACAGAGCACTTTCTATCGACTATTAGCGATCAATCGATAGCGTAGGTTTCAACGATTATGATTCTGTGCTCAATTTCTCGGGAGACCGTCTTACTGCAGTGTAGCAGAGAAAATAAGACCGAGTTCCACATATTTGGCACGCTTGTTTGCCGACTAATCTACGAGCTGGAAGACGGGGCGATCGATCGATGGCCTAGCGGTTAGACATGTCAGCCGCAGGTAGTCATTTGAATGAGAACTTTTCACAGCTTTGAAGGAAATTGTGCATGAAAGTGCTACTCAAATACTATGAGCCTTTCTCTGCACGTTCATATGTTTTTCATGCTCCCAGCTATTTATATGCATGGTAAAGAGGAAGGCGCACGGTGGGTGAGAAACACAATTTTGTTTTGAATGCTACACCGTTAGAAAAAACTCTTCTTGAAAATCGGCTAGATATGGCCTTATCCAAAGATTCAAGCTTTCGAATATATCAACATCCTTATGAAAAGTTCTTGTCCAGCGAAAGGGGATGAATTTCATTGGTTGCCATCTAACATATATATACCCTCTATAGCTTATGCTTGGATTCCAAGTAAAGTTTTGAGGTGATGGTATTTCTATAGCCCAAAAGTGAGGATTTAAAATAATAATATTATTCCTCAAACTGTATTCTTACTGAGCTATAGCAATAGAATCTAGATCAAGCTTCACACTAGTAATTAGTGCGTCTCTTGAACTTCGCAGCAGATGTATTGGTACTTGTCTAGTAAAATTCATACGTTGGAGATAACTTGTAATAGAAAAAAGGGATATTACTGAAGGCCTTCTGTGAAGGTCCTTTTTTGTTAAGAAAAACGTAGACGTGTCCGAGAAATTCCCACATTCCAATACAAATACCTCATGAATGGAAAAGCAGCAAATCCAAATTTCTTAAATTTCATTTTTTGCGATATGTCAAAGTGTAATTTAAAAACATATTTTCTTTAGTGCACAATTTTTTAGAAAGCTCACGTGGTGAGACTTTTAGTATGCACTCGGAATAAGTCTCAATAGGGCCTACAACGATTAACTTGTGGAGTACTTCTTTGAACAAATTGCATATTCATGACCCACATGTTTGAGCCTTTCACTGTTGTTGCTGATCTTCTATATAAAATTTTTTCAGTAAGAGTAATTTGTACAATTACCATCGATCAGTAGCAGTTCACAGTAAACAGTGCTGAGCAGCAATTTACCCGCGTTGTATAGAATTTTGCTTGCTACAAATTGATAGTTCGTTTTTCTAAATCAATTGACATTAGATCCTGAAATGATCAGTTATCACTCCATTATTGTCTACAGTATTATATAACATGATGTTCCAACCTGTACAACCCCTTATCGAACGCCAAAACATCTAAGAACCCATCTTTCATGGAAACAATGTAAAGAAAGATATTGCTTACATCGACTGCACCTTGTTCAGTTTGGTTTCGAGTATATACAATATTCACACATACTATCAGTCTTTTATAACATCCAATACAACGCCCACGGCACGGTGAAGTGATTTCGAGAGTGCGCGTGGTTGTCGGCGGTGGAGCGATGCGGTCTTGTAAGTATCTGACATGAGCTTCAATCTTGAAATTGGTGAACAACCTTTTCTTCACGCAGTTTTTATAGAGTTTCCACTCCTTCATCAGGTACATATACGTCACCCAGTAGAGACAACGGGCACGTATGCCTAAACTGCGTAATCAAATATTGCAAAGCAATATCGCAGCAGAATGCACATATCATTCACATGTTATTTAGACATAAAGGGCTGCTGGACTTTGAGTGCTAAGCTATACGCAGACCATAATCAACGGAACAGAGAAAGCCTGGTATGGAACATGATTTAGCTCTCGCTCTTACACTGCATTAAATTTGTTTTTTCGACAACCACCTAGGGAATCGTAATCACCGAAATTCAAGTTTTTTTTTGACAAACTTTTCACTATTTTCCAATTTCCAGTCACTGTAATAACTTCTAGGTATTGTATATATTAAAATGAATGAAGAAGATAGATTTATACCCTTAGGTTTTTTTTAATACAAGTTATTACAATTGATGAAATGCTAACATCACTACGATTGATTAGTAAAAAAAAAGCTTTTCATTCAAACATAAGCGTTATATTTGGACCAAAAGCATATGAGTTGTAGAGAGATTCGTGAAGTATCGAAATATTGCAGAAAACCCTAGACTTACTTCCAAAACGTTGCAAAAACCCTAATCAAGATAAAAAACCGCGCACCTACTGTGATCTGCCCTGCGAGTGGTGATTACAACTGGTTTAAAAAGGTCCTAAGTGAGGTGGCCGGCTTAGGTCAAGAAATCAGCTTGAGGTATGGGATAGGGTTACGCGTTATTATAGGACATTCCTTCTTATTGTTCATTTCTGGATCTTTATAGGTTGGCTCCACCGTCTTCAAAGCTACACATTCTGAAGCTTTAATCCTCTGCACGAAATTAGTAGCTTTAACTCCAAAATCGTTTGTTACATTGAAAAAGAGGAAACCCCCGAAACGTCGGCTGTTGTGGATAAAAAGTAATATAATAATAACATCTTTGATCAAAGATGTCGTTCAACACGCCAGGATATTGAAAGGGCCGGACATGTGATGCGCTTCAGAGACAACCGATGGACGAAATCCGTTACCGACTGAATCCACGGGATATTAAGAGTTCTACAGGAAGACCACCATCCGTGGTCCGATTTCTTCACGAAAGGCACAGAGGAAAGATATGATGTTCAGCGAATCCCTAGAGCGAGGAGGACCCACTGGGCTACTCTTGCACACAATAGGGAAAAATGGAAGTGTTGCTGGTACTCTCTCGGGTCACTCGACGATCAACGGGACGGTAGGTGATGCAAGAATAATACCATCATTTCGACATCAGTCAATAATTCACTTTCAAATGATACTTAGCCCTACTAGTACTTTTTATAGTTCTTGAAATTCACCTACAACTAGATCAGTAGTATTTCTGTTCAGCAATTCCGAATTAAATATAGTATTTATTGAATACTATTGATGCAATACAATACAGTGAAGTAATGCAGCACAACAATCTTGGTGGCTTACATTTCGGCTAGGTTCCTCATCTTCAGAGCCTGGATAGGTCAAATTGATTTGCAAATCATTCAGTCAAAAGCCTCCATAACCTAAGCAGAAAACGTAAGAAACGAATTTTTGGATCGCATAGTTAAAGCTTCATTACAAAAACATGCTCACCGCTTACATATTTTAGGTCTTTCAATTATTCATTAAAGACTTGTCACTCGATCTCAGAAGACATCGTTCGAGTGCTCTGTGAGTTGTCTGCAGTAGTCTTGATGTGCTCAAGGTGTCAGTCCACATCTCTGCCGCTTGACAAAGTGCTGAGAGAACAGTCAAATAAAAAACGTGAGCGCGGAGTTTGGGGTACGCTATCTGGTCGGTGGCTTTTCCGAGAGGCCCGAATGCGGCACGTGCTGCTCTCCTTCTTGTTTAGTTCCTCCTTCATGTTGATTGGCATGCTCATTGCGTCCAACGTACACGTACAAGGTGGTCTCCTTGATAAGAGAACCACCCAGTTCGATTTGCTCACCTTCGCACCACGGATTCTTCATGAACTGTGTCTTCGTCGTATTTATGCGTAGTCAATCTTTTTTTCCCTCTTCGCTGAGTTCGTTGAGCATTGTCTCTGTTTCAGTAGTACTTTTCGATAAAATCACGATGTCATCCGCAAAATGAAGCTTTGTTAGGGAGTTTGCATTGTTATGTATGCCTTTGTCTTCTCAGTCAAGCGATTTCATCATGCACTGCAGTGCAGCGAACAGCTTAGGCGACATAGTGTCGCCTTGGCCTTGTCGAACCCCTTTTCCGATGGGTACGGTGAGGGGTAGATGGGAAAGCCGTGTTTCCGTGCTACGGTTTCGATAGCAGTCTGCTAATGCTTTTATACAAGACGGGTCTACGCCTTGGTCAACAAGCTTTGAATAAGATTTCATTCGTATCGACGCAGTCTAGCGCTTCCTTATAGCCGAAAAAGTTAATACAAAGGTTGGACAGTATTCCCGACCGACTTCAATGACCCGCGATACGGTTTGGTGCATGCGACAAAATCTCTTACGGAATCCTCTATGTTCAGTTGGCTGTGCCTCATCCAAAATCTGCGATATAGCCAAAGGATGATCTTTGTGAAGAGCTTGTAGAGTAGACCAACAAGCGAATCTGTCGATAATTACGAAGACTCCTTCGCTCATCCTTTTTGTGGAGGATGACTGAGCCCGACATTTTCCAGTGGTCTGGAATTTTTTTCCCCTTGAAGATAAGACGTCATATTTGCTGCGGAGAGTGCTTAATTATAGCCGAAATTGGTAGTGATGTAGTCGAGTTAGTTTTTCTCCAGTGGGGATTGTGGGGTTCGAGACGTGGATGGTGACACGGAAAGTATTAGGGTAGGGTATTTCGCTATTAATTCCACATCATCGGAAAGTTTTCTTAATCTCATCTTCGTTCACCAACGCTGACAGCGGAACACTATAGCCACACAGATTCCGACTTCACTTTTACACAGTAAATCTTGGTTTGTGCTGCTTCCAACAGTTTCTTCTGTCTGCACCGATGTAGAGCCTCTTGCAAAGCTCTTCTGCAATTGGTATTTTGTATCATCGAGCTAAATGTGATGCATTAGGATCAAGCCTCAGCTTCCCTCTCTTTTTGAGCAAGTCATCAGATACTCTGAGTTAAGCAATTGAAGCTAAGTTGGCACACTTCTTGAGTGCACCGACAAGCAGCTCGTAGTCTTCAATGGGTTTACGTACCAGTCATGATCGGATAGGATTTCGCTTGGAATGTTTCCCTCGTACACAACTTACGACTTTTTTTTGAAGTAAACAATGATGGGACTGGCTGTAGGCACCATCTTCTCTTTGTTAATATATGGTCGATATTCTCATGCGACGTGCCCTTAGGTGACTCGCATGTCCAGCAGCGGTATTCTATCACCAAGAATAGTGAATTTCCATAGATTAGACGTGCTGCAGACAGAAGTTTTGCGGTACGGTTCCCAATTTCATTTCTTTCTCAACTTTCCTTCTCTTCTTTTCCAAACTTTCCAATTCTATATTCGCTCTCGTTGCCCTTCCCTGTATTTATTTCATCTTGCCACAAAATTATTCAAACGTGAAAAACCAGCGGAAATACCTTTGGTATTCTAAGACACTAGTTTTTCAGGGTGAGGGACTGGGGCTGAGTGACTAGTGATGCATTTTGTCGCAAAATTTGCATTGGTTTGACTCACCACCGGCACTCTTCTATAATCACCTGCTAATTTCCTAGCTTGACTATTCTGAGACTGCAAGGAAATCTGTCCGTACCACTAATCTACAGCATTCATAAAGAGGACGAAATTACTCATGTGGCTGTTACGATGACTGCGCGGATATGAATCGAATATTAGAAGTATTGCAATTCGCATTAAAAAAATGTGATAACGAATTGAGCGACTGTAGATAGAGCATCGTTGTCCACGGACAAGGCACCGAATTCTGTTGAAAATTCGTTATGAATTTTTTCTCTCTATAAGGAATGCCTTCGTGAGAATGTAACTGCCAAAGAGTCTTTTGACTTCTCTACTTCCTTTCTCCAATTATCCTACACGTAGTGAAATAATTCTCATTGTCACTCTTAATTCATATTATAGTCCTCTCATCGTATTTTGTATTTTGAGCGATAGAGAAACCAAACAAGAGGGATTTCATCCAACTTTGTAATGTATAAAGAATGTTATGGTAATATGTAAAGCTTGGCTTAGAAGACCTCGAAAACCTTTCTAAAGTCGATGATTTGAATCACAAGGAAAATCTGAAATGACAACAATTTGCTCTCAAAGTTAAGGATACCAATAAAGCGAAAGATCAATCGCTTCAGGCCACGTTGATTTTTCACGCGGCAGGCAGTGGGATCACAGGGCACAAACGCGCTTTAATGACAATTTGATGGTTCTCTGAAGATTCCAGTTTTCTATCGCTAATAAAGGGAGTTTAATCGCCAGCATTTGGGCAAAAATGACAGGAAAGACTTTGACAAAGCTATGTTAGTGAGACAGGCCAGACCTATTACAAAGCAAGCAACTGTTCGTCAAAAATTATATTGTACATTGCAATACAATTCATCGATAATATGGAGCAACTTTCTTATTATTAGTGGACTCTCGCACTTAAGACTTACATGGAATTGTAGAAGAGGTTTTATTCTCCTGTATCATGGGTGATAAGTTCTTGTATTACCCACTTAGACTCCGATATGAACATTAATTATCTCCGCAACGTTTATATAGGCCTCGTCGCAAACCAAGCTTAATGTCAGAATCAGCATTCCTTAAGCTATCAAATAAATGCAAATAGTCTGGCAAAACGATTTACTGTCGGGAGAAAGCCAAGAAAAGACGAGTTATATTCCACTCAATGTGACTGCATACCGCATGATTCCCAATGAAAGGTGTAAATTTTTTAAGAAACTGAGCGTACTTTTCCTTGAAAATACGTTTATAGTAACAGTCTACTTTTTCCTAGCGACAAAGATCAATTATCATCAATGTGTGATCGAAATATCAAAAGAAATCCACTTTGAGGTTGAAACGACGCACTCCGTGAACGACAAATTTTTTTTTTCTTAACTAAAACGTAGTATGAAGGTAGTTTCGCAAACCAAGCTCAGTATCAAAATTGATACTATGGAGCTATAGAAGGACTGCAAAAGCATAGACTTAAAAAAGAAACAAGTGCAAACAGATCTTTCATAACTGTTGGAAATCTTTCCCTTTTTGAAAGGATGTGGTTTTTATCGAAATTTCTAAGTGATCTTTACTGTGAAAAACTGTAATATTCCAGCATTTTGCGGTAATATTTTCTTGAGACCTAAATTCGCTGGAGAACTTTCTCACATTTCCACTGCTGCGTAAGCCTTAGTAAAAACCTAGCGATCGGCGCGAGACGTTGAGAACGATGGTACATATACATGCTACTTGTCAATCAAGGAGTCAAAGTCTGCTTAATAAGTGTGCTAGTTTCGCACTTCAAATGCTTATGTTGTGTGATAGTGATCCAGGGTTGCCTATAAACCACGTCGGCAATAACACGTAGGTAGAAGGAAAAACTATCTAATAATTGGCTGCTAATTTATCTCCAGTTACTGCCTTGTTACGTAATAAGTGTTTGAAGACGAAGAGATAAAAAAAAAACTTTCTGGTCTTTCAAACCCTGATGGCAACTCCAAGCGTTTGTATTCAGTTTTATTTCATTAGAAATAACTGAATTCATATGTGGTCTTTAATGACTTGCAGTAGCAACCAAAAACCAAGTCTGGCTGTTTTCCCGAACATGATACTAATTCACTGACCTAAGAGGATGCAAGGCTCAGTTCGAATCATTAACTATCAATTAACCAATCATCTATAACGCGAAGCACCTATAAACTGCAGCATTAGCGTTAGTATAGAACGGACCACGTAAAACACTGACATTAAACCCTATCAATCATGGAGAAGCCTTTACCTTAGAAAGTATCAATGCAGCCTAACACAGTGTGTGGATTTTGTAGCCGTATAGAAGAATTAAAAATCTCCCAAAAGCTGGAGAAAAGCGTAGAAAAAGTTAGAGGGTACATGGCAGTTTGAGTTAACATCATATAGCGAGTGTGAAAAGAAATAATAAGTGTCCAGTGCGACTGCTACGCAAATTTAGGCTTCATATTGCAAGTACTATATGCTATATGACTCGACATTCTTACTATGTTGATCCGAGCAGTCGCCTCATTCGCTTGGTTTTCTCATATTTCTTACCCACGAAGGTAAGAGAATTGTCTGCTGCCTGAGGATTTTTCACAATAGTAAATCCCTTCGAGTGTTGGTCAAGTAAATTTTTTTGATAATGCTTTATATCTCCACTAGATTCTCTAATTCCTCACCATAAACATTTGCCGATCTTTAAGGACCGAAGAATCTTACATTTGTGCAGAAGCAATTCGATTAAAGGAATAGAAGGTTTGGTTAGTTTAAAGAGATGTCAAACCAACTGTTCAAGATTTCTCTCATGGTGATGAGCAATGAGTGTGCTGTACAGTATCTTCAACCAGTATGCTTCCCGCACTCCGAAACCTGCGAAATTTCAAAAATGGATATTAAAAAGCAAGAACAAAGAACGTTTTCTTAGATTTCGTCCAAATTCCCGGGCTACAGCATTTCTACAGCTTTACCGCCTCAAATACTACCCATTTGCAGAGTTTGAGAGAAGTTGAGGGCTACGCAGTACGTTAAACACAGCAGCTATCCCAGAATAACTGTTGTTCTTAATATATTGCGGCATGTTCGTGTAAAAATTATGTCATGTATCAGCTGATTTCGATTTTCTTCGTGCATGCAACAGCTTTGTTTTGTATGGATGCTTGCAATCATAATCTGAGAATCTTCGCTTGTGGTGAGCATCCTTCGTTCTCGTCAGCCGTTTCGTTGTTAGCGGAGTATTTGGTCGCTGCATTCCTGGGGAACGTCAGGGTACGATAATAGGATGAAAATATGTTTAAAGGCGGTGACTTTGGTTTGAATTGGTTGTGTGTTGTATGAGTAAGTCGTGCGCCGTCGGTTGATGTGTTCGAATATGACGAATATCAGACAGTCGGCGATCTCTAATTAAGGGATCGTGTCGATATCCAGCTTCCTTTGGGAAAAAGTTGATCTACTTCGGCAGTCAGCACCTTAATCCCTTGCTAACCTTATGCCTCACCCTATGTGGAAAAAGCGATTATTAACTGAGCGTTGATGTACGTGAACTTCATTTTACTCTCATGCACTCCAGTTATTATCGCGTGCTCTATATGAATCAGTCTGCCACAAACTTCCATTCGCACCTTTGATACATTTACCTCAATTGATGATCATTACAAGTTGACACTACATAAATTCACACGTACCCTTTATAGGTTTACCCCATTGTACTGTCACCCCAGATCAGAGCTAGTATTGCCTCACAAGGGCTCTTAGACGTGCCAATCCTCTGTACTACTACTGCAAGGTTCTATGTCAGAAGCACTAACCTGTTGTATCACTACTGCATAATCCAATGTATGATGTGTCATCCTCTTACACCACAGCGTCTCATGTTCTATATCTACATCTTTATCTATCTATCTATCTATCTATATATATATATCAACCTGATTTACCGATCAACCTGTGTTTTTTGCGGCGCATACCTATCACGCTGCTCTACCGGCGAATGGTAGGGATACTCTTTCACATTGAAGAACCTTTTGTTTTTTTCCTTACTTTCTCCTAAGTAGATCCTTTCACTGTATGAGGGATGGTATAGAGCCTGCTGGTTCGTGACTTGGATTTCTCAAGGTCGTCACAAACTCTCGCCAACAACTGGTTAGACTATTGAGGATTACGTACCACGTTGAATATAGCAGCTATTACAGAATATTACTAATGCTTTATATTACCGTATGTTCTTGTGGCAAATATGTCAAGAATTAATTGTGTTCACCTTTCTAATTTTATGCAGCAATCTTATTGCACGTGAATATTTGTAGTCATAATTGTAAAAACTTTGAGTGTGGTTAGTAGACACTGCTTTCGTTAGCCACTTCATGGTGAACCAGGTTTATGAGTGTTCTTTTTCTCGAGGCCGTCATGAATATGGTAGTACAAATGAAGAACATATTGTTTCGAGGTTGATAATTCTACATTTGCTGAAGCCTTCACAATAGTGATAACACGATTGGAAAAGCTGTATGAAACACAAACTATCAATCGATGGCTAGTATATTTTTAGTGCGATGAATAACAAACCATCGCCGAATTGGAAGCTGAGGGACTATCCCAGAATTCCACCATCCCCAGAATGTATTTAACCAACCTCAAGAGCCACCATCTTGTCCATCCTGCCCTTCCACACTATGTTTCACTTCGTGTGGAGATATCGACCTTCAACTTTAGGTGGTCATGGTCACTACGCCACGTCAACCTCATTCTACTCTCATATATCCTTTGACACAATAACTCCATCAAGCGTTCACTATGATTGAACGTCATCAGGATATTCCATTTACTCCTTGACCCATTTATCTCATTACTTAATCATTATAAGCTGGAGTTACATTAAGCTCACATGTAACCGTAATGGCGCCGTGGCTTTACAAGTGGCCACTGCTACAATCAATTTCAATATGAGTGAATTCAATATATCCCTTTTTCATTCTTGATTTCCATAATAAAAAGGAGTTCAAAAACTTTTTGCTATTAAATCTCTTTGACCTCATCAGAGGTCTGGAATCTCTTCTTTGTAACGTTTCACACGACACCTATGCTGATTCAATCCAAAATAACACTGCCATTCGTCTTTTTTGCACAAGATTTACATACTCATATCTCTTATCTAGGAAAGATGCTCCCATCTGCACTGATTTCAGGTATGATCAGCAAGGCAGTTTTACTCATCGGCTTGCTCCCAGTATGTGCAGCCATACTGGCCGTTCAGGTGATTTTCCTACTTATCACATTGATAGTAGTTCCCAAGACCGACTGTCTATTACCCTCTTCATGTTTCAATATATTTCCTAATTTTCTTCTTCAAGCCAAACACGAGGTGTTACATCAATCTTTATTTGACACCTGACGTTTCGATAGTGCGTTTCTTCAGAGCCTGGAAAGGTCAAATTGTCCGCAATTCAATCACTCAAACACCTCCATTACTCCTTTAGAAAAATTCACCGGACCTAGGCTTCAATCGCATCAAGCACAAAATCAACTTCAAACATAATCACTGCCCTTTGTGTGTGTTCCACTGAATGATTCAAGTGGAGATCACCGGAATGAGATTACACTGGCTCGTAATGCACCCTATCTATCAAAGCAGCACTCTTACATACTCACTAATAACACGAGTAATAACGAAGCATTCCTCCCTGCGGTTTATAGTTGGACTAGTTGTGTTAATCCAAAACGCCTTAAAAATCTATCGCGCTGATGTTTTATGTTCTTGCGCAAGCGTAAGGATGATGACTTCGATCTCAGAATCCACTCCGTCGCGTTTCTATGCTCTATGTGTACCTAGCGGGGTGTTTCGTCTATTGTGACGGTTGTCAGCTAGGTGTTCTTCTAAGTGGGTATAGAGCGGCCTAACCGTTTTGTCAATATATGCATCGCTGCACGCTTTGCAACGAATTAGGTAGACTGTACCTACGCTCATGCAATCACCGTCTCTGCCGTTAGAACATATTTTACAATCTTTCATTATGCAGAGGCTGTTATATAGGCGATTGCGAACTAGTTGGCGTCTTGGAGTAAGTATTCGGTGGTATTTCAATAATGGTTCACGATTGCTGTAAACCTGCTCTTTTCAAACAGCGTTTCATAGCTGTACTAATCTCATTTAAAAAGAATCTCATTGATAGTAGATTTATCGCATAAAAATGGTTTTTTGAAAATGGGAATGAGGAATTCCAAAAAATGAAGTAAACTTGCTTTTGCCTTTATATAACTTTAGCCGTTATGTCAAGTTGTTAAAAAATAAGAACCAATTGAAAACAAGTCTTTCTCTAGTAGTATGTGATCAATATAACAACACCCTACAAGAAAAATTTTAGCACGATAAATATTTGCAATTCAATGTTTTCTTTGGAGAATTGTCACACAAAATCTTCCGTATAGTCAAAATGAGAGTTATAAATCGAGTAACTGCGAAAGATTTATCGTGAAGGAGAAGAAATCTGAAAGAATGTGCAGTGGTAACGACGTCAATCATCATAAACACGGGGCTATTTAAATGTTCCCTCGAGCTCATCAAGCCTCTCATCTTTTCCTGATCTATGCCAATATTATCAAGGAACATCGCTGCAGCTCAAGTTGAAACGCTATAGCACGTTTTTTGCTGCAAAACTTCATAGGCAATATGCACAATTGGCATTAATCGGTATTGGTGACGCTGAAATGATCTACGTATCATCCGAACCCACTTAGGAACAATTTGAATATATTCGCAGATGACGGAAATGAGAAGACGGATATAATGCAGGAAGTGCTAGGATCCACACAGCAAATCTAGAGATGGATTTTATAAATTAGAATGGGAAATCAAAATCCGTATTGTCAGCTGCTCAGAGGCGAATCGCTCCATCATTTAAGGTCCAGATAACGTAAATTTTTTGTGAATATTCGACAATGATTCCACAGCTTAGTTTTTTGATTACCAAATTAGGAAAACAAATTTTACAGAGAGTAAGTTTTTGTTTTTTAGAAGAATGAGCTTCGAACGGCTGACTTATTGGACGGCTTATGGACATTTGTTATGGAGCTCGCGAACTCATACGATGTTGGATTGGGACAAAAATGGTACAGGATGGATTTGTCAAAGCTCCCAGTGAGTTATGAACTTATATGAGCGCGCTGGACATAGAAGATGAGTGCTGAAAAGTTAGCTACACATTATATGACAAACAGTGATGTCTTTCATTTTCTAAGTCCTTTCTTCAAGTATTCCATGAATAGTCTAAAAATTACAATAACCCCATTTCAACATCGATGTTGCATTGCAGAACGCAACGGTGATGCCAGTACCGTCGGCTTATAACGACCTTTCGGCTAGCGCCGAATTACGGATCACGTCGGTTGGGTGTGGTATCAGACGACGGTCGCAGTCTCCAAACGCGACATCGGTGAACGCATCATTCTCCGATTCGGCAGTGTCAACTACTACGCAAAAGTAGTACGTTTAAAGAATTGCTCATATGCAAAAGATCAGATATGGCCAAAATGATGAGATGATTTCACCACATGCTTTTCTGGCAAATTTTCCACTCTTCAAAGACTATGTATCATAATTTAACCATAAAGTGGAACGTTATAATACAGTTAAGTTCACAGCCTTTATTATCCATAGATTGTTTGATGGCAGGTTCACCTGTGATAAATATTGTGGCACTCTCTATATAGGACAAACATTAAGTGACTAAGCAGTCAGGTTGCAAGATTATCCCGGGAATCACCTGTCACCTGTCACCTGTCACCTGTCGTCCCGTTGATCGTCGAGTGACTCGAGCGGGTACCAGCAACTCTTCCATTTTTCCCTATCGCGTGGAATAGTAGCCCAGTGGGCCCTCCTCGCTCTAGGAATTCGCTGAACATCATATCCAGGAGCATCGGGTCGGTGGTCTTCCTGTAGAGCGCTTGACATCCCGCGAAATCCAGTCGGTAACGGCTCTCGTTCAGCGGTTGTCGTTGAAGCGCATCACGTGTCCGGCCCACCTTATGTTCGATATCCTGGCGTGTAGAACGTCGTCTCCGATTTTCGATCGTTGACGTAGGTCCGAACTTCGGATCCTTTCTCTCATTTGCGAGATACGGATACTCCTAGCATCGACCTTTCGACTGCGCGTTCGATAACGCAAGTGATCTTTCATCCTGCTTACGTAGCGACCAGGTTTCTGCTGCATACGTTAGGGCAGGGATAATTGTCGAGTCGAAAAGGTGGGCACGGAGTCGGATGTTCTTTGTCCTCTTCACTACATCTTCGATGCTCTTAAACGTTCCCCAAGCCGCTCGTTTCCTCCTGCTCAACTCTGGAGCTAGGTCGCTCATCATGTGATTTCACGACCTAGATAGACGTAACTGGAGCATTCGGAGATTGTCGTTCCGTTGAGCGTGAATGGGGCATTCAGAAACCCATCCGTTCCTCATGAACATTGTTTTCGTTAGATTCAGTTGAAGACCATCTTTCCACAGGCGTTATCGAAATCGGTCAACATTCGTTCCGCTTGGCTGATGTTTGGTGTTATGAGAACGATATCGTCAGCAAAGCGAAGATGGTTTGATTGTCGACCGTCAATTTTCACTCCCATATCGTCCCATTCTAATGTTCGCATGACGTTTTGTAGGGTGGCAGTGAATAGTTTTGGCGAAATTGTATCGCCTTGTCGAACCCCTCTTCTTACGTCAATGGTGATATTGTTGTAGAATGGAGATATTTTGGTCGTGAAATCTTTATAAAGCTCACGAAGGATCATTATGTACCGAGTAGGGACGCCCTGGTTATCCAGAGCCTCTATAACCGCTTCTGTTTCCACTGAATCAAAGGCTTTCTTCAGATCGATGAAAGTGAGACAGAGTGGTTGTTTGTACTCTCGTGAAACTTCAATGAGTCTTGTAATCGTGTGGATGTGGTCTATGGTACTAAATCCTTTTCTGAACCCTGCTTGTTCGCATGGCTGTCCTTCGTCCAGTGTTCTGTCAATCCTGTTTAGGATGACTCGAGTAAAGAGTTTATAGACAACGGACAGCAAGCAGATTGGGCGATAATTGCCTATGTCGTGAAGGTCTCCCTTTTTGAACAACAATACGGTCTTGCTGGTTTTCCATTGAATAGGGACCTTGCATTCTGACAGGTAGCGAGTGAAGAGCCGAACCAGGGTGTTGATGAGAACTGGCGGCAGGTTCTTCAGGTGTTCTGGTCTAATCCTGTCTGGACCGGGTGTTGTTCTGTTTTTCACCGACGATATAGCATGTCGGATTTCGGAAGGGAGGACCGGTGGAACGACATATTCGTCCTCTTTCAATTTATATGACGGTAAGAGGACATGGCTAGCGAAGAGATCCGAGTAGTATGGTGGATGATTTTCTCCATAGCCCTTCTCGAAGCTGTAAGTGTCCCGTCAGGGTATCGGAGTGCAATCATCTTGGTCTTATAGTTGGCGAAGCCTCGCTGGGCTTTGCGAATGCTCTTCCCAGCTTCTGCAGCTTCTGCCATAACTGCTGCTCTTCTCTCTTTAAGGTCTTCTTTTATCGCTTCTCTGCATCGTTTCGCAAGTTCGGACGTAAGGTTTCGGTTGCCTGCAGCTCGTGCGATTCCACGTTGACGTATCAGCTCGAGTGTCTGCGGAGACAAGCGTCTCTTCGTGACCTTAGGACTCTCGGCTTTTATAGCGCTAACGTGAAGATATTCAACGAGTCGATCGTATTCTTCGTCGATGTTGTCGACAACGGTATCTTCCCAAGAGCCGACTAATGATTTGAATACATCCCAGTTTATGGTAGTTCTGGACTTCGTTGTTTGAATTTAGCGGCTTTCTCTCCTCTCCTCGAAAACGGAACGTTGCGCGAAGGAGGCGATGGTCTGATCCCGTGTAGAACTTGGAACAACAGCGACGTCGGTCAGGCAAAACCTTCGATTTACTATGATGTGATCTATTTCGTTATGGTACTCTCCATTGGGAGACTCCCACGTCCATCGCTGAGAAGAGGCTTTTGGAATTGCGAGTTACCATGGATGGTTTGGGTCGTCATGATAAACTCGATAGCCTCTCACCCTGTTCATTCCATTCTAGTCCGTGGGTCCCTATGTGACGTTCTTCAGACGTTCTTCTAGGTCCAATTTTTGCGTTAAAATCTCTGACAATGACCTTGAAGAATGTATGATCTTCTCTGAAGAATTTTCGAGATCCATATAGAACGCTTCGACTTCGTCTTCGTCATAGCTTGATGTTGGTGCGTAAGCAACGAAGATGGTCAAAGCCGGCATAGAACCACATCGTTTCAACCGTAATCGTCCGATACGGGTTGTTAGTTGTTCGAACGAATCAATGCTCACGGTCAAATTCGATTTGACGAGGACGCCAACGCCGCCGACACCTCTGCGATCGCATGTTCCAAGGAACAGTTCTTCTCCGGTGTCATAACGCGTGAAAAGGATGGCGCCTTCTCGTTTCAGCCAGGCCAATGACGTCGTACCTTATCCTTCTTGCTTGAATCAATAGATCTTCTACAGCCGATTCGTGAGCAAGGGTTCTTGCATTGTAGGTACAGATCGTCATTTCAGTCCGTTTCGATCTTGGCAGCCTAGTTCTGGCCCTGAGATTTTAGCAGCCTCTCCGTACTCGTCCTACCTGGCGCTGCCGTATCAGGGGCTCTTTCGGGATCAGGGGAATGAGGCCCATATTTCTTAGTGTTTTTGGCATTTTGATACCCAACGTATAGCTTGCCAGGCTCTAAACGTGGGGGCTGGGTACTCACGAGCAGCTTACCAGTCTCTCGCGAGGAGCGGGAGGAGCTTATTTTTGGAGTCGGCGCTGCAGAAGCAGGGAGCTCATCCCCTGAATCCACCTGCGTCTCTGGGAAGCACACGGTCGCTTTTGGTTCGCGTTTAATCCCCCTATCCACCACCTGGAGACTCGCCACGTCTCCTCGCGACTAACCGGGCGGGATCCCTCAAAGAGGGAGGTCCGTGGATCCCGAGGATCAACATACTTGAAATATTATTGCTACTATACAACTGGGCACGTTCAGCGCAGTGACTAGGTGACTATCAATCTGCCCTAGGACATGCACATGAATGTTGGTTTTAGATCTTGCACAAACAAGATTTAGCTCTCATCTCTAGTGGATGGCAGATTGATATCAAACGTATGTGAGAACACAGAAGTCTTACTTCAATAATTCACAGGACATCGACAATCATCGTATGACCTAAACATGTTTTTATTCATTATCACTAAATCGAATTAGAAGTGCATCTATTGATAAACACCAAGTGTTCAGAACGATTTAGCGCCGTAACTATTTTGTTGTCCTGAAGGTTGACTGAGGATAAGTTAGGCTGCCCTTATGCAATCGTTCGTGTTTTACTGCGTTCCAGAGCAATGTTCCATGCCTCATTATCATCTAAACGACTCGATTCAGTTGCACGTTGGCTGCGAGAGTAAAAAGGAGTGCACGCCAAAATTTTACATAAATATATCGCCGTTTTTAGTAGCGACTATTCAAGAGATGTTAATCTCCCTCTGATCCAAAAGCGTCGTCGACTGCCTAAATTTGATGACGACCTCAGGAAAGGCCTGGCTAAACTGTTTCTGGGACTCCAGGAAAAAAGGCAGGTGAACTAGGAAGAAACTTGTGCCTCAATATTTCGCACATTGGGGGGGGGGGGGGGGGGGGGGGGCCTGCCCACGACATCGCGAGGTGAGACGACGAGTGAGAGTTGATCAAGTGATTGGTTTGGACGGAGCGTCAGTGAAAAACGACAAAACAAACATGTTTTAATACACCCAATGGAGACTGCTTCCTGCTTTATAGCTGTAAGATCAGATTAGTTTCCTTCGTACGCCGACCTAAACGCACTTCTTGGGGCTGCTGGTTACTTCAAAATCCATGTGATCGCCGTACTAAAGACGGAAAGCAGGAAGACCGACATGAATGAGGGACTTTCGTTAGTTTGGGAGCGAAATTTCCGTTACGAAATATTGCAGGCGTCGGCTTTGTCGATAACCCTTAGAGCTCTCTTTGTATTCCTTTCATACGAAATCCAATCACCGCGTCTGGCTATCCTTTACCTTCAAATTTCGCGTAGAAAGAAACTCAGTATCGTCAACGATTACTCACTAATTTGTACAACGGATAAAAGTGAAATTGACGCGTTTCACACTGAGTTGAAGGAAATCATCCGCATCGAATATTCCTTCTGTAAATTTGTTAATGGAACCTCAGTGTCAGATTAGGAACGATCAGCAAAAATGATCACAGGATAGAAAAGTCAAAATGAATGAATGAGACGAGAACGGCGACCGCCTTGTAGGACTTCTGTCCACAGCGCGTCTCTCCAATGAAGATTTATTTTTTGAAAAGAAAGAAACTACCAGCTCACGTGGAGTTTTTTACAACAGTGTTCATGCAGATATCGATCACATAATTACAAACAAATCGTAACTGTTTGAAACCTCTGTGGTACCTGGATTCTGTTTCAAAGGAGGCGACAAGCTTCAAACGAAGTGCTGCTATCACCCAAAAAAACAAAACAAGTGTGCAACGAGGACGTTTTTATTGGAAGCCTCTCCTAATAAGGCTGTTGATTGAGAAGACCCGAGCGACGACTACGTGTTGCATGCTGAGGGGATCAAAACCTGTGTAGAGCTAGCACCAGTTCAAAAGCTCGACTTTCTATAAACCTCGGTAATAATAGTTGGTATAATAAATCATAAAGACTCATCTCAATCAACTGACGCGAGGTTTGCTAGTAGTTTGTAGCAGTTTCTAACATAGTAATGATGGCTGACGATTCGGCGACTCGCCTTCTTCAGTATCAGTTCTCCAGCAAAAAGTTGAGATCGCATCTACACTACCATTAAGGAATTGTTCAAAAAGAGAAAGCACTTGAAGTTTGGCCCTACTGCAATCCACTTTAATAGGCTGATAATAAATGTCAGCTGTAGAAGATCTTTGTGGGAAAATTTACATTGGTAGTGGTGAAGTCATCATAAGCACCACAAAATAATCTAGTCTGGAGAGAAATCGTGGGGATCTCTGCATCATCATGTTCCGTCATCCGCCTTAATGGATGAAGATGGAATCATTTCCATCTTGCCATGATATGGGACTGATAACGGAGAAGTTGTGAGCCACTGTTTTCCGCTCCACAATTGCTGTCTCGCGCCTTCAAATTCCCACCGATGAGAAATATTTAGAGATTCTAGCCTCTGATATAAAATATGGCGATGGCAGTTTGCTTGAGCACTGGATCAAACATGACAATGTTCCTACAACATCTTTTATCACTGCAAAATATCCATATAATTCATGCTCAAAAATAAAGTTGTGCAACTGTATCCCGTCATGGATTACAATCATTAACATTATTTTCAGTACTTCAATGGGGAGGAAGTTGGAATACATGTTGGTGGGCATTTGCCTTTTGAATTCGACGTCACATCGTTGACAGTTTTTGGTGGTGAGAATAGGGTGAGAATTCGATCTTCAGTTGAACAGGCATTTAGAATTGGCATATAGCTTGCTTAAGGATACGTAAACTGAATGCAAGGATTTTGATGATGATTTAGACTAAATTGTTTATTATTATTTATATTTATGTTATTATATTTATGTTATGTTTGTACTATTTATGTATTATTATATTTATGTTATTTTGATTAACTGGAATAATCAGGTCCTGTTGGATATTCTATAGCTCCATTTTCAAAATCAGAGTTACCTCAGCACACTTTCTCTTCGTTCCACTTTTTTCACCACCAGTATCAAGATTCAGTCCTGCGGATGATAACATCTGTGACTGACATTGTGTGGTTGACGTAAAGTACACATCTAGTATCTTTTCAAATCGATCCACCTCATCGGCTGTCGAATCTAAATCTCACTCTTTCCGGCAGCGTATGGTAACCTTTGCACCACCGACACGTATACTGTGACATCATACCACCGCAAGTGACGGTCACATGGAAAGAATTCGGACTGATTCAATTTAGTCCTGTATGAATTTCCAAAGTTTCATCGAGGCTGTTACGTCAGAGCCATAACACTTGTTCCGCAGGTATCGCCCTCTTCATCAGTGGCCCTCGTCCCATACTATCTTTTTCTACTTTAAAGCATTATCCAAGAGATTGCATTCATTTTCATCGGATCACTGTCATTCCGATCTCGTCAACTATTCTCAACACGTTACATAAATAAACCTGATTTGCTTTGAATGTAAATTCCACCTGTTCTAAAAGCAGAATACTTTTGGAGATTGAAACAGAATAGTTAAACAGTTTCCATATGTTGTGAATTAGCTATGTAGCTAGAGATATCGTTCGGTCATTATTGAAATTATACTCAAAACTCTCGAGGTGTACTGCAAGTCCAAGTATCTACTGAGTGGTAAGCGGTTGAAAAACTCAAACGACTTCTTCGTCAGCACTGGAGGTGTTCCAATGTTCTCTCCGTCCATGTATATGCCAGGGTGACTCATCATTTTCGTGTAACATTCTCAGCACAGGACGTGCGTTGATAAGACGAGCTAATTTCGATTGGAGAACTATAAATCGCGAATCGTTCTTCATTAAACAGGGTTTTTTATGATTCTATCTTTTTCACATTTCTTAACAAATTCCCTTCCACAACTAAGTTTGATAATGTCACAGAGATTATCTCGCAAAGGTCATACTAGAAATCGTTCTAACGCGGCTTTCTGGTGCCCTGTACCGCAAGAATAATTTAGTGTTGCTCATCTCTCCAATCTAATTTGGAAGGACGAATGAAAAATTTGTATTGTCGCCCATGCAAGCAAGAGTCACATGGAGTTTTTTTGGCTTACGGATCCATTCTCCGGTAAACATACCAGCGCTTACAATACGGCACTGTTTAGACGTTGTTGCTCTGTATTGTGGTACAGTGAAAGTTGCGTAAATTTTTTATCAAATTCTGACTACATTCAATGTATGTCTTTCGTCTACAGCCATCCTGGAATCCAACAAAACCTATTGGCATGATCACATTCGAAGCGATTGAACGGTGAGCTGGGTATGCATCATGGAGAGCTTATTGTTTAAATAATATTGATTGCGGAAATTTACTTGCTCGTTTTTCTGTGTCAAAATGAGCCGGTCCAATTTTTTGACCCTGGGTCAAATCCTTCTGTATACATAAGTTGGAGGTTCATACGTATACTCTGGCTTGCAAGTGCGTATAGTAATACTGTAATACGGTTCGCATTATTTCGATGTAAATTCGGGTAGGAGTAAGGCCTCAGTAAGCTTAGGGCGGACTTTAATCGTCTCGAAAACCCAAAAGCCCAAGCACTAAGATCTGTGACGCTCAAGAGATGAAGTGTTTTTTTTTGCCAGTTTCAATATAGATTTGAGGAAATCTTTTTCTTTATTTCCGTCTTTTCTTTAACTTCTTTTGCTTCTTTACTCCTTCTTATTTCTTCTCCAGCTTCTTTCTTCTCATTTTTTCTCGTACACCTTTGTGTTAGGATTTCTCTTCAGCCTATTCATTGCTCAGTAATGTTGAGTGAAGAAAATCTGGAGAAGAATCTCAAAAAGTTTAGGCGATTGATTTCTAAACTATGCTCATTATTATATAGAAGTACATTTTTATGAACGGGTTTTGATTTGATTGTTTGATTACTCCTTAACAATCCTTTCCACCAGCACTGTCCACTTGTGCTTCATATGTCAAATTTTCAAAATTCTTCGGATAAATCGACCATCAAGTATCGGTACTGGTTGTGCAAAAGAGGAGCTCCGTAAAAGATGAGCATCGCCCAATGCTTAATCATTTGGTGTTTGAATGATCGTTGTTATCATAATATTCAATCCGTTATGAAATCCAATGAATTCTTTACAGGTTACTGTCGCTGTAAATAACACACTGTCGTGGCGTACGATTCCTCAGGGCGAGTTCATCTACATAGGTGACACCAGTCGAGATATCAGTGGAAAAAAGGCAAAAGTGTTAACTTCACTAAAAGACTATAGAAATTTTCAAACAAAAGCTGAAGAGGTTTACCACTTTCCACTTGCTGTTCATTATCATGTGAAAGGAATATGGATCACGTTAACAACGATATATTTCCTTGTTTCCTGGATAAGTAGAAGCCAAGAAAATTATCGTAAGTGAAAGTGTAAAGCGTTCAAAGCCATCAATCCTTTGGAAATATGCTACGCAGTTCTACCGCATTTGAACTAATGTAGAGGCAAGTAAAATAAGCTTACACAATGACTTACAATGGTCCACTAATTCTGTGATGCAGTGGCATATCAAGTCGAAGAGTTTTTGTCCCTTCAAATAGTTCTAACACTAAGTTGCTTACTACGTAAAGCTTCAGAGGCTTGCTTAACTTAGGCCGAACACGAGGTCATACTACCAATCACGTGCTTCGCAGTTCATCGCGCATCAGTATCCATCCATCTCCTAATTTACAGAATTAAGATCTTGATGTGCGAGAGATTCCCTATAACAGTGTTATGATGTGTCATAGTAGTACGCTGTGGTGGTTAAAAGCCATTTTCCCCGTGAACTTAGTTTGGTTCATCATTATACCGACAGTAGCCTAATATGTCTATAATGTCATAGTCCGCGTGTAACGTATTGCGCAGAGCTGCTCTGTGACTCACTCGTGGTCCGCGCGCCTAAGGCTCACCAGAAATCCTTCCAGAGTTGACAAACTGATTACAGATTTGTCTTAGAGGATTTCATCACTAACTTTCTCATGGCATTCCACAAGGACTTCCAGAAAAGATACGTGTTTTGAGCCACCTCACAAGATGTTCAGTAAATTTGTGTGCATAACGTATTTCTAAGAGATTACTCAACAACCAAACGTTTTTAGTTCTTATCTTTGTGACGTGACAGATTTTCTTTTAGATATCTCGTACGCCTAATGGAGCATTCAAAAACGTAGGCGAATTCGACTTTTTCAATTATGCTGGTATTCTGAGATCAGTGCATCTGCTGAAGTTACCTCTCAGTCATATTGCTGACATACGCATCAACGCTGAACAATCAGGTGAGCTCTAACAAAGTGCACCAAGAATCAAACTCTTTCTCAACAAAGGCTAATCTATCAAAACCAATGTACTACAGGATCATTCTCTTACAACGTCACGCTGAACGCAAAGCGCTCCGATGTAGATGTCTTTGTGCGTATGTTCGATCCAGACAACATTCCGGTAACTAAACAGCAAACGCCACTTCTTGGCGCATAAAAGCAGCTGATCTTCCACGTTTGAGGTTTTCGCGGCACGAGGTCCAGACCAAAATGGATCTCTGAATAGGGTCCACCCGTGGTGGCCACGTGGAATGGGAAAACCGGATCTCTATACCTTAGAAGTATGCTCATTTGATTTACAAAGTCAAGATTAATCTTTTAAAAGCTACTGGGAAAGTATACACGATGCGTAAAGGTTCTGATATTTTTTTCAAAGATTTCAGTAGTAAAAAAATTCTGCATAACATATGGATTTAATCATCCGAAGTAATAATTACGTCAATAGATCAACAATTATAAAGATAAACGAGAAAGTTCATTACGAATTTTCAAAAATTGTCTCCTTTGGCCTCTATACACTTACGAAGTCGCTAGCAAAAATTTTCAGCGATGTTCGCACACGTTTCCACCGCAAATTCGTCCCAAACGTGTGTCAAAGCCGTTTTGAGCGAGTCTAAGGTAGTGTAGCGAGTAGACGAGACTTTTACTCCCGGTATGGGTCACACGGAGTATCCACTGGATTGACATCCGGCAAGATTGTCGGCCAAATTTTTTTGCCCAAGAAGCCTGAACGGCTCTTGACAAATGGAAGTTGTTGAGTGAGTCGAAAGCGCAGAAGTCACTTCTGCAGAAGCGTAGATCTGTCGACGCTAAAGTGTTGCGTAGTTCAAAGTTTTAGTACGCTCCATTAAACTTGCCACTGTTAGCTGGCAGCGCTGATTTCGATGTTTCCGTTTATAATGATCAACGACGCCCTTCCGCTGGCGCAAATAGCGGCCCAGACCCTCGCAGAGGCTGGGAAATGACTGCAACCTTTGGTTTTTGCTATTGTGGACTTCTATTAACTCTCTTTGAGAAGCTGCCGTCGATTCTGGCGACTTTGGATTAGTTGGACCGTAAAAGTCTTCTCAACCGCGAAAAGCACCTTCGACAAACGAGCACCAGCGATCAAACGGATAAGTAGGCAAGTCTTCAAAAGCCGTTCTTTTTCAATCTTTTTGTCCAGAAAGTGATTACAAGGGATCTTGTAGCTGCGCAGCTTCAATTTTTCGTGACAATGTTTGGAGGATCCATTCGCAGATTGCGAGTTTCTTTGCCATTTTGCGCATCGAACGTTTACTGAATCTGGCAACGGATCTTCTGAATGCTTTCCGGAGTAGACGCGGTGGTTGAGCGACCTTTTCGAGGACATTCCTTATTCTCCTAAGTTTCTTTGGAGCATTTCATGGCTCCGAAGATACTTGCTGGTTTGAACCAAATATTTCAACAATTTCGGCCGTTTTCGTCCGTCTTGTGCAACTCAGTTCCTGCGATACGTAGATTTTTACGATCCATAATCTAAGCAAGCCTGAAAATAGACAAATAAACAAGATTCGGAACCGAAATTGGACAGATTTCAATGAAATTGACATTAAAGTAAAAATTTTCAAATCGATACCAAAATTAGCAAAATGCTGAATTATCACAACTTTTTCTGCACTCTTTATACATATGATATGTATGTAAATTTATATATATATATATATGTATATATTTTATATATATGTGTATATGTATTCATATATATGTGTATATGTATTTATATCAATATATCAATGTATATGTATTCAAATACATAGGTAGAACTACGCACAAAATCGGGAAACCAAACACTTGACGTCTATCGGCAAGCATTCGGATTCCGTACAGGTTAGTTGGCACGAATCATCAAATTCTCATCAACCAAAAACCATTTTACTGTCTTGGATTTGGGATGCATGAGGATTTTGAGGTTGTTATAGTAAAATTCATCCTTTGTTTCTGTGTTAAATCTACTGCATAGTACAATATCACATGTGTTCTACGTTTACATGCCCTACCTTTACTTTTGAGCCCTAAATGTGTTTGAAATCAAAATTTTCAAAATTCATAGCATTGTGCGCGAGGAAGAAATCGTCTGAGAAGCTTTTGGTAATTTTTCAAATGATGATACCTTTCTATTTATCACGTCGCGCACAGAAATTACATTACATAAGCACTTGCCTGAATATAACAAATAAAGCAACTACAACATGGCAAAAAAGTCATAAAAATTAGTGTGCAATGAAATCAGTGCATACGGCCCATTTTGCCCGTTTATGTATGCATTGCACCATACACTTATTCTTTTTTGTCAAGATACATGGACGCGGTTTTGACCCGGTAGTGATGACAAAGGACCTGAACTTGCTTGAATGGATGGGTGGTAACTGCTATCGTACCACGCACTATCCGTACGCCGAGGAACGAATGGCCGAAAACGATCGTCGTGGGATTGCGGTCATTGCAGAGACAGCTGCTGTAGCGCTAAAGTAAGAAAGCACTTCTAATTATCTATGAGAAATGCATTATTCATGTAAGCTGTTGTTTTTATTGAACGAGTATGGTAGAATCAGTATTGTAGGGTTTTCTCGAAGGAGAACAATGATCTGCATAAAGATATGTTGAAGGAGCTTATCGACCGCGACGGATCACATCCGTCAGTGATTATGTGGAGTTTGTCTAATGAACCGAGAAGCGACAAAAATGAATCTAGAGAGTATTTCAAGTAAGTTCAAAGATTTGAATCGATACACATACTGAGTATGCGACACATTCGCTTGGAGAAACATTTCAAAGGCGCTATGTGAGGAAAGTAATAAGCTGGGGAAAAGTTTTGAAAAAATGCTTGTAAAACAATTATTCATGCACCTATTACACCCGAACAGAGGCAGAACTGATATATAAAATATAATAATTTATATGACTAATATGTAATATAATACAAGCTAATGAAACCTAATATAATAAATTTAGCTCTATGCCAGATTGATATGTTCACTTGCCACCGTTGCATTTGAACCCAACAGCCAATCGTGCATCATCAACAACCTAATTTGCTCGCTTGTTAACTCCATCTCGGAATAAGTAGGCAAATTATGTACCAATCAACGCGGAAGAAGATGGGTTTTCATATGTGCCCAAAAACACAAAAAATGTCCAACACCCAAAAAAGTTACAAGCATTTTCTCAGAACTTTTCCAAACCTATTAGTGCACGAAAACCTCCAATATATACCTGTTAAGCATCGTTCTTGATAAACAATTGCTAGCAAATTTCCGTAAAAGTGCTCCAAACATAGCAATTCGAAATCATCAATTTTGGAACATTGAAACGAGAAGATAAGGAAGAGATTGAGAAAAGCGGGATCTGATTAACAGGTTCCGCATGATTATCAAACAAATCCTTTCTGGGTGACTTCTAGAACGTACTTATTCTATACCAAAGCTTTCTACATATTTCAGAGGGCTCGTCCAATACGCTCATGATTTAGATAAAACTCGTCCGGTGGACAATCGTCTACGGAGGAAAATTTCATTCCTTAGAAAACGAGCAAACGGTACACGGTTATAATTACGTTTGTCAGTCTCTAACAATACTGTCGCTATGAAGTTACTCAATCAGCTGCAAAAAATTATCTGCTGTACATTACTAGCGGTCAAGAATATCATTTGCTGCATGAGCACAATTGCAAAACTAGACATAATATAATGATTCTTTATAACAAGACAAAGTGCCGTTATGAATGAAAAATGAATTCAAGCTGATTTTTGTTTATATCAATTTTTCTAATCTTTCGAATTTTTTAGGGTGATCTAGTCGATATAATTTGTATAAATAGATACTACGGTTGGTATAGAGACATTGGCAAACTTGACTGGATCAATCAAAGGTGTTTACTGGGAAATTGCGCAATGGTCCCAGAAGTATAAGCGCCCCGTTATCATGTCGGAGTATGGCGCTGACAGTATACCTGGATTAAATCAGGTGAAATATCTTATCAACTTTTTCATAAACCACTGACGTCAATCTCACATCGTTCCTTCAGGGATAAGCAAAGTTTGAATCGGTCGCTTACGTGGTGGATAATTGCCCTAAAACGTTATAATTCGTAAACTAAAGCATTTATCGAAATGTTTTTTGAGGCTTATTTTCTTTTACCTTGCACCTGAATCAATAACGACCCATTTTTCATTGATGCTATCGTTCTTATCAAATTCTTATAGAAGAAATGTGTCTTAACTTAATCCAGAAATTATTAGCATTTAACCTCAGAAAGGTCTGATTTTCCTAAATGCGACATATTGTTGAGACCATAAAAGCAACAACGTTTAGTTGTGACCTAGACTTAGGGTACGGGGCAATCAATGAGAAAACACCTCTGTCAAGTTCCAAAGGTCATGAAAACTTTATGCCCACCCCAACTAAACGGCCGTCTAGATTTCGCCATTTAGAAGCTGCTTTTTTTTTCGGCCTGTAACCTCAAGTTTTATTTCTCTTCTCTTGGCCGGCAGGGGCTTGTGAAGGAAAACTACTCGCTGGACAAAGGATTTCCATAGCACTCCCAGCATTCTTTCGAAAGTCAAGTGTTGGTAGACAGCTATAATCACCTTTTTTCGGGAAAAAAAGCCTTTCCACAACGCCATGGTACTGAAAATAAAGCTGTGTTTCACACGCGTTTCACGTTTTTTTCGCGTTTCTCGTGCTTTTGCTCGTTTGTTTTTTCACAGGAAAAACGTTTTCCTCATGTTAGTAATTGCTCGACAACTTATATCTCGGAAAATTCTAGAATGTGTTTGCTTTTTGGAAAGACCTTTCTATAGCGCTGCAGCAAAAAGAAAGGTTTGTGTTTCACACACACGTATTCTGACATGACACAGCTTTTCCCCTGAATTATACGCAAACATTCGATAGCATAAATTTTGACGATTCCAACACTTCGCTTATTTTCTGGAAAGACCGTTTCTTTCCCGTGCAGCGGGGAATAAGACTGAGCCTTGGACACGTCGCATGCTTGTCGGTTATGGTGTATGGGGTTGTAGATCGATGACGTGCGATCGATGGACCATAAAGGCGCGATTCACATGTGAACGCGCGATTTTTGTTACTGAATTTGGGATTTTTCGCCGTTTCCAAAAAAACTCCGGTGAAAACTCATGACTTTGACATTACTAGATTTCCTCTACACGCATATATGCCTTTTGTGCATAGGCTTAGGCTAAATAGGCTTAGGCTTAGTAGCGGATTTATCTCGTAATATGGAATGAAAATGAAAAGCCTAAGCCTCAGAACGTTAGAATGAAGTTTTCTCTACAGTTCTAATGCAATAAACCTACAAATTTCTGCAAAGCGGAGAAAAAATTCTCAAATTGTTAACAAGGATCCACAATTTCAATTTCCTCTCCGCAGCGCTGCTAATAAGCTTTTCTAAAAGTAAGTACATTTTGAACTTTGTGAAATTTATGTTATTTAATAGTTAAGAATAGTTCAGGCAAAGAGTTTTTATAGCGAAACATGAGCGTGGTAACAATAAAAGCGCTTGGCACACGTGAATGTAGTTTGATTTGAAATGCTACGACGTTGTGAAAAGGTTTGTGCTCATATGTTAGACGGCGACAAAAGAAGAACCAAATTCTTTCGCTGGACAAAAAAGTTTTTATAGGATTGTCAGTAATCATTCAAAAGCTTAATTCTCTGGCTAGAGCCCGACGTGGACGATTCTCTAATACAACCATTTTTTAATGCTGCAAAGTTCAAAACAAAATTATATCTCACACCCTCCGCACGTCTTCATTTTTCTCATGCATATAATTCGTTGGAAGCACAAAAAAGCGTATGAATATGTAGAGGAATTTTGTAATATTTGAGTCAATCGTTAGTATGAAGATTATTTCAAAGCGAAGGAAAAAATCCCCCATTGAGTTAGAAAGTTGCATCCAAACATATCCAACGGCTAAGCCATAAATCAAGTGACCCCCTCCCCCTCCGACCCTATGGACCAGCCGATAAACAAGCTCACCAAAAATGTAAAATTCGATCTTATATTCCCTGCTTACAATATTTTCAGAAAAAACAGCGTCGGAATCATTGAAACTTACGCCATCAAATGATTAGTAGCTTTTTGAAGAAAATGCTGTGCACGACGAGGTGTAAAGCATAAATCTTCTCTTTCTCTCATAGCACTGTCAAAAAAGCTTTTCTAAAGAACAAGCATATTTTTGAGTTCTTCGAAGCGAAAGTTGTGCTATCGAATGACTACTAGCACTATAAGAAAAGTTTCGCGTAGCTAAATATAAGCGAGATAAGGAAAAAAACACGTGGTCGTGTGAAACTTAATTTTATTTTGGATTTTACAGCTTTTCAAAAGGGTGTTTTGAAAACCGGCGATATGAGGCTCTAACCAAAAATTTAAGCTTTCAAATTACTAACGCTCCTGTAGAAAATTCCTTTTCAGCGAATATGATCGGTTTTTCACTTGTCGCCCGTCTGGCATATGAAAGCCAAAGGTTTTTTCGCGAAAAAAATAGTAAGCAGAATGGCTATCCGAGATTTATGTTTTCACTTGTTTTACTAACACTCTTATCAAAAATTCTCATCGAATAAAAGGGGTTCCTCCATTCTTTGGTGTCCTATAACAGGAAAGAGCCACTTTTTGCAAAAATAAGTGCAGGAGTTTCTCGAGATTCAAGCTTTCGAGCATTCTCGCTTGGATACTACCTCCTTACGTAAATGCATCTTCTATTGCTTAGTTCTCCAACTAATAGTGTTAAGATGTGTCATATTGACGCTCGTGTATTGAAAGAAACACAGCGAGGCTCATAATATACTTTAAATCAATCGTTAACAAGACCATTTTCACTTCTCAAGGATCCTGCTCATGAAAATTGCTATTTCTCACCTAAAAACATATTAAAGATATTTTTTACGTCGTTCGTATATTTATAAATGTCCTATATATGTGTAATTGACATCACATATCCTACGAAAGTACCAAATGGCGTTTAAGAGTGAACGGCTTCTTACTTTTCATCGTATACAAGAGCGTTCAAAAGCAAGTAAAAATACTAAGATTTGGATAATGTTTTTTAGCAAAAGAATAATAGAGAAAGCCGAGTTATAAAGCTTGAATCACAGGAAAAAAGTCACGTCTAATTGCTGTTAGGCATTTTGGCCGTTGTGCTATACATATGACTGCCCGAAAATTTGGCATCGGTACCTATGTGTTTAAAAGTCCTGTGTCTCCATATAAAATGTTTCATAGATATTCTAATCTCGGTTCTTTTCCGTTATCCGGGAACAATGAATATTCAACCTCATTTACTGGACAAGAACTTTTCACAAGTGCTAGGAATCATTCGACAGCTTAAAATGTGGCCAAAGCCGTACTCGGCGAGATTATCTGAACATCCTTTTATAACACTGTAAAATTGAAAATGTTATTATGTTTCACATGACCACGCGTCCTTCTCACATCTCGCAATTTTTTTTGCCGGACAAAACTCTTGTTAGAGTGCTAATACTCTTTCGATAGCATAATCTCGAGGAAGTCAAAAATGTGCTTGATTTTTGAAAAAATTCTTTCGATAGCGCCGTAAGAGAAAGAAAATGTTTGTGTTTTTACACATCGCCGGACAGAGCTCTTTCTTCAGACTATTAGTAATCATTCCATAACGCAAGTTGCAGTAACTCCAACGTCGTGTTTATTTTCTGGGAAGACCGTTTCACCGCACTGTAGCAAGGAAATAGGTCAAGTTTCACATAAACGGCGCGATTGATTACCGGCCAATCAACGGATTGAGGGTGGGGCAATCGATTGGTGGCTCAACGCATCTGGAGTGCAACTTGTTATTCGAGTGGGAAAATTTTTCCTCTCTAAAAGGATCTCCAAATAAAAGATTGACTCAAGCATATCGAGATTTTCTCTAGATTTTCATATGGCTTTCGTGCTTTGAGCAAATTATGAACGTAACATCAATGAAGGCGCGGCAGGTGCGAAACGTAAGCATGCTAAGCGTTGTGAAAAGGTCTTTTCGAAAAATGGCCACTTGAGCGCTGCAGCCAGATATCTGAGCTTTCGAATGGTTACTAATATATCCAAACTTGTCCACCAAAAGTGATCGTTTCTTCATTGTTCCCGGACAACGAAAAAGAATCTTAGTCTTCGCGTATTTTATTGCTTTACATTTACCACCGCTTTATCGTGGATTGACAAAAATCACTACTTTACGTCGATGACAGCTTTCAGTGACAAGTTACACTTGTACAATTGTTTCTCAGAATTCCCGAAAAAAGAATAATTCTTCATGGAGCAAGACAGTAATCTGATACAAAATAAATCTCAAGAACTACAGATTCGAGCACAACTACCACATTTCAAGTAGGAAATGCAGTACTAATGAAGCAGACCAAACTGTTCCAGGAACCATCAGTAGCTTTTTCTGAACAATATCAAAATGATCTCATTATTCGGACACATCAAGCATTCGACCGCCCTCAGAAATTCCCACATACTTGCCGGGGAGATGATATGGAACTTCGCGGATTTCATGACTGCAATGTGTGAGTAGACTAATATTATTATTATTAAGGAAACACTCGAAACGAAAGATATGATATATTGAATATAGTAGCCAAGAGTAATCGAGTGTACAACACTCTGTGTTTGGTGAGAATTTCACTAGACATAGATTGTAAAAACGTTCGTCGTCGCTGATTTTTAGTGTGGGGACTGGAGCACCCACAGAGATTAGCAAAAGACGAGAAAGGGTAGCTGCCCGAGTGACGAGATCGCAAGATCGAAACACGTGTATCGGGCTCTATAAGTCAGCCATCTTTGATAGACACTG